>KZ269994.1:113785-149704 GCA_002249935.1 Onchocerca flexuosa | reverse complement strand
CTAATCTAGTCTAATCTATCTGTCTAATCTATCTGTCTAATCTATCTATCTATCTATCTAATCTATCTATCTATCTAATCTATCTATCTATCTAATCTAATCTAATCTAATCTAATCTAATCTATCTAATCTATCTAATCTAGTCTAATCTATCTGTCTAATCTATCTATCTATCTATCTATCTATCTAATCTATCTATCTATCTAATCTATCTATCTATCTAATCTAATCTAATCTAATCTAATCTATCTATCTATATATATTATTTATTTTATTTATATAGATAAATAGAAGATCACATATCAATTGTTAATATATTTATACATAACTATAATATATATATATATATAGTATAGATTATATATGGCTCAAGATAATCCAGTTCACGTTGCATGCAATAGGGCGGAGATAGAGCGTATATGTTGAGATCCGAAAGATGGTGAACTATACCTGAGCGGGATGAAGCCAGAGGAAACTCTGGTGGAGGTCCGAAGCGATTCTGACGTGCAAATCGATGGTTTACTTTGGTATAGGGGCGAAAGACTAATCGAACAGTCTAGTAGCTGGTTCCCTCTGAAGATTCCCTCAGGATAGCTGGAGCACTTATTGAAGCTGTTACATTCGTAAAGCGGATGATTAGAGGAATTGTGGGACGAAACGTCTTCCACCCATTCTCAAACTCTCAACGAGTATGGCTTGAATGAAGCATAGACCTTGAATGCGTGCTTCATTTTTGGTAAGCAGAACTGGCACGCTGTGGGATGAACCAAACGTTGAATTAAAGCATAAATCTCTAAAGCTTTATCTTTGCAAAATTTAGAAAAATTTCCAGTTGGAATGCACTTCGTTCTTTTGACGGATAGATTTTATTAGTGATTTTTTTTCTTTTTTTTTTGTTTGTTACTTTATAAGATTTTAAAATCGATTCGAAATTCAAAACAGACATGAAGCCAAAGTGCTTTCCATAAAGATAATAAAAAAAAAGTGCCTGAAACGGAAAATTTTATCAATAGATACGCATGCTATTAAATTAGTTGATGAAAGAACTAGACAGGGGACAGGTGGCAGGTAGAAGTCAATTTTTATATGTTTTCTGGATTTTTAAAATCTTTTTCATTTTAACCATTTTTGTGATATTTCTATTCCAAGTATTTCATTCATAAGCAATCGACCACGATTAATTGCTATGACTCATTCAGGAAGATGAAATGACACTTCGGGTAGCAATGCTTGAGCAAGAAAATATTCGTTTATGGCTGGAAGTGGAACATCTACGAGCAGAAGTAGATCGACTTCGAGTGCTAGTCCTCTCTCCACAGACAATAATCTCAACTCCAACAACTATTTTACATACTCCTCAGCCTGGACAACAATTGCAACAGCAATGCATTTCAGTGACCTCTTCCGTAACCTCGGTTGTATCACCTTTATTTTCCTCGTCCCCTTCAACGTCGACAAGTATGACTAACCAGTGATACTATAACTATTATGCTTCTTCAATATTTTTTATGGTGATACTCAGTGGTGCACCCAGGATTTTATTCCGAACTTCGCGACTATTTTTTTTTTTTTTTTTTTGATATATTTCTTATTTGCAATCAAAATATCTGAATATTTAACTGGTGACGTGTATTTAGTCTGAGATGTCGCAAGTGATGCTATGATATCTGCATGAATGCTTAAGTATATACATTGTTTATTACAATTATTACAATATTCTAACCCCACGAAATATATGTTTTGCGGGTTTCTATTCAATAATTTAAAAGTCAATTTTTTTAGTCAACGAACCATGGGCTTTTTTTCTTTTCATCAGCGATAAGGAACTGACTTAATTTTGAGTCCATCAGTGGAATAAGAAAGAATCGAGATTATAGAATATCATAAAATTGGCTATATCCCAGACCCAGACAGAGCAGGTAATGAACACATATTTTGCATGACAGCCTTGCAGGCTAGCAACCTTCATCTCATAGCAACACTGTTACTAATTTAAATTTAGATTAGAAGAGTTGGAATTGGTCGTTAGTGGAAAGTATAATTCTCTTAATCATGATATCACACTTGCTACCCAAGTAATTACTGATATTTTGTAATTATGTAGGCTATTATGAAATATTTCACTGCACAGAAACGAACTGAAGCATCACTTCTGTTATTTTTTCATATCTTCTGTTCACCTCTCTGATGAGTTTAGTCTAAATTTTTTCCCATTCTAATTTGTAAATCCAGACTAATTTTTATTTTTTTGGGGAATTCCGGAGAATTTTGAAAAAGTAATTTTAGTAATCGAAAATATCAACGGACTTGACTCATAATAAAGACCATCAAAAGAAAGGAATTTCATGCCTGCATCATTTGACCTGATAACAACATGTTTTATTGAAATGTACATCACAAGAAAGCAGCATCGAGATTCTTCTTTTTCACGCTAATTATAGTTTTTAAGAAAATCATTTTTTTTTTTTTTTTTTAAAAAAATTTCCAACAGTATTGTCTTTCTGAATTTTTTAAAATTCTATACAGAAATAACGTGCAATACAGTTCAATTTATGTATATTCTCAGGCCTGTGCATCAGTAATAAATGAAATAAAAACGATAATACATTCTCAAAACACATTGTTGCATACGATTGTTGCACATAAAGTTTATGTCATAAAATACAAGAATGGAGCAGTAGTGATATGGGGAATTAAAGTACATGCACATGGATATTCCAATCCTTTCACTTGATTTAGGAAAAGGAACAGTAAATAATACATAAAAATTAATAGACATTGTTAGAGATTTGCGATTTCGATCTTTTAAATAGCAACAATTCCAATTTAGGACAAATAGGTATCTGCAACCGAAAAGTCTAGAAATCAAATTAACTATAAATATCGCGTCATAGAAGTTACCTATTATTAATTTCAAAACTTGGAATTTTTCATCATTGATAGGATCCGTTAAAATTCAAAGTGGCGTAAATATCTGAAAAAAAATTGCTACTCGAAAACTACGAAAATTAAGCAAATGAAGCTGCACGAGTTTTATCAACTTATTAAAATTCAATCTAAACAGAACTTTCGATAAATTAATCGATGGCGATTTAAATAGAAATGTAAATTATGTACGATGGAAGTTTAAGTGGAAATTCAAATTATATACAAAAAAATTACAAGGAAAAAATATTCAGAATCAACTGATACAAAAAGATATTAACAGCTAAATCAATATAAAATATATGAAATTTGAGCTTCAGTAGCCATTATTCAAAACAATTTGAATTCTTGTTCCAGAACGGTAAAACCAGTGCAATTTAAAATTATGCATTAAATTCCTCCACTATCAAATTATCAAGAAGAAAATTGAAGATTTTAAGGTCTAGTCAACATCTTAATTTTCTTCTATCCAAGTTTTACATTATCTCCTTCAAAGAAATCAATTAAAAATAATTATGTATTCAAAAATGAAAAAGAAGCAAAAATTCAAATCCGTAATCATAAAAGTGATAAGGAGAAATTGAAAACTGTATATTTGGAAAGATAAGTAAATGGTCTTTCCTTTCGAAGCCTGGTTTTAAATGGTGATTGTGTTCAAAGGAGTATTCTAAAATCGAAAGTAGAAGTTGGAAAATTTGATACATTACATCTGAAATGGAATATTTAATTTTCTTTAGTAGTTCTCTAGCATAACTACCTCTTATTGAAAATAAGAACAAGAAAACTTGATATATTCAGTCATGAAATATTTAAAAAAGTCTTAAGACTGGACTGTTTTTCATCAAATGGAAATTGCAATACATCGATATTTCACAAGTGTTTAGCTCAACAGAGTGCAGGCAAGTAAAATAGAAGAAACTCTGCAGGAGAAGAAATTGACATGCAGTAGACAAAAATTTTGCACAAAGAAGATTTTTAAAAAAATTTTTCCATTAAGTTAACAAAAAAATTTCAATCCATTCTCGTTCCCTCATCAACTTCCACAACGTATATACCATCCGGACGTTGTTTCTGGAACTTGAGGTAGAAGCCCCATCGTCCGCAACTGACTGCTAATTTCATTTTAACAACATCGCTCCGTAACAAACGCGAAGTTATTTTTTCTTGATCATAAGCATTTAGAATACATGGGATTGCCATACCTGGCTGAAGTGTTGTTGTTTTATCCTAAAATTTTCAAAAATTGAAAAATTCCCAAACTACCCTTTTTTCTTAAAGTTTTGTTTAAATATTTATAAGCAATACGAATCTATTAACATTTTCCTAAGGTATTTTATATTGTTTAATTCACTACTTGAACCATCAATAATTTCAAACTTTTCAGACTTTAAAATATTGAATTATCTACGATTTGAGGTAATAAAAGTTTAAAAATTTGAATCTATCAACAAAATATATTAACAAAAGAAAGCACTGTTATATGATTCGAAGAAATGATAAATACCTGGTCAGCAATTGACCATAGCATTTTATGTTCAACCCATTCGTAATTACCATAATCAATGTAAAATACTTCAACAACATTTGAACATATTGTTGTTATTACAGCCCGAAATTTGGCATCGAAACGTTCACAATATGCAATACACAAGGTGCCAATAACCTATGTAAAAAATTGATAAATATAAAAAGATAAAAACTTAATTAATTTGCAATGAGTAGTTTAGCTCGAGAATTTCGCTCTCAGTTGATGACGTAAGCAACAAGGATCATTTTTTGTCCGGCAAATACGTCAATCATGTAAAATATCGGCAATATCGAAATGGTACAATATTAAATTCAAAAATTCCTTCGATAATAAGTCATGAAAAGATGTAGTCTTAATAAGTAGCTGCAAAACCTCTCAATTAATTTCCTTGCTCCTCATGCTTTCTACAGAATGATATAAATTTGCCGTTCCATCAGATGTTCCAAGAGTACATTCAAGCAAGAAACTTCCATTACCATTTCCGTATTAGAAAGCGGAGTATTGGCAATCAATGAATCCAAATGTGTCTCCAACATTCGTTGACATTCATCTGACTGTATTTGCACGAAGAATAATGGCCATAATGAGTATGATATATCACCGTCTGATCGTGCAACCGCATATTTATGTCCAAATTCCATATTTATATGAGCAAAGTAAGCCTGAAGATTATTCCTTTAATTTCACTAATTTGCTTAACAATCACATAAAAACACTAATTAGAAATATAGTGGAAATTACTCGCTAATATTCAAAATTGAAGTGATTTTTCAAACTTAAAATTTTAAATTTTGAATTTTTTTCAGAATAACTTTATATAGCTGTAGTATGCTAGACTTCAGAGCAGCTATTGTTTAAAGTACCTTATATTTTAATGTAAGTGCAAGCTCGTCTTCCTCATCATCGTCCGATATCAATTTAATATCATAATCCAGACTTGAGCTGTTTTTCGCCTGAATTTTAAACGAAAAATTTGTAGAACTTGCATTATGCTGAAATTTTTGACCTCCTTCTCTTTTAGTTCGACCCTCTGCTATGAATATTTAATTTCAGCTGTAATTATTATTCCGAATAAAACAAAAGTATTTCCATATTGCAATAGAGCATATTATATGGATACTAAAATATGAGAATACTGTGTATTCATTTTGTTCTGCCTTTTTAATACTGATGAAAATTTAGTAATAACATTAGAAACTTGGTCAAATTCTATCATGAATTCTCCGAAAATTCACTTGCCATTTCAAAAATATGAAGTTAAATTATTTCATTATATGCAAAAATTTTACTAAACTGTAAATATTCGTGTGAAAAATTCATTCAATTACTAAAATTGATCCATTGCAAAGCGCTTTTCAAATCTAACCACTTGTTTGACGCTTTCATCAGAATCGCTACCATAAACCAGTTCATCGTCAGACGATTCATCACTCGTATACAACACCCTACCTTTCTCATCACGTAGCTTCTCAACTTTTTTCTTTTGCTGCAAAAAAATCGGTTCATCTAAGATGCTTATAAGGAGCTTATCAACAGACAGTATCACATGTAAGCATTTTCATTCCACTTGAAATAAAAAAGGAGTAACTGAACAATAAGAATTGTTCAATAACTGAACAATAAGAATTGTTCAATAACTGAACAATAAGAATTGTTCAATAACTGAACAATAAGAATTGTTCAAGAACTGAACAATAAGAACTGTTCAATCTTCAGAACAAATCAAAATGTTGCGTGCGCCCATCATGTTTGGACTTTCTGAAGCAGACTATATTATAACTCGTCATTCATTTATGCTCTTGGATAAGTGTGATAAGTGACAGGAAAACGATGGAATTTGTTCGGAATATTTTAAGTAATGACAAGTTCATACAGTGATATTTCCGTGAAATACTTGAACTGAAAAGAAATCGGAAATGGTTGACATTTTATGAAAAATTTGGAATCTCCAAATATTTAAAATAAAAAAAAAAAAAAGAAAAAAAAAACAATTATAAAAACCTGCGCTTTCTTCATTTCCTTAGCTAAAAGCCAAATAGCTGGCGGTGTCGATTGGCAATAACTTGTCAGATGACCAACTTTTCCACAAATCCAACAGGATTCCGGAATGTTCTGGAGAGGATGTGGGAAATTATTAGAAGCAATTTTGAATCTATAAAAAATAAAAATTTATAAAATATGAACATCGACAATTTACTTGATCTCGTGCTTCTTTAGAAGTCTTATCAAGTGCAACACTATTAGGATCTTTTCTCTCTTGGCTGTTCACATTTGAATATGCTGTAGGAGCGCCCTTCTTTTCTGAAATAATATAGTATGATGTTGGTAAATGTAAATCTTGCTTAATTCAGATTAAATTAACCTAATGATTGGATCTATATTGAATAATCGTTCAGAAATAGAAATGATTTTCTGGATTTACCAAGATCATTTTTAAAACCATCATTATCCAAAAACTACGGAGAACTTAATATGGATGCAACGGAAACAAATAAATCTGAAAAAAATTAATTGGATCGTTCCAAAGAATTCAGAAAAGAGAAAACAGAACAATGTTTTATATTTACTCTGAGTTGAAGTTGGAATGAACACTGAATTCGACTTCTGATTTGTCATTTCTTCACGTTCTTCTTTCTGAAAAATAGCATCCGCAGTACATTCAGATACTTCTTTATTAATAAAGAAGCAATCTACATTTCATTATCTTAGTTATTCAATAATTAAACGTCAAGAACTGTATCATTTACTAAGAAATCCAAGCTAAGGACATATTAATAACAGCAGTTAGATTTTTTTAAAAAAGTGCGAGAAATGCAACATATACTACCAAAAGATTCAAATAAATTGTGAAAGATACTGTGCCGCGACAAATTGGCTAAACAGCCTGAAACATCATGATGGATCAAAAGCACTGGTTTTAGAATAATCTTTTTAGGAAGCCTCATGCATACAAGTCTTACCATCACCAAAATAAATGAAAACATCGTTATGATGGTGATAAGGACCTACCGAAGATGACATAGTTCTAGCAGATTCATCGGAATTGAAAGGTGGCGGCAATAACTGGCTTTGTGGGCCATTTTTGTTCGAAGATTCAAGGTCTGGATAAGAAAGAAAATAAATTTTTGAAGGATTCATTGCTGCCATTTATAAGTCTTACTTTATAAGAGTAGGATATTTCTTAGAATTTTTATCGAATGATCGATCGAATTATCTGTTGGTTCATTTTAAATATTTTATTACTTTCGTATTTTATATTGCAGTGATATTAACTGTTGTCACACAAAGTTATAATGCATCATAAAATTCTTACTAGCCTGTTTTTCTTTTATATAATTTCCAGAATATTAAACTCAATTAAAGAAATTCGTGGTAGAAACGATTACATTAATGAACAAAGATTAGTTAAAAAACAATAAGATGCAATGATAACCTACTGAAAAATTATTAAGTTGTTGTGGTTGTTGTAACTGCTTTTTTTTTTTTAATGATTTACCTTGAAAAGTATTCATAGTCTTAAATTTTTCGGTTTGTTTCATCTGCTTGTTGCATCGTTTAGGAAGCTTGCCTCCAATAACTGCCTGTTTTTTCTTGACCCCAACCGTTTTCTTATTATACGACTTCTTGTTTTCTTCTGATTCTTGATATGTGTACTTACTATTAGCAAGAGAGGAGGATCGTGATGACAACTGACTTTCCGCGGTCGAAGGTGTATAGGAATTCTGCATAAGTTACAATCTTTCAATTGTCAAAGAGCTTTGAAAAAGATTTTCAGGATTCGAATTTAAAAAGAAGAAATGAATGTATGGATTAAAGGTTCGCATTATCAACAAGGTGAAAGTAAATTGAGAGAAATTCTGCGTTCTGAATCACCAAAATAATTTTATGTACGAATAGATTTCATGAGAACCAGTATTACTTTCCTTCGAGTGGCCATTGTACGGTTTTATGAACAATATATTCAATTTTGATGGCCTTGGGTGAAATTGAAGAGGTTACCTTGCAGGACGAATGAATCGTCGACGAGGAATTAACAGAAGTTATCGAGGCATGGTCTGCAGGTATGTGAGTGAAAGATTGCTTCACGCATGACGTTACTGAATTTCGAAGGTAATATGAATTGGTGAAATAATGTTGCCTAGTATCCATGTACGCACCACAAAAGCAATACGATCTTGAAGTTTGATTCTCAACATTATGTTGTTGTGAACATATTACGCATCCTGATACTCGTACTTGTTGTCGTGGTTGCTGATGATATTGATGAATATAATTGATATTGCGTCGTTTTACTGCAGAAACAAGAGGTTAAAACAAATATGAAAAATGCGACTGGTCAGTCGTAAATTTTCATGATTAGATCATTCGATATGATTTTGCAATAGATGCCTTCCTATGATTGATGTGATCGATCGCATGTTTGTCGTCAAGAAAGGGTTACAAATTTCCTTTACTTCATTTCATCTATCAACTATTAAAAGACTGTTAGTAGCTGTTCAACTATTTTCCACCAAATCTTTCTGATACATTAAATGCAGTTTGTCTGCAGAAACAATTGATCAACCTCATTGTAGCCTATGAAAGATGATTTATCATTTCAGTCTATGAAATAAATACACGTTGATTCAAAACTATGAAATTAAAAATGATTCATTAACTTTTACAATAATAAATTTATTTGTCCATTCAGAATGTTTGACGAAAAAGATGTTTAAAGGAACAAACCTTGTTGATCCATATGGTTTTTATAGATGTAAAGTTGATGATGAGATTGAGGTGAATGATTTCTAAATCTGTGATTGTACCTGTGATTTTCAGTGTCACGGAAATAGGAATGCCTGCTTGATACTACAATATTTGGTTGATGTTGTTGAATATATTGCTCGGAATTTGTAACTGCTTGACATCTAAGAACAACACAATTTAAATTGACCCAACTTATATTTTTAGAATGAATACCATTTTTTCTTTTTTTTTTTTTTTTTTTTTTTTTTGCTTTAACCATAAGTGTTACCACTGATCATAAAGACGAATTCATAAAAAGACCGATGAAATTATATCTCAAATGAACTTTTCAACAGACTATTGAGCATTACCTTGGCAAAGCTTCCTGTCTAAGTAATGACGAATGAGAATCGCAGAAAATCGTATCATTTCCATCATCAGCAAGAAATGACGATGTTTCACTTCGTGTTCTGTTCTGTGATGCTTCCTGCACGTCATCGTATTGATACGCATGCAGCAATGGAAGCAAGTTCGAGGCTTCATTGGCCAGCTGAAATTACCATCATTTTTGATATAAATTTATTTTCTGTGGAAATATATAAAATGGAGTAATAGATGATTATATCAATTGACTCCGCAGCAACAAAAGCCTGATTAGTAGATTTCTCATCTCAGTGAAAAAAGCTGAGCTTTACTATTACTGTGACTGTGAATTCAGTTCGTTTTGTTCCACAAATGTTTTTGAAATTTCAACTTGAGATTGATCCAACCATTCTGCTTCACGTACAGTTGAATGTTGAGCCAATCGAGTGGATTCGGTTACCTGTAGATTTCGCAGGATGTTAAATAATTCATCGACACGATCCGATATTTGTGCTAATTTCACACTAAGCTTTATTTCCAATGCTTTTAAACTGTTTTCAATTTCCCTGAAACGGCATAGATTTTTAACATTTCTTTGTATCACATGCATTTTGTTGTTCTTAAAAGTATGATTGCCCTACACTGATATACGCTACTTTCCTTGAAAATGTATTAATTTCTACTACCCAAGTTTCTCATGAAAGCTTTGCATACATTATGCAAATACTCACAATATAATCATGAATTTATGTATCAAAAATATTTGATATTTACATACCAAAAATACTTGCCTCTAATATTGTGAAAAAAATTTTGAAAATTCAACTATAAAGAAGAGAAAACCAACTGATTGTAAAGCATCTGCATACGAATTGCTGCTGGAAACATTGCTTTCATTTTCGCTGAATTGTTCTTGTTATCAGTAATGTCGATATTATCAATATTATTATTATCCGAAATTTCATTACTTCGACTGATCTCATTGCTATAACCTGACATTAGGAACTGTGAATTATCAATTGATATGTTATTTAATACGTCTGGAGATCTTCGATATTGAAAATCAGCTTGGATTTGTATATCAGCAGTTGCGACATAGGTCGTCTCATCTTTGCCAGTTATTTGGATAACATATCGCTCATCTACCGCGAGCTATAATAATTAATGTCATTTCAAATAATTATTTTAGACTTAGTTATCATTAAAAAACAATTATAGAATGTTATTATTGTTCATTATCCTGTCAGTATGTTTTCAATTATGAATCTTTCTTATTAATAACATCCTGCCATCAATACAATAAACCTTAAGTTTTTTTTTTTTTTTTTTTTTTTTTTAACATATAACTTGCTGCTAAGCTAATCACCAGATGACAACAAAAAATAATCCGCATTGGAGTATTTTTCTTTTTGATCTATATAATTACATCCTGTTCACTTACGACATCCCAAAAGTTACCCAAATTGTTCTAATACTTTTTTTTTGGCTTAATTATTTAATATCTGTTGTAGATCATCTATTCTGAACTAAAATTATTAACGCTATTTCAGTATTATATACTGAAATAGTTTCAAAGTATCATCAATGTATTTCAAAGTAATTACAAATGAAAAAATACAGGAAATATAATCACTTGTATTCCATCTAACAAAAAATTAATTAGTGTCATCGAAAAGAATGAGACCTTCGCAGCATAAATCCCATATTCATCTGCATTTCTTCGATTTACGGTACATTTAAATGCTGCAGCAAAGATATGCAAAATCGCTGGAGGCTAAAATAATGCTATTTAAAAGAATTTGTTTACTTAAATAAGTAAACAATTCGCTTGTAAACAATTCACTTATTACTCGCAGTGCCCTGCAACTTCTGGAAATACAGGCTTACTTGATCAGAGAGATCGAACAGATGATGAACGTCGCAAAACATCGTCTGTCCATAATCAATCAGAAATATCATACAACAGCTTTTCTGACTGTCAAAATTGCTAGCAATTGCGCTAAAGCAATCAAATTAATTTGTTAACTAATTAAGGAGAAAGTAATCAGTTCTATATAGAGTATTACAAAATTGAAGAATTCAGAAGTAATTAATTGCGGATAAGTTAGGAAAAGAGTATTAGCTTCCATTTTCTATATATCCTGTGAAATGAATGCTAAAAAGATAAAAAGATTTGAATAAAACAGGTGATGCATCATGAAAAGATTTTATAAACTCTTTGAAAGCATACCATAAATAAATTTTAATTTATAAGAGGAAATTTTCTGCGATTTGAATCCCAAAACTTAAATGCAAATTCATGTTATTATGATAATTTTAGAATTAAAGAAAAATTGAATGACAAATTATTCTCTTTTTTGTGATCTTTTCTGGCATACAATATTGCGAATTCAACTAACCGATAATAACCAGGTTGCTTTCTTAATGGGCGTTGAACATGCGCAATACAGGCTAACGAACGGCCGTCTTCAATGTACGGCCATAAACCATTAGATGGCAGTTCTATTTGCTTAAAATTTAACTTCAATTTATCACCATTAATTAGGATAAAGGAAAAACCAGTTTTCTTAATTATTGCTTTATTTTCATGCTAAATAGTTAAGAGAGATAAGATTAAGATAAATTAAGCTATCACTGATAAGCATTGGTGACGTTGCAACGTATTAATGGATGTGAGAAAGCAACTGATAATAGATGATCGGATTTAAAAAAAACTTGCCATAAATTTAAATGAATACATTTACTTCGATTTTTAAAATATTTATACATCGGTTTAAGTACATATAATATTTAAGGAGATTTAATAAAATAGATAGTATTCTCTTAATACTACGTATTTATTGAAATGAGAGAGGATTCTTGAATACTAGAATATTTATTGAAATATCACCAGAAACTAGAAACTTTTAAGCTAGTTTCTAGTCTTATTTAATTGCCAATCTTATCAATTTCTAAACAATATTCCTTTTTTTTTTCTTTTTTTTTAAGTTTTGAAAAAAAAAAAAACCTTGTTAATGACGGAACAAAGAGAAGCATCACGAAGCCAATAGAGATCTTGGCTGACCTTTTCGGTCACTTCTACGGTCAATATAACTGGTAACGGATATTCCAGAGTAAAACAGCTGAATGCAAACAATGATGGACAATATGGTGGACAAACTGAGTGATTCAGAGAAGTAACTTCTGGTAAACCCTGCAAAGCAGTTAATTATTAATGATAAATTTAAAACTTCAATTTTATTCAATGCAGAATATCTTTGATATGATCGAGCGAAAAAAAAGAGATATGAGCAGATTTTTGAACTATCTTCTAATGTGAACCATGGGAAATTATTCTTTCTATTGAGTTATCGGTAAAATGAATTTTACTTAAGAAAAATTATCCATCTGAGAAAAAAAAATACGTCTGAAAATATTTTTTCGTTTCCATTTAACATCTTTGTTTATTATTAATTTATTAATTGTAAATTATCATTTAATTTTCATCATCCGATTAGTAAAAGTTATTAAGTGATTGGCACAAAATTATCAAATATCAGTACTATTAATGAGTTAATAATGAACGAGAATATTTTTAAAATAACCAGAAAATTTGATTTAGATATTATATCGCATTGTGGATATTGAATATTGAATTTTCCTGCTATCTCAAATATTACAATATGATAATATTGACCCATAAATTCTGATTGTTCAAAAGCAGGTATTTTATGACTAATTATTTGATTTGATCGAAGCTCTATCATCCGACTTATGTTGGATCTATCGATACATAAAAGGACAAGCCTTTCTATCAGCCTTATAATTACAAAGTCTTCTTATTATAAATCCTCAAATGAAAGAGTGCATTACCCATTTGCAAAATATTTCATCATGTAGTGATGTTCCGTAAAAGATTCGAGCGAGAAGAGGTGGTGGATACAGAGAATTCACAAAATTCGGATAATAGCCATCTTTCGACAACGATAGAGATTGGCCTAAAGTCAAAAATTTGCAAATGTAGATCATTCTCAAATAACCACTTGTCATCACCTAATAATTAATAACAATCACAATTTGAGTTTTGAATTAATGAAGCATTCAGTTATTTTATTTCAATAATTTATATTGAGTTATTTTCCCATCCTGTCTCCATCCCAAATATTCCGAATTATTTTAGAAATAGTTTTAGCATTTTATTTTGATTTACAATTTCAATTGGTGCATGTAATGCAGTAGGCAATCTTTAAATGATATCCTTTTTAGAAATCATGAAAGATGAACTTATCTTGATAGGAAGATGATAACGCAAATATACATGTCGAACCGATGTTAAACATCGAGAAGTGATCCATATTACAGCCAACTGCAACTTGATAACCTATACGACACTCTGTCAATACCAAAGGTACCGCCATTGGTGGAATTGCATGAAGCTGTTTAGGTAACATATAAATCGATCGTTGATCAATGAATTCAGTTTGTCCAATATCGATTAGATACATCTGAAAAATGGTGCATTGCAAAACTAATCTCTCGACCGATTATCATTTTGTTTTTTTCCGCCATTAATTTAAAGAAAATCAAAAATGTATTATTAAAAAATACAGGATGTAAATACAGTAAATACAGGATACTGAACTAAGGAAAGTATAAGCAATATTTGGATTAAATGAAATATGATTCGCTATTTTCGAGAATCCAAACTTGGATTTTGAATTCAAGTTTATTGTTATTCATCTTTATTTGAATCTACCCGGCACTGTTCCTACGCTGCCAAAATCCTGTCAGAATAGATGATATGAGAATTACTAAATTAAGACAGTTCAAAATATAACAAAACAAAAATTTCAAATTTTTCAAACTTTCAAACTTTCTGAAAAATTTTTTTTTTCTGAAAATTTCAAAATCGAACGAGAGTGAGGTTATTAGTAAATGCCGGTTGTTTAAGGGCTAATAATCCTCACTATTGATAATTTATTTAATGAACTGATTTGATGAGATCGTTTGATAACTTGTACTATAAGTTCCTACGGAATCTTAGGTGATTACCGTAGACGGGAAATGAAGAAGGACATGTAATCTGAAAACAACGATCATAGTCGAAATTGACATGTACAAGATCTTTGTCAGCCATAACTAATTATTTAAAGGTTTAATCTTTAAATTAACGATTATTCGAAAATGGAAATCGAGTTTGGCGAATATGAATGCTGTGACAAATGAAAATCCGTCAAAATTTCAATAACATTTCACAACATCAAAAGTAAAATGAAATTGATTTCAAGGTTTTGAAAGGAAAATGACAACACTGGAAAAAGTAAAGAGGCAGAAGTAATTAAAGTATATTGGATGTTATTAATCGTATAATGCATTAATGAAAATAAGCTTGAAATCAAGCTTCTGTGGCCATTTTTCAAATTTTCATGAAGGGATAGTTCTTATCCTTAAAAGTAGCAAGAGAAATTTGTTTGTGAAAAAAAAAAAATGTTTTCTTTGCAATCAACAAATCTTAGCTGTTTAAAATAAAAACTTTTTAGACAAAAATGCTGTTTTCCATTCACAAATTCGAATAGAACTGTTGTTACGACTGAATTTCGAGAGGAAAATTACATGAAATAGATCATGAATAGAGAACGCATTAGGATGAAAGTAGTTGCTTATGCTAAAATGTCAACGAAATTGGAGACAATATAACAGAGATATGGATAAAAAGACGATGGATCGAGATGTTTTATACTCTTGAAATTTTGAATAGAGTGATCGATACATAAGAACCTCGAAAATACTTTCTAAAAATAAAGCTAAACTGTATTAGGCTGCGTGGAGAAAAAAATCACTCATACAAGTATGCTAAAAATTATTATCTGGCAAAGTTCCTCAAGAATGAAACACTTAACAGAATTTATTATTTCAAAATCCAAATTTGTTCTTTTTGAAGTGAATTAAATATTTGTTAAGTTTCCGAAAATTTCAAAAACGAAGTAAAAATATTAACCTGCCACTGTGTAGCCATTTGCCAGTTAAAACACATATGAGCACATACACCACGAGCCAGAATATTAGTGCCTTGTCGACGTATTAAATAGACTTCGCCTTAAAAAAATACTCTGAATCATAATCCGGATATTTAATTCTCCATGCATGTAGCGAATTAGAAGATCCATAGATTTTTACATGAATAATTTTCAGAAACTAATTGAAAAAACCATCAAAATTTAGAGAAAAATCACTAGGATTTATAAAGCTATTAAAATCATCAAAATAAATTCCAACAAAACAGCTAAAATGTTAATATTGCTTTGAAATTCGCATTAATAATTATTAAATTTAAAAAAAAAAATAATAGAATTGCTTACCAATATTAATTTTATTTGGTGTTGCAAGACAAAACATTACGTGTCTATTTTCGAACAAAAAATTTTCCAGTGTACTGCATATCTCATCCAGGTTTTGTGGTCTTACATACAAGCAGTTCTCTTTTCGATTTACATTTAAAATGATCGCTTTCAAGGGATAATCATAGGGTAACATATAGCTCGGATTGGAAAGAGTATTACAACGTAACCTTAGCAGCACTATAAACAAGCTAATTAATTTGCATAATTTGTGTAGTTAGGGCAAATGTAAAGTGATGATAGCAAGAACTTTTTTTATGCCCTATTTCAAACTGAACACGAATATAAAAAGGTTGGCATAGTTTCGGAAGCCTTTTCACAGTTCAACAAACAAGACGAATATGCTCAATAAGAAGCTATATAGTGACTATACCGTCCCGATCCTTAAAGAAATTGATTTTTCAATTCACCTGTTTAAAAGGAGGTTCTAGCCATCGCTAACACTCAGCAATACTTACTCGGTTTGCTTAAAATTTTTTTAAACTTTTTTCGAAATATGCCTTGATTATTTTTCGTTGAAATATTTCTAATCATTTTCTTGCTATAACAAACTCTCTATTCTTAGTTAAATATCGTTAGGGAAAAAAGATTTGCGACGAAAATGATTTGCTAAATATACCCATTTTTCTTGAATTTCTGTCATTGCCATGTTTAAAAACACAGCGTGAAGGTAGGGTGCAGTCAATAGTTTCATGGCTTTCCGATTTGCAATTTAAACAGCGTAACCGTTCTAAGCTTGAATTCATCGAAGCATACTGATGATCCTTGAAATAATAAAAATTTTCAATTAAATATCCAGCTATCAATGAATAATTTCCGGTTCCAATTGCTGTTGTTTTAGAAAAATAATTCAGGTTTGAAATGACATTGAAGCGAGACAAACTAGTGAATGAAATAAAACATTTGTCCAACATCAGAGATTCTTTACGTAAGTCTTTTCTGAATTGTTGATGCCATCTTCCGCACTTAACAATCGATTTTTTCTTATCAATTTCACTAATTTTAAGATTTTGTAAAACCAAAGCATCTTTGAGCTTAAAAAATAAAACTTCTGATATTGAACTCACTTGATAATAGATGCTGTCCTCCAGAAATTCTTCAATCCATAAGGCTCTGCCCCGTGTTTTCGAAAACATTGCTATTGTTTTGAGACGTGGTGATACACAAAATGTTGATCTGAATTATTCAAAAATGTTAATAACTTCGTTGACTGAGATATTGCTTTATAACACAATAATATAACGCTGAAACTTTGCGCGGTATTAACATCGAGAAATTCAGTTGGTCATTGAAGTTTTTATTGCAATTAGCAATGAAAAGCAAAATAAGAGGAAAAAATGCTTTTACTGATTGCGAAACTTGAATTAGGATAGAATGCAAATATATACCACCAATGTGTATTCAGATTGATATCAATAGAAAATGTGGGTGATAAACCTGTTGATCGAGAAATCAGTTAGTTAGCTATTCAGTATGATCATGCACTCTTTCCTGAGATGCATTGACACATGCAAATCATCGGTGATTGCTGGAAAATGTCTACAACTTGTCTGATAGATTACACTACCGAGAATAAGTAGATAAATGGATGGAATAAATCGAGAGGTGGACAGATAACTGATGTATGGATGGATGGGACTAAAAAGAATAAAGACAATAAGTCGTGAAATAAATTTTATAAGTCCAAAATAGGAACAAAAAAAAAAATTGAGTACACATTTGGTACAGCAAACGAGAATTATACGTCATTCTGTGGAAAATCTAAAAAATTTGCATAATCCACTGCATTAATTTTTTTTGATATGAATGAAAGGCATTGATAGAAAAAAAAGAAACTGAAAAACCAAAAATTTGCATAGATATCAGGACTTGAGATAGAACTGTCACAATTTTTGACTGAATTAAAATAATGAAAATCCACTGTTGCAAAATCAAATTCTATTCGATTAAAAATGTAAACTTTAATATTTTTTTTCGTGAAAATAAATATTTTTATGTTATAAAAAAGAAAGGTACAGATAGAAATACAAGGTTATTTTTCGATTTCCCATGGTTCATTATGAGATGATAGCCTAGGACAATTTCATGTATTGCTCAACAACTTGTTTTTATTATATCGCAGCAAAATGTGTTGAAAGTAAACGCCATATATTCTCTCTTTTTCTTCCTTCTGACCTGCCACTTCATCGATAATAAAAAATATGGAAGTCATAATTCATACTAATGCCTTTTTTTACTGGAAATTAGAAATATTAATTAATGATTTATTGAATTTAAAATAGAAATCAAAATGAGAAGAAAATTTTTTATTATGGTGTGACAATGCTCTGCAAAATAATTTATGTAGCTTTTTATGATTCTATCAAAAATTTGCTTACTAGATCTTTTTGAATAATTGATTTGAAAAATAATCGACCAATAAAAATTAAAAAAAGAAAAACTTTTAAATTGGAGTACTTAATGCATATTTTGAATTAAATTAACATTAAGCATTGATCGATGAACTATTGATATTATTACTGTTAAAGAAGGAAAAAATTCCAGTAACTCAAACAATATGTGCCACACAAAACAACTCTTTCCATTTGAACAATTGCTCCCATTCTTAGATCATGAAGGTCCCTGGTTTTAGTTCCACTACGCCGAATATTTAAGAATCACTTCATGCTCAGGAGGGTGAATTGAATGAATTGAAAATCTTGTAAACTTTGAAATCCCTCAGGACTGGAAGACAGTTTCGGTTCCAAACAGAAAGGAATAAGATGTTAATTTTACGATATACCTATTCTTTGGAGAAATTTTTTTTTTATTATCTCTTCATGTCAGTTATTTTATTTTGATTTATTTTTCTGAAATTGTCTGAAAAAAATCCAGTTATTCAGATATGTAAATATGGCCATTTCCTTCTTTTACAAATCTGTAGAATTGATCAGCCCAATTTTGTCCAGTCTATTTTAATTACGAGCCATGTTTCTGAGTGGCGAAATGAAATAATTGCTTTTATACGTTCGAAAGGATTACAGCTTTTATTTTTAACTAGCTGGACTTGATCATGCGTTGCTGCGGGTCAGTCTGGTTAGTTTTAAAAAAAGCGGAAATTGTGTGGGAAAAAATTTGATCACTTGTAATCTGTAATTGTAATTTGGATTGTAATCCGATTGGATTGGGGATTGCTTCCTTTTGCTATTTTGACTCGGTAGATCAGCAGTAGGTGTGGAAAATTTTCGATGTTTTGTGTGACAGACATGAATCCTTTTGAAGAATTTTTATTGACTGATGGAAGGGTAATTTTTCGTAACAAACAATTACCAGAAAATACGCAGTCAAATTCATCACTAGTTATTCTTTTTCCCTCATCGCTCGTATAAATGCTGCTCAATTGAATTACCGTATTGTTACCGCTATGAATCGCCTTGGATTCCTAACTGTTGCTAGTGTCGGCGTAAGAACTCCGAACTTGAAATTGAACTTCAGCTCCAAATTTTGTTCTTTTAAATTCTTTCGGAGCTCAAAGGGGAGGAGCCCCTTTGCCTTATCTCCATCATGTCGCCTCTTGATTGCTAGGCCTCTTTTTATTTATCCGTGAATTGGAGGGTTTTGGCGGTAAACATGTTTATCGTCCCTATGGCCACTTGACCTTTAGCACTCCTTGTTTACGATATTGTCATGGTATTATTTGCATTCGAGACTGCTGCTGTCACGGTGTGACAGGTGAAAGAGTTGGTATATTTTACAAAAATACGCGCCTATCCAAATGCAACGTTATTTCAAAGTTTTAAAGCAATCAATGAAGAACTTGCAACTTTGAGTCAAAAATAACAAGGAACATTTAGTTTTTAATTTATACTAGATTTGCTTTATTGATGAATAACTTATCAAAATCGACTTGGTTTTATTTGCAATGAATTATACTTTTCCGTTAAGCTCTCGATTGCAAAATAAAATTTAATCCATTGTTCCGTCCATTTTCAGTCTCTTTATCTATATCAGTCATCTTAGTTGAAGTAGGCAAAAAAGATTTTTTTTGCAGAACGAACTAAAGCCTAATTTTTGATTAAAACAATCAAGCAAGCAAATATTCAATCTTCATAAGTTCTTTATCTTTATGTGATGTTAACTCGTTGATCCGTTTTACAATATTCGTGGAACATCTGATAGTTCAATTCCGGAAGTTGGAAGTTCATGATATCAAATATCTATTACAGATTTTCGAATTTTCTAGTTTGGAACTTTACACTTCATGAATCAGTCCGATTCCGAGGTTTGCTATTTCGATTCAGTTAAAAGATTTCTTGTCAGCATCATTTTAGTAATATCAATTTCTAGCAATCCTGCTGGATAACTTATTACCATGGAATTACTCATCATGAACTTTCAATAACTGAAGAAATAGGATATAACTAAAGCAAAAAAAAAAAGGAAAGGGGTGCAGTATAATTGGAAATTGTCAATAAATGCGCTTTAATGATAGCTTATTTTTTAGAAAACAGAAGAGATTGTGGGATGCTTTCTTCCATTTTGAAATGTGAAGTAGTGGTCTACCTTCTATATTAGTCTCGACGTGGATTTCTTTATGAGTCAACAAAATGCGTTGAAACAGTTAGTGATACTTCGATTTAAGCTTTAAAAACTTCCTCTGTCTCTTTTTTGAGAATGAGGAAAGAAATGGATAGCTTTTAAGAATAATTTGTCAAAACGAATTTTTATTTGCATCAAAAAATTGAATTTAGTTAAGGCAACAAAAGAAATTAGTTCATCCATTAGTTCGCCGCATTCCTCAGAACTTTGATTTGAAAAGCTTCGTCTAACTTGGAACCAGTCCTGTATTGTTCTTATTTATTCATGACCAAGATTCAAAATTTAAATATTCAATTTTTTTATTTTCTAAATTTTTAAAGGCGAATTATTTTATTTGTGATGTTATTATTACATGAAACAAGAAATATCTACTTCATGTTCATGCTGGTAACTTGAAAAACTTTTGTAAAGCAGCAGAAAACTTTCGAAACTTTCATTTCACTTAAGATTATTTTAAATTCCTATAGGCCTTGTTATTTTAAATCTTATAGGAAAGAATATTTTATTTATTTTTTTATTGAAAACTATTTATTAAGCTGCCGTTTTTTTTTTTTCTGATTTCTGCAGTTATCCATTTTTCTAAAAAAAGAGTGCTATCCAACTCTTCGAAACTTTTGACTTTTCAAACTTTCAGAAGCAAAAAGGATGATAATAAACATGTTTATTTCGAGAAGCAATTCTGAAAATTTTTATTTTTTCCTTTTGTATTCGAGAAATAGAGAATTCTCGAGACCAACTGGAAATGAGTTACACTGTTTATAAATAAATTGATTCTTATATTCTTCAGCAGTCTATTAAATGTTGTGCTGAAAATTGAAGATTTATTATTCTAATCCAATTTTCATTCTCAACTTCTAGATTCTCAAAATCTTGAAATTTACGATTTTATATGTCTTTGGCAAACATGAACACAGGAGATTCATTAAATGAGAACGAGAGCGAGAGAAATTCAGTGAATGACAATGAGAGTAGAGGAAATTCATTAAATGAGAAAAGTCTTCATTTTAAATTTTGCTTAAAAATTGAATTTATTCGTTCCACTCAAAATGTATGGAAAGAAATAAAATTAAGTATTAGGACAGTGACTGGAAAAAATGACATGAAATCTATTTTGCTATCTTCTATTACTGATAGCTAATAGTTCGAATTATGCAATATGCTTACAAAGTTAGTTTTTAAGTCAGTTAAGACAAATGCTTAGAAATGTCGTGTTTTTCACAAACTTTATAAAGTGAAGAATTAAAAAGAGATATATCAGTCCATCTTTGACCTCAGTTTTGAATGGCATTTCTTTTTTTAAATTTTATCAATATATTTTAGAATCCATTTCTCATAATTTTGATTTCGTACGTGGTTCAGATGCTGACAGAAGCAATCGCTGAATAGTAAAATTGGCATTTTATAGCGGATATATTGCATGTCTTTTTTTTTAGAGATGAAATTACTGCAAATAATCGCCACGATTTATCCAACATCTTTCTACAAAACAAAATCATTTGAGAGTATTCGTCGCTATTTCACTCGGTCTTTCCAATTTTTTTTTTCTTTTTTCTTTTTTTTTTTTTTTTTTTTGAGCAGTAAAATTATAAATTTGTTATCGTTAATCGGATCAATCATAATGAACACATAGTGGGTACTATATGTACAAAAAGGATATTTAGTCTCAGAAAAATCATTTTGTGTGCAATTTAAAAGCATGCAAAATCGATCAAAATTTATTAGTTTGAGAAGCTGAAAGTTATCAAGATCATACTGATTCAGTTTGATAGGATCAAGATATTCTAATAAATAAATCATATCATACTTTCTTGCTCTGTAAAGGGAGCAAGTTTTATGATATTGAAAGTTAACTCAAATTATGTGAGCTATTAAGTTTTGAAGAGTAGTTTAATATTTCTATAAAATGAATGCTTATATCACAAATTTTAGCGAAAACAAATAAGTGATCTAAGTTCTCGAACTCTGAATCTTTTCAAAACGAAGAAAAAGAAGACAAGAATCGTCGAGAGGTACTTGTGGAATATTGCCGCTTATGATGCCATAATCCGAAATTCTACCGTAATGTGATATCAAAGCAATCGTTGGAATGAATAATTCAAGAGAAAAATCGAAAGAGAGTCATCGATACGCACAGAAATTCCTTCAATTTTGGTCTAACGATATACTCTTAAATATACTCTAGAGAATTTATCCTGAAATTTTCTGTCCATTTCATCATTCTCCTCAAACAGTGCGAATTCAGGCTATGCTAGAAGCAGCTACCTCATGCATATTCATCTGATTATTTTCTATCAACATTTGTTGCACTCTTTTGAATTTGAAAAGGTAATTTAATTCTATTTCCCGAAAATTCTTCTTATTTCCGAACTTCTTTAATCTTATATTAGAATAAAATAACACAGATAATCTTTAACGGTCTTCATCGATAATTCTAAAATTATCCATAAATTATTTATGAACATTTTAAAAACTAATGAAAACATATTGGGAATAGTCATTTGCGAGAAAGAAAAAAAAAACCAATAATTTGTGTGTGAACTATGTGATGTGTATGAAGCAAATTTGCAAAGTTTTATTTAAATTGATAGCTTTTACTCTAGGGAATACTGTGAAAATAGGCCGGAAGACGAGTTCAGGAAGATGAGTTAAAATGCAGCCATTTAATTTACGGATTTAGGAAGACATCGTTGAGTGGTTTGGTTCTACGCCAGATCTTATTAATGCTTTATTTTGATGCATAAACAACTCCAACTATTGAATCACTGAAAACTCTCATTAAACTTCTTTTAAAACTTAATCATGCGTATTTCTATTTCCTCATTTTCATGTTAATTTATTTGATATCGGTGTAAACCTTCATCAAATTTCGCCTCGGGCAACTCTTTAAGATAACTTATTTTCTGCAGAGCAATTTTCATTTCCTCAGTTTAATACTTCCTATCATTTGATACTTTTTATCATTTATTCATTTATTACCAGTTTTTTTGTTTATCGATCATATCATTGGCGAAGAGCCTTCAATGCGTCCACGTTTATGATTCTGAACCATACAAATGCATAGATTCTAAATATTTCATCAAATTACATCAATTAAGGAATGATAAAGTCTATAATAAAAAAACCAATGATTCAAAATGTGGTTACTTGTAAAATGTGAAGTACGCCAAATGAGGTGAGTTATTTTTCCATTATTTATTTCATGCATCATTGCCATTGATTTTTTCATTATACTTATCCATTGGAAATTGTTATTTATTCGTAAATAATCCATCTATTTGAATTTTCAAGAAACATTCTGGATAAAATCGTGAAACTTATAAGAAATTTTTAGACTTTTAATACTTAAATTTTCATTAAATTTGCTCCATTTCAATAGGATTGTAGCAAATCGCGAAATGTAAAACTTTTTTTTCTTCGAATTTAGCATACCTTTGGCAATAGAAAAGCCTTAATCTTTTTTATAAAAATTTTATTTCATTAGTTCTCAAAAGTTTCACAAATGTAGCAAGCTGATGATCCTCATTGTTCCAAGAACCAAATCTAACACTTTTGCAGGTAGAAATGTTTTTATTTCAATTATGTTCAATGAATTATTATAAAAAGCAATCTAACGGTCCCATTATTTCAAATAAAACTTGTTGTCATCTAGAAATTCTAATTTTACCGTTTGCTATACAAAATAATGAACTCCATTCTATTATCTCATTTTTATCAGGATTTAACGAGTAGATAAATTATTCCATATTATTGATTGTGCGGATTGTTTTCACACATCTATATTGAAATTCAGTTACCATCAGTTCATAATCGAAAGATCTAATTTTGTCCTGAACTGATTTGTGATGGTAACTATTGAATCTGAAAAATTGAAATTTCAAATTTTGCTTGGTCTTTCTATCACACAGATCATTTTTTTGTAAAGCGAACACTCAACATGAAAATTAACCAACAGATTTTTGTCTCACCATTCATTATGCACCTCGCATCTTTAATAAAAGATTCAAGAGATTCTCAGTAAATTTTTCATGCTACCTGAAAATCAATAAAAAAAATTTGTAACAATGAGATTTAGATGGATGACAGGTACATCTGAAAAAACAAAAAATTAGAAATTTTTCGACTACAGTAGAAATCAACATTATTTTCTACTTTTTATCAACAATTTTGTTTCAATCTTCCAAATTCTACTGATTAATTTATGCGCTGCATCTGTACTTTTGACATATTTCATTTTTCGCCGTAACTCAGATCTTCTTGCTCTTTTTTTTTTTAAATTTTTTTAGTTAAAAGTACTGCAATTTAGAAATATTTCGAGGATTACATTAAATAATTGAAGAAGAAAAGGACGAGTTAAATCAATATCGGTTTTTTTCTTTTTTTTTCTTTAATTTTGTCATCTGAAGAATTGCAAAGCGTTCTGCAAACAGAGGGTGAAAATAAGTTTATAAGACAAGAATTTCTGGGAATTTTCGCTTTGGAATTAAAAATTACTCTAACAAAGGTTTCTACTCCATTTCAGTATCAGAAGATTCGAAAAAAAATACCGCACCCCTTATAGATGCAGCGATTATCAATACTAAATATCAAGTAGAGAAGTGCATGAATCGAAATGTGTGTTGGCTCAGAATCTGGTTCATGCCGATTTAATGACCTGACTTCAACCGAATTTGGTATCACCAGGCATTTGGTACATTTTTTTACACTTTTTTTTTTATCCAGATGATCAAGCATTGTTGGTCAATTAATTGTTAATCACTAATGAATTTTTGATTCTGTATTTCTATATTTCTGCATTTATATGAGAAAGGTGCAGGTTATGAATGTAAGTTTCTTCGAAAAAATTACGAAATTTATAATGGTACAACCTGATGAATTTGATCTCTCAGTATATCGACAACAACGTAGGCTAGGATTGGACATTTCGATATTTCTTGTGACTTTATAGGATAATCGGGTTGATAAGGAATGTGCGATTAAAATATGCAGAATTTTAACATCAATTTATGTCAATTAATCAAACTAATCTTTGGTGTGATGGAAGAAAATATGCCAGATATATGATAGATTTTCTGCATATTAAGATGGCAAAAGCTAAATGGAAGTTTGATATTTCAGGTTCAACATACGGCTCTACCGCATATCGCTCTCTTACTTGCTGCCATATGCTATATGATTGTAGGCAGCTTATCATTTACAGCATTCTGTTACATTGATGATAATAGGAAGATAGATGGCAATATACTGGCTGAGTAAGCATAACGAAATTTTTCTGCTGAATTGAATTAATTAATCTGATACTTCCACTTTTTGACCTTTCCATATCACAAAGAATGATTTGACGGTTGAAATCTCTCAAATTTGAAAATTCGAAGAATTCATTGTAACAACCAATGCATGCTGCGCGAATCTCTAACTAACATACTTTTACTAGCTTTGTTAAATATTGAATTTTCCGATACATTTGATTTTAACATGAAAAAATACTATGTATAAATTATGATTTTCCAAAACTTCAAGAAATCACAGTTTGAAAGTTGAAAAAATGTGATAAATTTCAGAATTAAGCAAAGTTTAATTGCCGAAACAATTCGACCACGTTCAATGAAGAAACGAAAGGCAAATCTAGAAAAGTCATTGGATAATTATGTCTCCAAGCTTCATACAGTATTCCAGAAATACATCAGCCAGTCGTTCATAAAAAGGCCCACAATAGTATTATCTTTTTTAATTGACCCCAAATACATGTTTATAAAGATTTAAAAGCATCTGAAAATGATACATCCATACTTCTACAGCATCAGGCTTTCTTAAATGATGAAATTTGAGGTATTTTATAGAATTGATTTTGAAGCATAATGTATTTTCAAATAAACAAGGAAATGACATAATATTAGTACAGTATTAGTATAAAATCATTTCAGTATGTGATCTTCATTTACTTTTGTTTTAAAGGTAGAAAGATTGCATGAAAAGGAAGAATCGAAGTTAATATGGAATTTGTTCTTTGCAGCAACCGCTCTGACATCTATAGGTGTGCTTTTATTAATACGTCTTATTTTAATAAATTTTTTAAACTGTTCTAATGAATTTTTGCCCAAAATTGATATTTTTTTGAAGAGAAGTAATAACTGTTTTCAGGATACAGCAATAACGTCTCGGATTCACAATTCGCTCGTTTGTTTATTATGGTCTATATATTCATTGGTGTTCCATTGTTTATTATTACAATTACTGACTTAGTAAGTTCTTTTATTTAAGTGTGGTCGAAATTCCAGTAAAACGTTTTATTAGAATAGTTGAAATGTTGCTAAAATTGATCAATTTTGTGTCGATTTAAGGTATCGCATGAAAAATAAAAGAGTAAAAATTATATTTGCTTTTGTAAACCAAACGAAATGGAAGATTTTCAGCATTTCTATATCATTGTCATTTCAGTTCAAAAGATCAAATTATCAAAAATTTCCAGTCATGTCAATTGTAAAGGTAAACTAAAAAATCAATCCATCATTTTCAGGCCAAATTTCTTCCCGAATTTATAAATCGAGTGTATGCAGAAATGCTAAAGTATAAAGTTATTACAAGTCGTAAACTTAAAAGTCGTTTCGAGGTACCAATCGATGAAATTATTATATCCGGCGCTGATGAAGAAGTATCTTATTTACTTAAATAGTGATATTCTCAATCTAGATAACAATATTAAGGAATGTTACTTAATGAATAATCAATCTTTTGATCATTATTTTAATAATGCATATAGAATCCGAATTTTTTTTCGTAACTATTGAAATATTTCCAAAATTTCAGAAATTTCGATTAGAAAATCAGATATTTTTTTACAGGTGGCAGAATTTCTATGGACTCATTTGGAAAATGCACATTTTGTCGATGTACCTTTCGTTACAATTTACATTTTGTTATTTGGATATGTAATCATTGCAAGTTACCTCATTTCATGGATTGAAGGATGGAGTATTTATGATGGTCTTTATTTTATTATCATCTCCATGCTTACTATTGGTTTCGGAGGTTGTTTTCTCGCAATCTCTGTGCTTTGATATGTTGCTTCATGTTGAAAAGATGAACATTTTGCTAAATGAAATTTTATTTGGAACTTTTCGAAAAAGTTTTTTTTTGTTATCCAATTTTTTTCAAACTGCAGATAATAAACAGATTAATCAGCAAATTGATGATTAACTTAACTTGAAGTTCATGATTGATTTCTTGACAATATCGTGAATTATTTCAGATTTAGTACCTCGAAACCAATCATTCATATTGCTCACATTATTCATTGTGTTATTCGGGTTAATCTTAGCTACATCATTTATTGATGTAGTAGGCTCCTATTACATAGATCGATTGCATTTCTTTGGACGTAATGTTGATCTTGAGGTACCTCTTTTCCTTAAAATTTTTAGGCAATCTTATTTTACAAAGAGCTAATATGCAAGTCATATTATGAATACCACAGTCATTTGTGAAATTGCATGAAGACGATATTATACTTTTTTCTATATGAAATTTAAGAAAGCGCTAAAGTGTAAACTGATCGCAGGATTCGCTTGAATGGCTCAAAAAAGTGCAACAGGTACGTTTGATCGCAATGAAACGTGAAGCGATGCGTAAACTATTTGAAACCGTCGCTGCTCTACAACATATGGAAATCGGTTCGAAATAAATCATTTGACATTTGTTATTAGCTAATTAGAATGACTCGCAAACTACATCTGGTCTTGTTAAAGTGATCATTATCTTTGATTCCGCATCTATTGATGAGAGAAGTTTAAGTATTGATGGACTATTGCAAATGTGTTATAAGCTTCTGCAAATTGCAATCTTTTGTATTTATTCTGCTATAAATGAATTTTTCTCATTGCTACTGCAGTAATACTGATAAGAGAAATATTTACAGATTTCCGGTTACGAAGAAACGGAAACGAAACAAAAAACAATGCGTTGATGGGTATATTACATTGATATATTTCCTAATGCGATAAATTTACTGATATTAGATTAAAAGCTGCTTCACCGATAACAAACCAATGGATAGATTAAAATAGTGAAATAATTAATATCTTTTTAGCATTTTTCGAGAAATTGATTACAAGAACAGAAGAAGATGAAAATATTTTCAAGATTACATTAGAAACTATTTATAATTTATATCTAACCTTTTTTCTCTGTCTCTACTTACTTCGTATTTTTGTAGATCCTCCTGGTCCTCCACGAAACTTAAGAGTGATTGATTCGACAGCAGATTCTATATCCCTACAATGGGATTCTCCATCAAGTGAAAATAAAGAAAAGGGCTTCTGGTATACGATTAGTTATAAAATAAGGTTAGTATTCTTCTTCCTTATTTGTCTCCAAAATTATCCAATTTTATTTCTTGCACTAGTATTGTTCAGTGCTTATACTATCTCTGCACAAAGGTTTGGAATTTATTCATAATTCGATCGATTTTAGAACACCTCGAAATCGAGATAATCCAGTAACAATAATTGAACATATCGACACTAAACAGTATGTAATCACGGGTCTGCGTTCCTTTACTCTCTATGAATTCTCGGTTGCAACAACAAACAATGTCGGATGCAGCAAACCGATCACAAATTATGAGTATACTGGTACATTCCAAAACTTTTTCCGTCTCTTTCTCAATTCGAAACAGTCTAATTTTGACCTTGAAACTGGCTCCTTTATTTTCGATATCTATAAACTTCGACAGAATGGCTAGACGATGCATGTTATTTTATTACCATTTGATAGATGAAGTGAAATTTATCAATTTATGATTTCTCTAATCAACTTCTAAAAGTTGGTTTTAATTATTTCGAAAACTTCAGAACCATGCACTGTTCCACAATCTCTATCATTGGAAGCTCTAAGTTCCGAAACAGCGACGTTTGTCTGGAATGCTCCACTTAAAAATATTGGACCTGAGGTGAAATTATTAGTTATGAAACTATAATTCTTGTTATTCAAAACTTTGAATTATATTGATTCATTTTTCCAAAATATTTTGATCATTTTGTTCAACAATTTGTAAATTTTTCAATTATTAACTATGAAGATGAGGTGAAAAACGAGACATTCCAGACTGAAAATTACTTTGACTTATTTTCTGAAAAGTAATAATCTATCGTCTAGTTTACTTCCTTTTCAGAGATTTTCAAAAATTTATTCATTAAAGTGATTAAATTCTCTTCTTTAGTTAATACCTTTTAAAATTGATGAATATATGAAAAAGTAATTATGGAATCTACATATTTTGATGCACTAATTCCTTTAGAATTACACAGTTTTACTCAGTCAAGAGCCGGCACCAAAACTCTCTTCTTGGCAAAGCTATGATTGTGGTGACAGCAAACGTTTTACAGCTACCGCACTTTTACCAAATACTAGATAAGTTTAATAACTCACATTATGCTTGTTTTAGTAGTTCAAATGTAAACAACGATTCATATAAGTGAAACAAGCAAGCTGAATGAGTGAGTTGAACTGATTTCTAGCAATGATATGAAAGAAATTTGAAAAGAATTGGAAAAGCTGTATGCAAAATTTGTTGAAATTTTTATAACATATACATGGTAGACAAGACTATCATTGCGATCGTAACTATAATAAAACATTCCGTTCACTTTTTTTCGATCCGAAAATTTGAATATTAAGTATTAAATGGATAATTATGCATTATAATGTAAAAAAAAAAAAAAGACTACAAATTCTATTCATTGTCATACACTAAAATAGTACTTCTTTTTTTAGGTACATAGTATGTGTAACAGCGCGACAAAATCTTGGTTTAGCAATGTCGAAAAGTTTACGATTTAAAACGATGAATTGTGATTCATCAAGCAATCTGAGCATGCCTCTCATATCTTCATTATAAAAACTAACTTTGCTGCTATGATACTTACACCTCATTCATAAACTTCTGTTAATTGATTTCCTAAATTTTTTTTTTTCTTCACATATGATTCGCCCATCTCATTGACTAGTATTCTCAAAAACTTGAAAAAATCTTAACTACATTTGTTCGTAACCCAAATTGGATAAGAAAATCACAGACTGTTTAAATCAAAATCTTCTGAACAAAAACTTCAGACCCTCATTAAATAGATTTGAAACTAGAGAAAAGAATTGTTCAGTAGACTAAAATTATCAAACATGTGCTAGTAATCTGTCAAACTTCAATTTTATTCTGGAAATATTAAAAATAATGATCTAGAATTTTCTGTGAAGCCTTTTTATTTCTAAGCCATTTCCTTATCTCTGTGCTCTATTCTCAGGTAAATATATCCCTTGTATTTTCTATCCTATTCAATATGTGGATTGATTGTATTGTTTAAAAATAAAAAAAAAATAAAAAAAAAAAAATTACTAAACGCAGTACGATCAATACATAGCATTTGACATCATTTGGATGATTTTCGGTACCACAAAAACAAAAAGAATTTGTTTTCTGAATTTCAGTCCGACACATTTTCAAGCCATACTATGGTGGATCACAAAAATTTCATCTGCGTGTGTTAAAATATTAAAATGTTAATTTTTTATTTCATCTGATCCACCGAAAGTGTATTTGGCAAAATACTTTTACTAATCTGAATATCTAAGTGAATTGGGAAAATTTTAATATAATATGTGCTGAATTCACAAGCAAGTTAATGATCATTTTACATAAATTTGATGATGGTTGCATTAGTGCAGGACCTTCCACAAAAATTGCAAAATCATTTGTACGCTCTTGTTTATGATCAGGTCTTAGCTAAAAATTCAACTTTATTGCAAATAATTTCATCAACTACCCATTTGACCTACAAATATGTGCGAGAGGCCAAATTGCTTTACGAAAAATAGACACTTGCTGAATATCCTACTCTGTGGCTCTATTTCAGTGAAATTGCGAAAATATCGCGCTAAATGTTTGAACAATCTTCAATTTTTTGCAAACAAAAAGAGAGATTTCCAAAGAAAAAAGCAAAAATTGCAACTAAGATAACATAAGATGCATTCGAACGATACATTCGTTTCGAAGAAAATAATTATTGTAAAAACAGCCCTGATTATTTTAAAAACTATTGGGATCAAGTATTTTTTCATCACAGTAGCATACCTGGAAGGTATATTGGAGTTTGAAAAGTGAAAAGTTTTAATGAAAAATCTTTAAAAATTCTAGTGGCACATATCTGCAAGAGGGTTACGATATTTGCATGAGAAATCAGGAGCAGATGAATGCCATTTAGCTATTTTCATCATTTCCGGCATTTCGATCTATCTTATCATCGGTGATTATGCTCGCTTTGTTGCTAATACAATCCTTATCGTGGTACCAATCTTGCTTATCTATGTTTATCCGGAAGAGAAACCACCGTTCGACAAGCTTTTCTATTACTGGTAAATAAGTAATAAGTTTATTATTATGTTTCATTTTATGACTCGCTGTAATAAAATGAATCATAATAATTTAAAATCCAAAAAAAAAAACCCATAATTATTTTAAAACCATAATAATTTGAAATCTGCTTGCTGTAGTAAAATGAATCATAATAATTTAAAATGAACCATAATATTTTAAATTCTGATGCAGCTTTTACGATTGGTGTGGCTTTCGTTTCCTTTGTTATCTTTGATTCTGAAATTGAGATATCCACATGGCCAAGCATGCAAGAGTTAAAGCAACTCCTCTCACTTCATTAAGAAATTCTTTTTGAATAGAATATCCTGAATTTTTCCAGATCAAATATCCACTTCAATCACCAGTTTTTTCTTTTTTTTTTTTTTTTTTTTTTTATCAGTAATCATTTCGATTTGTGTTCTTTCAATCTTGCAGAACTTGTGCCTCATGAATTCCTTTTTATTTTTCCTTTAAGTTCAAAAGTTCTGAAATTCAAGAGCTTTTCACTTTTTTAAAGCTATTTGATTAAAGAAGTAAATAATTACATTTGTTTTCAGGTTTATATACATTATTACAACATTGTTTTTCGATCCGAAACCAGAAGATAAGGGCAGCTATTATTGGATAAAAATGTTTCTGTTAATATTATTACTAGTATTTCCCGAAAAAGCTGATGTCACATTATTGAAGCAGCATGTTAGTATTTAAATCTCTGGTTGATTCCGGTTAATTTTCATCCTAGCTTTTCTGTCCTACATTATGCAGAATTTCAAATATTAAATTTTTTTTTTTTCAAGTACAAAGTAGCGTACATTACGGTGGAAAAAAAGATGCATCGATCCTTTATTCCACAGTAATACATGCTACTTTATACTTTAAAAAATCTTATAACAGCAATTTTATGTATCTGAATAATAGCGTACGTCAAGAAACGATTTCTTTAACTTTTTTTCGATAATTTTACAGAACATTTGCTTGAAGTTTTTTTGAATGATTTCAAAAATTTCATTCTAGAAAGATGAAAATAATCATCAAAAAGAAACAATGACCAGCTCAAATAATGATTTTATAAAAAAAGATACTTCCGGTCGAGGACTTTCTGATAAAGAATTTCAATTATCTGCTAAAAATCTTGTGATAGGAAATCAAATTACTCGCCAACAGCAAGTTCAAATTATGAAGAAATCTCAATCTGACGCTAAAACTGATTTCTTAGGAACAACTCCAATCACATCCCCAGCTTTATCTGCTAAAGTCAAAAATATTTCAGCAAAAAAAATTTCAACCATTATGAAGGGAGAATTTCTACCCATTCAGCAAAATCAAATTCCTTCTGAAAAATTCCCTCCACTTGTTCCAGAAATGAAACTGCAGTTGGATTCAGAAGCAGAATCTTCTAATCATACTAAGGATGAATTTCAGACTACTTTGACACAGGAATCTTTGATTGTTCCTGAAAGTAAATCTTATGCTTTCGTGAAAGAATCCCAAACTGCTTCACCAAAGAAACCCAAGTCGGTAAAAAAGTGTCAAATCATTCGACCTTTGAAAAAATCGCAAATGCTTCAAGTGAAAAAATTTACAGATACTTCTGTTTTGAAATCTGATATCTTCCCTATACAAGAATTTCCGATTGTTTCTACAGAGAAACTTCAAATTTTACCTTCAAGCGAACTGCAGACTGCTCATGAAGAGATACCTCAGCGTAAACCAGCGAGAAATTCTCAATCAAGGCAAGATTTGCTCACTTTTGCGAAAGAATTACAATTTTCTGCAAGAGAGCTTCAGCTTACATATTCCAAAGAAGATGAAGATGACACACATCCCAAGATTGTACCAACTGTCCCCAAAAAGAAATCTCAAGTTATCCAAATGAATAAACCCCAAACTACTGTCATTCAGCAATCTCAACTTCCTTCTTCGAGAAAACTTGAAACCACACTTTCCAAGATTGTTCCGATTATCCCAGTAAAGAATGAAAAAAGAATAGAAGAATTCCCTGCTGATTCTATGACTGACCCTATGATAGGTTCTGCGAAAGAGCATCGTATTATTGATTTGAAAGATTCTAAAGGTTCTACAATGAGGAAATCTAAGATTGGTCCGGACAAGGAAATTCAAATTGCTTCTGTTAAAGAACCTGAAGCTATTTTTTCAAAGGAATTGGAAGACTATAGAGTGAAAAAATTTAAGGTTAGCTTGAATAAAAAAAAGTTAAACTATTTATATAAGAAACAACAAATCATTTTCGAGAAAAACCCAGATTATTCCTTTAGGAAATTTTGCGAATAAATCTCAAATTTAATTTAAAATTATTACAAAAAAATCTCAATCCATTTCTGCAAAAACTTGTCACGAAGGGAATTCAAAGAGTTTTTGTGTAGAAGATTTTATTTGCTTTACGAAATGAAGAAGTAAACAAATAATTCTGAAGGAGTTTTAACTATTCCATAGAAGAGAACCTATTTCTATAAAGGAAAAGAATTTTGATTTCTATTAAGAACGAAGTTCAAATTATTTATTTGTGGGAATCTCCAATTCTTTCTGCAAAAGTAATTGTACGTATTCCAACAAAGGAATTATAGGTTGTTTCCAAGAAATTTTGAAATACTTTCACAGATGTACCTTCCTTAAAAAAAATTCCATTTTGTTCTAAAAAAATTCGAAAATTTCCTTCTCAACATTTATTATTCCAGTGTTCCAATGGAAAAATTGAACCAGTAATTCCTTCGTAACATCAAACATTTCGATATTAATTTAAATTACTAATTTATTGAATTTTCATATTTTGAGCAATTTAAACAATGTTGAAATGCTAGTTCAACTGCTTCTTTGTCAAAAATCAAAATTTCTTCTAATCAGGAGCCTCAAACCATTCTTTTGCAGGAACTTCAACATCTTCCGGTAGGAAAATTTCAAACTATTTCAACCGATAGACCTGGAATTACTTTTGCAAGTAAAATTCAACTTGCACCATTAAAGATTTCCACGACTGTTTCTACTAAAGAATCCCAACATATTTCAAACAAAGAAACTGAAGAACCTCAACTTGTTCCAAAGCATGAATTAAAAACAGTTCCTGTAGAAGAATCACATTTTCTTCCTGCAGGAGAATCACAAATTCCTGCGGTTTCTATCAGGGGAATCCCACATGATAAGGAGTCTCAATCCGTGCCAGCGTCCGAGATTGAGCCGTTAGTGCGGGATCCTTCTGATAATGAGCTTCAGGCTTCTCCTTTGAAAGAATCTGATACAGTCACAGAAACAGAAACCCAAATTAGTCGTACGAATAAATTAATTAATATTCCTGAGCAACAATTCTTACCTATTTCCGATGCATCCATTAATTTCGAAAAAAAAGAGAATGCTGAAGTGGAGATTTCTCAAGATGTTTTTGATGAAAAAAAATCTGACAACATCATTACGTGGGTTGCAGTTGGGAAAACCGTCGTTATATCACAATATGAACAAACTGAAAAGGTTAATTAGTTAAAATTTTTAATTGAATTTATAAACTTCCAAGATTTTTATGAGACTTATGAGACCTATGAAATTTCAATAGTGTAAAAATTAAGGCTTCATTATACTGCTCAACAATAGATTGAATAAATCGGAGTGAACTTCGACACTTCAAGTAGAATAAAAAATAAGATGAACTGATGAAATAAGCTTAATCAGAACGGACTGAATAAAATTTAACTTTCACAAAATTTATCGTCAATAATTATATTGCACTGCGGAGTTAATGCGGCTGTATGATGTAGAAGCATTATCTATATAAATAAAAATGTAAATGCTACCTGTTACTAACGACGGATCTCCGCGAAGTTCTCCACCGATTGTTTTCAAATTTTGACACAACCTTGTACTCCAATAGTCTTTCTTAATGAGCAAATATAGTTACTTTTTCTCAAGAGGTGGAGTTTATTGGCTCCGCCCATCTTTTTTCTGTCATTCTCCTTTTTTCCCCCCTCCCCCCCCATCTCTCTCTCTCTCCTTCTTGAGTAAAAGATACGGTTAGC
>KZ269994.1:68150-106631 GCA_002249935.1 Onchocerca flexuosa | reverse complement strand
AAAAAAAAAAAAAAAAAAAAAAAAAAAAAAAAAAAAAAAAAAAAAAAAACATGCCAACACTGGCAAATATTTCGCGACCGCTTGCCATCCTTGTAAAGGCGATATCAAATACTTCTTTATCATGAGCAATCAGTTGTGTTTTTACAGTACCTTCCGTTGATCGTGCAACACTGATCGCTTGACCGGTCTGAAAGATAGAAAAAAATTAATTTATCTAATATTACCTATCTTTTCTTTTCACAAATTTTTTTTCTCATGATAAATGAAATTGAAATTCAAGTTTAAATTCATAGAAATTCACCTCGACTTGCCAAATGGTACACGTTGTGTCGATACTTGAAGTGCCAATCAAGCTAACATCTACGTCATTCCAATCAAATGATGTCAATGGTGCACAATATTCACTACTTCGATTCTAAAATGAATTGGGAAAAATTTATATCAATTTTTAAACACTGCATCAGCAAAGTGTTTTATGTCAACTAACACTTAAAGATTCATTAGGATCTTCAAGTAGTAGTCGACATAAAACATTCATTTTGAAGTGTTAAATTCCATTTATGATTTCAATATGTTTTCTAATTCAGGTTTCAAAGTACAAATTTTTCATATATCCGGAAATGCACCAGTGCCTAGCAAAAAAAAATCATGTTGCTCAAAGCAAAATGTGAAATTAAGATTCTTAATAGAGATGTTAGAAAAAATGATCCTTTATTTTGAAATTTCTAGTCTTATTCAAATTATCAAAGGTTGCAATCACATATAATTTATAATATCAACTGATAGTCAACAATGATTGGACTAGAAAGATGAAATACCAAATATTTAAACGTACGTTGTTAAGAAAAACTTCAATCTGCGCGCCATCAGCACCACCTACACGCCACAGTCGCAAATAATCTCCGGTTGTAGCAATCAAGTCTGGATATACACCTTTCTAAAAATCCTTTATATATATATATATATATATATAACTGCGAAAAAAAAAAACATATGTATGTAAACAATAATTTTTCAGATTAAATCTCATTCTACCAAAACTGACAAAAATTATTGAAATTAGGAGTATATTACAAATGATTACCAGTTTTGGAATTGGCAATAATTTCTCTTCTAGTACACATTAAAAAAGCGAAGGAACACAATTTGTTATTTACTAAAAATGTTTAAAAACAAACCTGATCTGGAATCCACATCACTTTTGTAGCTGGATATGGATGATCGAAGCTACCACAATCGATAAATTCCCCAGCGTCTTCGTCAAGCTTCACTATTGAAACCTTAAGTGATTAGAAGTACTTCTAAACCTTCATTTAGTTCTTCATTTTCTAATGAATTTATAATAATTAAAACAATTAATACTTCATATATATGAAAGTTTAATTAATTATATCTTATATCAATGCAAAAAAAGTTAACTAAAAACTAAATGATATTTTTTTTTTTTGCTGCATTTTTTTTTACTGCACTTTTACTGCATTTTTTTTCAGTCCTATGCGACACAGATAAATGCAATGAAAAATTAACCAGGAATGCACAGCAAAATTATTTCAAATCGAAAAAATGTGAAGTTGACTCTATCTGCAATGTAACCAAACAGTTTATCTTTCATTGTGATATTGCATAAAATGATGCTTTCATCTAACTTACGTTTAATTTTGACTTGAACTTATTACTTCAAAACATATTTTATCTCTTTAATTAAATCAAAACACCCTAACACAGTGCTTAGCCATTTATACAAAAACATATTTTCTTCTGAAAATGGAATGAAGCAATAGACAAAAAACCTTATTATTGTATTCTTCAATGAAGCTAGCTAATGCCAAGCGAAACTTCTTCGCTGGATCGGGATGCTGAGACCAGCCTGTGGAGTAAAGCGTATGCGGTGCCTCATATTTATAAACTTCTTTGTGCTTGGAATTCGAGTTCGATACGCCACCTATAACCAGTAAATGTAATTATCAAAAGACTATTGTCTCGTACAAATATTTCAATCCAGTAAATACACATTTATGCTTATTTCATCAGCAAATCCACACATAACTTGTTGTTGACGTAATTTGGATATGATATAAAATATTACCAAATACACAAAAAATGTTCGAAGCAAAAAATACGGCTTACTAGACTGATTGGGTCCCATTTGAGCAATCTCGTTACCCATAAGCTGTTGCATAACGTGGGATAAATGTTGTGTGATTGCCATTAAATTTCACCCAACTGATAACAGTCTATCTTACTACTGCTCTGTAAGAGAAAGAATAGTAAAACATTTAAGAGAATTCGAAAATTATACAGCTAAGACTAAGAATTTACCAGGGATAAAATAACTTATATTCGCTCAGTCAACACAAAACAAACATACTCTTAGTTTATCGATGAATGTTTAAAAATTATAAGAAATTGTGTAATAAAAAGAATTTAAATAAATTAGTTCAGATGGCTTAGGTAACCACTAAAATAATAAAACAAACAGAAGTGGAAAATCAATAAACAAAAATTTTATTTTTCAGTACAAGTTATTACACATTTACAGAAACATTTGAACATAAAAACCTGAAGTATTAAGCATTGAGAAACATTAATGGATGAATACGTTATAATGAAGGCAAAGAAATCATGGAGAATTTTATCATTAATCTTGCAATATATCGTTAAAAAAAGGAATATGTATAATGCCTTTCACAATAAATGATGAGAAACAATAAATTAGCCAAAACTGCAATCAAAGCAATAAATCCCATGCATTTAATTTTGTAGCTTTTGTGACGAATGTTAATCTCAATCAGTCTTATGGCAAAATCATCGATTTTCGGAGAACATGTCATTAACCGTTTCGTTACACATGTTTTTGATTAAAGAATCTATTCATTCTTCTTCCGCATTGAATACTGGTTGGAAATGTTTAATTTAAATGACATATATCAATTTAAAACTTTAATTTAAATGACACATATCAGAATAATAATGTGTTAAGCCACAGCTTTACCAATTATTGAAAATTATATGCAGAGGAAAAGAGTGGGGTCCCAACAGTGTAAGTTAATTTTGTGTTCAATCACCATAATATAAAAGTAAACTGAAACAGCAGTTAGAATAATCTAATAACAGATATAAATTGGAAAGCTGAGAATGAATAAATAAAACCTAAAATAGAAAATCATAGGAATTCAAAGATTACTTATTTTTCAGCAATATTATTTGTTTCCTTTTAATGAATGATTCATTAAAAGGCAGCAAAATGAATAGAAACATGCAAATGACGGTCAGAATAACTATCAGAAATGAAATCGAACTAAAATATTAGAGATTTTATCACTTAATAATGAAAATATTTATGAGGAGAATATCATCAATATTATAGAGAAAGTCTAAGACATAAGAGCAGAGATAATGACGAAAATTTTAAGTAATATAAAAACTAGTCTGTACTTTAAAATCGAGCGGAATTTTTTCAAACTCGAAGAATTTCCAAACATTTCCCAAAACAAATGCAAATCCAGTCTATTTGGGAAGCCGACCAATGTACCTGATTCACCTGAAAAAAAAAAAAAAAAATCAATTTCGATACAAATGAAAGCAAAAATGCAAATTATCTCCATAATAAATCTAGAACTTAGATTTGAACAATACATTGCCCCCATTTAGCTGATAAATTAAGTTCTGAAGTTTTGGATAAACAAGGAATCTCCTAAACTGGTTAGACTAATACGATAAAATGAAATTCAGGAATGCAATTAAGAATCTAATATCATGAATTCCGCAAAATACTACTAAGACAAACTACTCAAAATTCGTAATTGAAAGTAATTCAATAGCCTTGCCGGATATTTTCGACTGAATTCCTACATTCAGTTTTCTTATGGTAATAACATAAGATTTATTAATAAGTACTAAAAATCCTTCGACTTTCATCATTAATTAGATGAGGATCTGTGACAGATAATAAATTTTTTTTGCTATTGGAAGAGCAACGAGCTAAAACCCAAAGAAATTTAAAACATTAAAAACTAAGGAAATAAAGTGAAGTGCTTTCAAATGTTGGCATTAAAGCACTGAAGAGAAATCACACAATTTAGCAACTAGTGCTGTAAAATATATTTATTGCGTGCAGCAGAAATTACCTCTCCTTCAGCTTGATAAGCTAATATTGGATCTTCAACTGGTCTCGGCATTGGCGAAATGTCCCAAATTAAGGCTTGACGATCATCCCCTAAATTGAAAAACAAAAAAAAATATCAAAGGATTCGAACTTCGAAACATCTGGAAATTGTTAAAATTGAGAAATAAGAAGCGAAACCGTCTCAATAATCCAGCATCATTAACTTATAGCAAGTATATTTGAGATTAAACCCAAGACCAAATATGAGAATAATGAACTTTAGATTTGAAAAGATCAGGCAATTTCGATATCACAACGACAATTTAGAACAGGAATCTTGAAAATTAATATATTTAAATCACGCTGAAATTACCGGCTGTGCATATGTGACATGAAGAATGTGGAGCCCAAGCAACACCGTTTACGCAAGCGCGATGATTATGAAGCCGAGCAAGGGGATTACACGGTACCCTTATATCCACTATCACTACCTACAAATATAAATATAAAATAATGTCAACCTGAAACGATATTTGAATACATTCCGTAACTGATAAATATACTAAGATTTTAACTGCTGACAAGGCTTGCAATTTGATATACTAAACTTATTTAACTCCAGATCCTTTCTGAGCTTGTTAAAAGCTTCTACAAAATCTGCCTCAATATATTCAACAACATTAATGTCATCTTTCAGACGATGATAAATATCCGGAGTTCAGTCATTTAACTTCTTTCAATCATAAAAACTCTTCTAATTTTCGAAAAAAAGAAAATGATATAAATAAATCAGAAAAAGCTGATCATTACACCTCAGCAGAATCTTGTGCAAAAGTAGCCAAGTAGTGACTTTCCTGTTTGTTCCATGCTAGTCTCATCAATGGTAATCGTAAGGGATCTTCATAAACTATCGTAGAATGTTGCAAATTTCGTAAATCAAATAATCGAGCGCTTCCATCCGCACCTGTTGTTAATTTTTTTAAATAATATCTTCCTGAGATCAATGATAACCTCTTCGGAAATTTTCCCTTATAAATATTTAATTCAGCAAATATTCCCCTGATCAATATGGGCAAAATTTTCTGCAATAAAAGTTTCCTGCTATGTACTTTATCTGTTGAATAGAGAAAATTTTCGAGAGCCAGAAACTAACAGCCATACAAAAGAATATTACTTTAATATATATGCTTTCTTAATGGCGAACAGCAAAGATGAAATTGTTTTTGAAGAAGATTTAGAAACTACGATTTTAAGTGCATACCAACAGTAGCGAAATTATCCCGCCCACGATTTATTCTCGAAAACTTGATATCATGCACTGGTTTATCATGAGCTATCAATTGAGTTTTAACACTGCCACTAGTTTTTTTGGTCTGAGCAAGCGCCTGTCCTGTCTGAAAACAATATATAATATAAAATACTATATCATTAAGGACAAATAAATAATTCGAGATTTCCCACAAATAGAAAATATCACCTTACTTTGCAAACTCAACCCTTTCTGCAAATCAAATCCTGGCACAGATCTTGTAAAATAATCATATCAAAACTAGATTTACCACGATTTTCGTGCATATGACTTCAAAAGATTCTATACAAATATCATTTCTAAGCAATGGAATTGAATTATAGAGTATAAAATATGATCGGAATTATGCATCAAGTTGAAACAGCACGATAAGGAAAACAAATTAAAATTAAAATTGCTAAGATCCTGAATTTTTTTAATCTGCTCACTTCAAGTTGCCATATAGTGCAACTCATGTCGATTGAAGAAGTACCAATCAGGGTTGGATCAACATCATTCCAGTCGAAATTCGTTAATGGTCCAGAATAATTTGATGCTTGCTTCTGTAATTTTAAACATTCTACATTCTATCACTCATGACTTTTAATGGGACTACATATATAGCTGCACAGTATTACTGAAAAAAGTGACAAATATTGACCACGACTATTTCAGACTCGCTTATCTTCAAATTATACCATCATGTTTTAGCAGTCCAAGTTATTTACAAAATCAGTTTTGCATAGATACAATCAGTATGATAACATACATTATTTAAGATGCATTCCATCATTACAGAATTTGGCTCTACTCGATAAATTTTCAAGCATTCTCCACTGGTTGCCAACAGATCAGGATAGGAATCCATCTGGAACAGTGTAATATGTAACATAAACAGTGAGAAACTGATAAATTCTACTTCGATAAGCAAACAATTTTTTGAAGGCATATACCTTACTTATTAACATTTTCAAAAAGTTCAAAATGATACGAACCATATCTGGAATCCATTGAATACAATTCGGAGGGAATGTATGCTCGAATGAAAGCCTCTCCACAAGCTCACCTTGTTGCTCGTCCAATTGTATGACCGATACCTATGGATAAATTAGAAATGAAAACAAACATGAGAATTAAGACAAATATGCAAAAACAAATAGACTAAATCTGAAAAAAAGAAAATTCGGAGAAATTAATAGAAAAAAAGACAGAAAACGAGAGGAATTATCAAAGTATGTTTGCAGGCCATTAAGCTTCTGCATAACCTAATCGACATCTAATAAAGCAGAATAATTCTACAACTCGATTCTTAGGGGGGGGAGAGAGGGGAGTTTACAAGTAGGAACACGTCTATCTTTTTGCTAAATAGAAATACGAATTAAATTCAATATTTAAACAATATAAAAATCAATAGTTAAAGCAACAAGAAATACTAGCTGGAAAGAAATTTCTTCTTACATATTCTTCACTGCTGTATCCATAATTTTAAGTAAATGAGTTCTTCATTTCCGTTGCACTTTTTGAAAATTTCGTAGAGTCGCTGATTAAATGGACTGCTCTTATTCTAATTTTCCCATCATTTTATCACATTGCTACTTGTTTATAGTTTTCTTCTTTTTTCTTGCAATTATTATAAATACTTGATATCATCTTCTGCATAGTCTATTAAATGTTTTATATGAAGGTCCTTGAAATTTTACTCCTCGATCCTCAGCATAAAACAAGATCCAGAAAACGATTTCCTTAGCTTGTCTTTCCTACTCTCAAATTTCATCGTTTTCGACTCATCTTCATTCTTGATATTATTTAAAGTTTACCTATCCTATCATAATACTTGTTCTGACGAAATCGATTATAATGTTTTACTTTAAATTTATAATAGCTTAATTTTTATTGAAAGATACCACTGAGATTAATTTGTATAACCTTCTTTTTTATAAACTTACAATTTGGTGCACAATTATTACTTCATTGTTAATACTACGCAAAACATTCTACGCTATAATAAAATTTAAATACTATCAATGAAGGACGAAACAAACAAAAAATTCAATTTAAACGAACCCTATTATTATGAGGTTTATCTTCTACAACACTACCAACAGCAATGCGCCATCGACCCTCTGAATCTGTTTTATTCGACCAACCAGCCGCGAAAAGTGGTCGACTTGAAGTAAAACGATAAATCTGGCGACGCTTCGGTGGAGCAGGAAGAGCTGGCGCTGCAATCGTTGGTGTTGAAGGAGGAGCACTTTCGATACTGTTTGGTCCTGAAGGCCGAGATACAGCGCTATTTGTTGCTAAAAAATTAACGGTGAGACTTTTGTCACAAGTGTCTAATTTCAACACTATCATCGTCATATAATTTCAACATTATTATCGACATAATCAACAATATGAATTTATTTTTAATAAAATTATCTGTAACCTGAGTTGCAAAAGAGAGAATGGGACTTTAAGATGCATACAAAATATGTGATTTAAAAAAAATTTTCTTCTGAGAAACGGAGGTACTGAAACATTTGATTGAAGATATATGTAAGAATTTAGGTGAAAAATCCATAGCGTATCTTTTAGATTTTAATATGCTCTACCACATGTAAGGCGACATTGGGAATGCTTATTCGGTTCCTTCTCAAAAAGTATGCGTAACTCATACAGTTATCATGCAAGAAAAAAACTCAAAAAATAAAGAGGTTAAATTTTTTATAATAATCTAAGAGCTACTTTTATTAATTAATGGATGCTACTGGCGATAAATGCATCATCGAGAATTATTCTAGTATTTGTGGACTATTGCATATATTGCTATTGCTGATCCCTTTTATAAAAAAAAAGTTCCAATGTTTAGCTTCAGCGACCCTCCACGTTAGTTTCTGCCTTAGTTGTTACAATACACTGACTCAAGTTGGATTACGTAGTTATTTTGGAAGCAAAAATACGTAAAAGACCGTATTCTCTGAAGACAGGATTTGTAATATGATACTACAAGCGGCAGATCCCACGTAAGATGCTAGTACAATACATATGTTAATGATATACTAACGTGTAGTGGTTGTACTAGCAATCTGATGATTCGTCGTTATTTGTTGCTGTAAAATTTGTTGTGAACCGGTTGTACTGGATGCAACTGATGCAGAATTCCCTGATGGCGTTGCAACCATTTGTCCAAAACCGTAAAACATTAACACCAATGTTTGTCTGCTGAAATTATGTTCCTATAAATAGTCATTATGCAGTGAATAAACTTTCTGCAAAGTTTTTCATTATGCATTGAGTATATGATATGCATACACTCAAAGCATAAAAACTTAGCAGAAAGTTTATTATACTAAAGAATAAATTTAGCACAACGTCGATCAATTAATTAACAATCCCTTGTTTTTATGAATACAAAACACTTTATTACAATTATTTAGAATGAAAAACTTCTCAGTAATGACATGAACTCTATCCCGATTAAAAAATGTAACTCTTCCTGAATTTCCCTGATTGTGATTAACATTTCAGTCATATTGTCCCATCAGTCATAACGCTACTTTTTATTTTCCTAATTAACGGTCAAAAAAGTTGACATTTCAGTGATATAACCTTTGACTCTGAAGTGATATATGGAAGGATATAGCCCTACCAATCTTAGTATTATACTCAAAACAGTACAAACATGTGAACATCGGAGAACGAAATATCGACCACATTACAGTAATTATCCAAATGCGGCCCGCAGCGGGCTAGCAATAAAATGCGGCCTTAGTTCTCTACGTCATCATCAGTGCGCGAGTCACGGTCGGCATATGATGCCATGGGGCTTCGAGGTCAATATATTCCGTTTGCAGAGATGCAAACGGAAACAATAATGTGAAACACTGCGGAGAGTTCTAAGCGAGTTGAGAAAGCTTTAGAAAACCACGAGAAAGCGACGTGGAAATAGTGTTTAGAATCCATTCTACTTGGCAACATCTTTCATTCTCGTAACCTCTTGTGCAAAGTTCGCTTGAATCGAGATGGAGGTGACAGAGCAACTTCTCGGATGAAAAGACTCAGATAGGGGCGAATTTATCAACACCGTCCTAAGGGACTAAGCTGAACTATAAGGACATCATTGTCTGTTTTTGTGGCGGAGTCGAACCTGTTGCCGGTTGCCGGCAGTGCATGAGCACTCCACTGCACTATCCCCACGCCAATTGTCCCACATTTTTTCCTCATTTTCCTGGTCATAAAAAGGCATTATTAACAGTCATCGAAATTTTAATTATTCTACAAAAATATGCCTTGTGATTAGCATACTATAACAGTATTATTCGAACTAGCCAGGCCTGAGGTGAGAATCGAGATTGGTTGAACTTTGATTTCATGTAGCATCTGAAATTTGCATTTACTTATCATCCATTCTATTTCAAAACTTTATGCACATTTTTCATGCTTTATACAATTTTCAAGATTTTCACATTCATAAAACTTTGATATTTCTAAATTTTCCATCGAGGAGAGTATTTTTGGCACAGTTATTTTGATTTTAAGAAAATGAAGAGAATCAACGATCTTCAAATAATATTGCATAAATCTAAATAAAATGAGATTGAAATCATTGCTCAAAATTCTGTTGACAAATTTTTGTGTCTCGTGCCGTTTGTTCTCACTTATTGAGGCTCGAGCCTGAATCAATAAAGTAACGGAATCATTGACATAAACAGCCAGTCAACGTGGATATCAGAGTTTGACGACAATATTCTTTCAGGATTTATGTGGCTGAGCTTTTAATTGGCATCTGCCATCATGCATCAAATGACCGAATAGTTTTAATAGTTTTAATTTAATAATATTAGTCGCTTATTTATCCCCATATCTGTTTGTGATTTTAGCGCAAGCATGAAAAATTTTTAAAACCATCAAGATTTTGACGAACAAAATCTTTTCGGAATCAAATTTACATAGTTTTAAATTATTATAACTCTACCATTATATAATTAAGGACTGCTCACTTGGGAGAGCATTTATTCCGATGATGCTATGTTATAACATAATTGAAGAAGGATTTCCTGGAAGTTGACAATACCAATTGCTAAATCAGTTTACTCAAGTTAAGTTGAGGTATCGGTTAATTCATTAATCAAACTGAAAAATTAAGTCGTTATGAAAAGTAAAAAGAGTATTTCTTTATTCATAGTGAAATATGATACAAAAATATTGGTAAGATGTAGATCAACAAGCATATAAACAAACACATGCAAAAAGCAAAAAATTAACAAAGAAATGAAAGATTGCCAAATAATAGTATCAATGTGCAGTAATAATGACAAATAAATAAACATTTGAGAAAAGATAGTTGTTGGCTCGATGCTATCATATTCATTTTTAATTATCTGCTATTCAAATATGAGTTAATATTTTACCTCGATAAATTTATGTATAATTCGCGATAATGCTATTCCATCAATAATATGTTTAGCAATTGATTGTACCTTCGATATTATCACTAGTAATTTTGATTGAAATGCCAGTTTAGTAACTGTAATTGCGCTTTGCGTATTGTCAATATAATTAATCTTTAGAGAGCGTCGATATTCAATGTCTTGAAGGAACGTCACCATAAAGTGAACAAATATTGGCCAGTTTGTGAGATGACAGTGACAATAATCAATAATGGCGACGTTTCTCTCTATAACACTAAACAGATTCAATTCTCATTTAATAACAAATTTTCTAATGCATTAAATTTTTTAGAAAGAAAACCGTTTTCATTTAATTTAAATAAATTAGAAAATGAGAAAGGAACAGAAGGAGGCCGAGGAAGAACAATTTTACCCAAATACTGACAGGTAAAAATGCTGTAAGAATGTTTTTTCTTAATTGAAAAATAAGTTTCACCTTTCCTTCCGTTTCGCGATCTATCAATCAATTCTACTTCCTAATCTAACGATTGTAACTGATTTACGATTATTTATAGGATTTGAGAGATGCCATAACTTCTTTCTATTGTTTGCAATAAAATATTCCTTAAAAAACTTTCAAAAGATAATTGAACCTGTTATCTATTTATTGTAACCATTCAACTTCAATCAACCGCATAATTCTATTAACTCACTTTTGCATTCTATTGTAGATACTAATATAAGATTGATTTGATTGATATTTGTGCATTAAATCAGTTTTATTTTTTTTTTTTTTTGGATTTATTAAAGATTATGCAAACTTTAAGTATATCATATTTTTATACAAACTTTAAGTATATCATGCTATAAAATTCTGTGAATTATTATAACACATTTTTATCTTTAATCTCAAAATTTTTATTTTAGAAGTTGACGAATGAAATCAGATATATGTAGTAATAGTATGGGTAATTCAGTTTCGTTTATCGAGACTAATCATTAGATTCTATTTTTTAATTCGATTATTTAATTTGCAAAATCCGGTTGCTTTAATTGGTAGTTGAAGGATTTAATTGAAAATATGGAATTTCACAAAGGTAAAAAAGAAGGACGAGTCGAAGTATATATGTAATGAACATTGTGGTATTTTCTTTGTGTATGAGTGATAACTATTCACATTTTAAAACAATGGCAACTTGAAGCGGGTTGACTGAAAATATCACATTCTAAAGCTCTGACATGGAATGTCAAATTTCTGCGATTTTCCGTATTAATAAAGAATTTATTGGGAGCGAAGAAACAAGCAAGACTTAACTTTCGACCTTCTAAATACACTGATCTATTGATCTATCGATATCATTCGTTGAATTTCTAACTGCTTATTATTATTCCCGCAGCTACTGAAAGTTCACAATGCTGAATAATGCTACATTAAGTAGGGCGTGGTTAATAATCAGATAAACAGATCAGGATTCGATGTTCATCGAAAGAAGTACAAGAAATTCAGGATAATCGTCATCCCGATCAAGAGGACGGCGACGACACCGAATAACACAGTTGGCAGTTGTAATATACAATCACTAATGCTGCATTATAGTCTTCCAATTTCATTTCCCTGACAAAAAAATCATCTTCTCAGGCAGGAACTGTTGTGATATCTCTTTTTGTTCTTCCTCAGTATTCGGATAAGAATCGATTTAATTTATTTTCTTCCGGATTATGATAACAATCAAACTGAAATAAATATAATTTATTCTACTTATTTTACTGTTAAATCCTGGCTTTCATTAATTTCTGCATGATCATTTTGATCTAAGTCTAAAATTTATCGTTTATTTATCTGTTCTGCTACTTTGTTTATCCACTTAGTGCAGAACTATTAATTTAAAAAATTACACATAATAAACAACTCCTCGAAAATTCGAATTAATTCCTGATCAGAGATTGTTACCTATAATCAATTTTTATTCTGAAATCCACCAGTTATTTGGCGTAGCATATTTTATAAAATATTCGACTCAATGCTGCGAAAACTATTAATTTTAATACCCTTTGTGGCAGTGATTACTCGATGGGTCTTAAGCCGAAGTAAGTTTTTTATTTTCTCCCCTTTCTCGTTGTTTAATAATTGCTCCTTAATAAGAATATAAAAAATGCTGATCTCAATTGGCATTGGAATAAAATCCAATCATTCAATACTTAATAATTCAAAATAATATGTTCAATCAAAAAATAATCAATGTCAATTTTTTTTTTTTTAAATAATATTTCAACTTTTTTTCTTATTTGCTCATGAAAAATGCAAGTTATTTTGATCAGGAAATTTAAGTCTATCTTTTGTCGAGAAATAACTGTAATCAATGGTAATTGACGGTCGCTGACAAGAGAGCTATCTGTCTATTAAATTCAATTCTTGAAAGAGAAAATAAAATAATGTTGGAGAAGTTGAAACTTGGAATTGAAAAAAAAAATTTGTTCAAATTACAAAGTTAAAAGTTAAAAATGTGAAGTACAGTATAATAATGTTTGGTTTCTGCGATAAAAGCTGCGCTTTTTGGGTTTTGAGTATATTTTCCCAATTGCCTTCATTTTTTTTTTACATTACAAGAAAATATGAAGTTTATTGACGAGTTTTCTTTAATTAGAATCATTAAAACTTCAATTTAAAGTCTTTGAAATTTCTTCAAAATTAATTTCAAATTAATTTGAACATAGTGAAAAGACAAAAAAAGCAGAGCAATGTAATTGTGCAGCAAATTATCGAGATATGAATTATTATGCAATGCCTGAATGTTTTATGAAGTTTGTCCTATTTTTCAGTTTTTTTCCTTACTAATATTTGTTGCATCCACTGAAGAGTTCCAGTTTTCTCTATCTCTCCAAATTTGTCAGTCCTTCATTCTCTCCAGTTTTGTAATTACTTCATTTAAATTTTTTATGACACAAATACCTCATTTTTTTTATAATAATTGCAAATTTGCCACGAATTTTTCACTGTGAATCAATTTTCAATTTAGGGATGCGATTAAAAAAAATTCTTTGATTCTATCTTGTCTTTTTTTTTTTTGTTTTGAAAAATTTTTCATTTGTCAGCTGAATGAAGTATTTTCCTTTTAAAGTTCTTGTTCAAAGGAGAAAATGAGTGGAGAAAATATATGCGATATATGTAATATGACATTTTGCTTTGTTTATAAACAGCTGAGATAATAAAATTGATAGGTTTTTGTATATACATGTGGGAATTTATTACAAAGTAATAAGTACTTGCAAATATTCGACAAAAATATTTTAAAAAATTGTGCGAATAAATAGGCCAAGTATGAATCGACATCATTTCATTTTATGCATGGATCATCTAGTTGAGAATTTAATAACTTGGATGAAAATATTTTTTGAAAATTACGGTAGTGCTATCAATTCCAACCATCACTAATCATTTTGTAACATTTACATTTTGTAACATTTGAAGATTAGGACGTGTTTGATAATAACTATTTCATTAGCTTATTATGCTGATTTTTTATTTTGAAATAAAACTTTGAACACTCAAGTTCACAGAGAGCAATCCTTCGCATCTTCGAATTTTCGCCAAAGATAAAAAATAAGATCGAATAGAGACTCCAGTTTCTGATCTTTAAGTAAGATCTGAAGCTATTATTTTGATTCATTGCATATTGAATAGCAATATTGATTTTGATTTGCTTTCTAGCTATATTAGGGAGCGTCATCTACAGAGATAATCTATGTAAATAAAAATGGTTACCGACCATAAATTTAAAATTTTTATGCAACACTGCATTCGAATAGGCACATGTTTTTTTATACAGGGATATTTGCTTTTTTGTTTTTTACGTGTCATATATGTGACAGGTAAAATTAAGTGAGCGGACTGAATTTTTTGACCATGCCTACTTTCTACATTCATCGGGATCGCATGGCCGGCTTCAACTAGTTTTTTTCTATATAAATTAGATCACAGTGCTTTTTGCTTAAGAAATTTCATTAAAGCAAACATCATTGCGATATGTTTGCAAAAATTTTTTCATAAATCTCTTCGAGATGAAACTTTTGAGATTAAGAAAAAATATTTTAAAATGGGATTAATGAAAAAGTGTTCCAGGAATGATAAAGATTAAGAAATAATGCAATGTAATAGTGCTAAAAGTAGCAGTAATAATGATGAAAAATTAAGAACAACCAGTACGAAATTGAAACAATAATTACAATGGTAACATAATTATCAATAAAATTCGTGTATGATAATAGATTGCTTATTTTCTACATAGTTATACAGACTTTATTGACAGAGTGACGTATTATGAATCAAGGACTTTTTGCCTTGTATAAATGTTATATACTTATACTAGGCTTATCAATTGTTTAATTGTTTTGCAAAAAATATGGTATATAATAGCTTTTTTCATTTACAGCAATCAAGATATCAGCGCAATGTGACCTGGAATCAGATCATACCAAACTTGGGCGCTGCTTGCGACCATGGCTCGATCTGTGGGAGATGATACGAGTTAAAGAAATTCATGCAGCTAATCTTGTATATCCGGTAATGTTCAAGTAAATTTCAAAAAATTAAAATGAAAAAAAATAAATGAATTTACTTTAAAGGAATTTAACTAATTTAAACAAGCTGAGTTGAACTCAACAAGAATTTAATAGAATACAATTAAGTTTTTAATTTTATACTTTTGTTTAATTTGTAGCATTTATAATACGGAAAAATTAAAATGGAAGATCAGAATCAAATCGTTGTAACAATTAAACTGCATCGAAATTCTTGTTCATAAAATTACTCTTATGAATTTAATCATTCAAACTCTCGTCTTATTTTTATTTATCTAAGCGATTGAAATCTACCCTATTATTTTTCGATATGAAATAAAATGCATGAGAAAAAACACAGTAGTATGTTCGTCGAAAATTTTTTCGGAATTTCAAATTAATTATTTTGGAAAAGAATCCAGGCACTTTACAAAGTTGCAGATACAAATTACTTAAACCAAATTCAAATATACATTGACTTAATTTATTTATTTGTTTAGCTTCATTTAATTAATTCTAGCATAGATTATTTCAGTTCAATTCAACTGAAAATAATCTATGTTAGATTTAATTAAACGAAGATACCATTTTAAAAATAAAATATCAATTTGACCAAACATCATTTTGACAAATATCATTTTCACCAGTCTCAGCTCTTTTTTGTGCAAAAGTTATAAAATACACTTAAATATATAAGTAACAAACGAAATGCAATGAAATATTTGTAATTTAACAAGTTAATCGGAAATTATCGGTTATTAATTCTATTTTTCATTTTTTTTTTCTTTTTAAAAACAAATTGCAACAAATTTCCTATAAATTTATTCGATTTAGTAGCACTTTATTACAGCATATTCTGAATCTAATTCAATTGAATAATTGATAAGTTACAGGTTCCATTCTACACTCGAGAATCTGTGTTGTTTTTGTGCAGTGCTTACTTTGACAGTCAATCAACATGCATGACATCTGAAATTCTTGAAAAATGCAAACGTAACGAGATGATAATATTCATACAGCGACATATGCGCTATTATTGTGGCGATAGAGCCAAAATTGTTTTCGGAAAGTTTGATTGCCTCCGAAGGTAATTTCTTCAATTTCCAAACCAATTATTGTCCAAAATCAGATCAAAACTATAACATTACTAAATGGATTAAGCAAAGTCACAATTAATAATGATGGAAAAAATTCTCCAAATATTTTATTTTTTAATTTGTTTAAATCTTTTGATGATTTTATAAAAATTCGTTTACTGATATTATATCCATGAAGTTAGATGGGAAGGTGCTACTCGTTATTTAATGAAAATATTTTTGTTCGAAGCTAATTTTAAAAAAAACTGTTCAAAAAAGAAATGCAATTAATTTTTTCGCTAAACTTTAATTTCTTTGTCAAATTTAAATATTGCCTTATTGTAGTACGTAGAATCAGTTAATTAATTTAAAATCAAGATACATTTTTGGATGCTACATTAAACCATTTGACTTGTCTGATCCATTTGAATTTCAGTGCATTAATGTCAAATCAGCACTGTTGGCGACATATTCAGGACATCTCATCTCCTACCTATAGACCAAGTAAATGTATTGGGATACCCAAATTTGTTAATTGTATGTTACCTGACGTGCGATCGAAATGCAAAAATTCCGGTGCTCATGTTTTTGTTGATGCAATTACCTCATTTGAATGTGCTCTTGAAAAAGGTTAGCTATTTTTTTTTTCTTCTGCAAAATTTCGCAACTTTTAACATGAATTTTGAAATTAGTGCAAATGATAATTTATGTAATCTTTTTTATTTCAAATCATCAGTGAACTTACAAACCGCTGTTAAAGACCAATAAATTGTAGAGTTGGTGCAGCAATCAGCGAAATATATCGCAAGAATCAATGCCACTGGTGAATTCACTGAAAAAGTTGGCAGAAGTATGCTTTATCATTTAGTTGGTGAAGAATGAAGAGAAATTTAAAGGTTATTGGACATAAGAACTTTTCAAATTGGAAAACTTCCTGAACAAAAAATTTTTTTAAAATCACTTTTCGTAGTGAAATTAAAAAACTGAAACAAAATAATTTCTTCATTCTTCACTCATTTCAAATGTCATTCAACAATTTTTTTCTCGCTAGAAAAAAAGCATTTGAATCAAATAGTTTAATAATTTGATGAAGAAAAAAAAAACGTTTTGTTTTTGTTTCGAATACAATATTTCGGCATAGTTTTTTTTTCTTTTTTGTGTGGTAGAAATTTTGCAAAAAAAGTTAGAAACAAAAAAGTGTAAAGAAAAAATTTGCATTTTAATGCATTTTAATTGCATTTTAATAAATTTCAAATCTTTTTCTAAACTGATTTTGCATGGCTATTGCATGCACGTATTTATGTAGATTTGAGTAAGTTATACGTTTTGATAACGCTTCTTCTATCATTTTTCCTGGGATTTCTCCCGAAAAAATTTTTTTTGTAAATTCTACAGTTATGTTATAATATGACATTAAATCCAATCCGATCTAATTACTATGCAGAAATAAGTCAGCGTAGCATCGGTTGGGTATATCATGGTAACAGCAGATCTGTACTGAATAATGTTTGGATAGTTTTGATGAAACAGCAATCTTAAAGAAAGTAATTAATTACAACTTAAATTTTCAAATGTTTGAATCGAGAAGAAGAATTCCATAAGATAATTCTAAATGAGAACATCTAAACAATTTTAATTTGGAAACAAATTTGTCTAAACTGTGCGACGAAAGAACAATAAATTTGATCTGATATTTGCGATTTAATTACTACTGCTTAATTTTCAGAATACATATTGAATGAGTTACCGGCTGCGCTTCCAGTGCTTGATGAAGAAGGAAATGGTCAGTGGTATGAAAATATATGCCTGTTTTATGACAAATTCTGGAAAATGACTGACGAAATTTTTGACGGGGAAATTTGTTCCATAAACCATAAATCCGTTTCATCGGATTATACTGGAAATTTTGCAGTTTGACCTTTAATTTCACAAAATTTCATTCTGTATTTCAAATTTCTGATCTGTAGTAAATAATAGATAAAAAAGGAATATATGCATTATTCATTGCCAACGTGTACAGAGATTAGGAGATCGTGCACTTGATGCTCCAACTCCAATAGTTCAGAAAATGCCAAAAAGAAAATTCTCGGAAAACGATATTTGAGAATAGATATGGCTTAACACATTATATTCCATTTCAGAGACGAGCATTATTAAATTTCGCAAATTTCATATAATTTAAATTAATATAACCGTTATTCTTATTTGAATTTTACTAAATTTTGAAGCAAGGCCTTCGATTCAAAAGTATTTGACAGTGGAAAATAATATTGCCAACTTCTTTTCAACCCCTCCTGCTTCATTTCCAACAAACGGAGGACAAAGATCATTGAATGCAAACAAAACATTTGAACGATCTAATGAAATAAATTCAACTGATGGTCTATTCAGCTCGTCTGATAGCAAAACGAAACAAACTTTTCATTATCGTCGTGCATCTGCTCGAAAAATCAACCCTAACTTGGATTACGGTAAGAAATTCGAAAGCAATCTGATCGATTATGAATCAGAATATTTGACTAAATCAGAATAAATCAGCATATATTTTATACGATATAAAATTTATTGTTCAATACGAAAAAGAGTATTTGACCCTGTTTTACGCTCTTAATTCAGTATTGTGATAGCAAAATAAGCATTTTAATAAAAAAAATTTTTTTTTCTTTGCTAGAACTTTGCTTAAATTTTGAATTAATGCACTGTGAGAGAGATGAAAGCTTTTGGACACCTGCTACTATTATTTAGAATTATATAAATTATTATATAAATTATATAAATCTTAATTATATAAAAAGAATAATATAAACCTACTACTATTATTTAGAATTCATAGAGAAAGAAAAAGAAAGAGAAATTGTCCTTTTAAATTCGATTTATTCAAAAGCTTTCAATTCAAGTTTGCTTGTTCAGAGCAAAAATTTTAATATTTTCGTGCAGAATTAAAAAACTTATTAGTTCATATTAATTAAAATTTAATAACAACATGAAAAGTGTTTATTTCTTGCATATGATTATATTTTCTTGCTTCTCATCTTAATCTAATCTTTCATTGAAATTTTATATCTAAATTAAATTTAATTATTCAATCCTGGCTATTTTTCAAACCTCAAAAATTTCTAGTGGAAGAAACTACACTTTTGGAATCAGATCCAGCAATTGAACTAGCATTAAACAATGATGAAAATGTCCTAAGTATTTCTAAAAGTTAGTGATTTTTAATGAGTTACTAAGGAAAAAGCTAACAGATTGCTATGAAATTGGTATAAATATGAAAAAAAAAAATTCCACTGTTCTCTAAATTATATTCAAATCCGCGTTTGATTGGTTGTAAATTTAGATGATACTTCGGAAGATTAAAGCTCTCCAGTCATTTGATATTTGAACTAAGTTTTGGCACTGAATTCTATGAAGGATACTCTGTAATGTCACGTCATTAACCACTCCATTAATTATTACTTTAAATTAATTGACACAAATTTAATTTATAGCCAAATCACTTAAATGTACAATGAAACAAGAGGAAGAAATCGCTCAGTGCTATGCTCCTATGATCGAGTTTGATTTAACTCTTTATTCAAATTGTGCGAATACTAAGGGCTATATCTTAATTATTTTAATTGTCTTGAAATCAAAATCTCATTTTAAATATGACCAAATAATTTGAAATAACTACTGAAAAGAGTATTTTGACGAACTAGTCAGTAAATCTAATATTAGTCAATTTCAGATTGTGGAACAAGATACAGAATCGACATCGATCCTCTGATAATATTTTATTACCAATTTTTAATTATCACCTAAAAGAATTGAGCGACTTGTGTGACCTTCTGGATGCCATCTTCGATAGTTGCTTTACAACTAGTCTTATCAATGACTGCCAGGGCAATAGCGTATATTATTATAGCTAATTTCTTTTGAAATTTTTCTCTAGTTATGAGATTTGATTAAGAAATAAATAATTTTTTTAAACAAATACTTTAGATAACACTGCCAGATTTAAATTTATAAAAAAGAGAATGCATAAGCTGGAATGCATTTCGCAGAGAACTGAAATGTCACACGAGGCCAGGATATTTCAAATTCACAAAATTCTACTGTAGCGCTTTGGCACAGTTACGATATTCTAGATCAGCTAAATTAGTTACCTAACTGTTAATAACTGATTTACAAGATCAAAGCTTAGATTCTTATGTTTAGGAAAGATAAAATTGCTATGGGTATGAAGCATTTCTCCTATTTTTGCTATACCAAAGGTAGTGGTATCTTTCAAAATAATATGTTCCTTATCTTCTGCTTTAAAGCTTTGCCTGCCGTTAATCCCTTTTCTGCAAAAGCAGCTCGGAGAAAATTTTAAGTCTTTCCCATTCTTCTTGACCATTTATATGGCTCAAAACTGTAGGTTTGTATTCATTTTTAATTTTTTCCAATGCTTTTTGATATGACGAACCTGGTTCCTCATATTTACTAATATCTAACTTTACCATAGTAATTTAATCAAATATGGATACTTTTTAAATTTTTACACAAATTCATTTTTCATTTCAATGACAGGCCAAACTAAATTCAAAATATTAAAAATCTTTCTTTCCGCATGTTGCAATGAATTCAATAAAAGCATATTATAAATAGGTAATTTTCATGCTATGATTAGACAACAATAAAAGGACATTATAAATAATATTTTGTAAATAATGTTTGTAAATAGATAAGTTTAAAAATCTATTAAGTGAGAAATTCTTACTATTTAGCGAAAATTATAATTTATTAAAAGAAAAGGGTTCGAGAAAGCTTAACTTAAATTTCAAGTACGCTGAGTTATTGCACTTTTCAAGTTTTCAAGTGCAGCTTCATTCTTTTAAAACAATTTTTTCTTCTCTTTGTAAGAATTTCTTTTGATAAAAAAAAAACGAATTCAGTTTGCAATCTTTACTATTATCGTCATCTTTGATTTCGATATATGTTTAGAAGTTGTAAGATTTATATTTCAGTGCCGCCAAACAAATGTTAAAATTTAATCCAATCAAAATTCTAGTTGATGGAACTTGTCGATCAGAATTTTGGAGTAATTTGTTCGAAAACAAGAACCGGCAATATATCCAAATCTTTTATTTGTCTTAGAAAAGTAATGGCCCGAAAAAAGGCATTAATTTAGAACTATTATTTTATAGCCGTGGTAATTTTAAGCAAATTTGATGCTAAAAATTACTAATTTCAGATTTTACATTTTTTATATCATTAATTATTACTAAATAATGTATGAAATAGAATCAAAAATTATGAAACCTGAAACAATCATCAAAATATACTTTTTTACTCAGATATTTTTGACCATTTCAAGTTACTTTTTCATATTCTATAAGATTGCAATAACAGGGATCTGATCGGTAGTTTTTATGATCCACATGTGTTGTTAGAAAGGACTTTGCAAAATTAGCAACTTATTTGATTTAATTTTCATATCATTCATAATTTTTTCCTTATTTTAATTGATAACCTTTATTCGCCTTTAACTTTACATTGCATCCATTCATTACCTTTGCATTTTAATTTATCTGGGAAGATAAGTGTTAAAATTATTACCAAAAATATTAACAAATAACAACATCACAAATGGAACGAATATAACTAAATTTAGTATTTTCCGATTGATTACTTTCTTTTACTATCACTGATCAACCAGACTGAAGCTATGCAGGAATGTACGGATATAATTCGAAATAATAACACTACGAGAATAATTCACTGTGATCAAATGATAAATTTTTTCAACTGTTTATTGGATACTATACAGCAAAAGTGTACCCTGGAAACACATTCATTCTTTGCTGATATAATTACCAATTTCGGTTGCGCTACTCCTTTAATTTATTATAAATGTTAGCAAAATTTTTTTCCCATTATTTCAGCTATGACATAAATTCTAATTAAATATTCCAAAATTTAATTGGAAGTTAGATTTCTCACAAAATTCTAAATACTCGAAATGCTAAATGCTTTTCCTCATAAAAAAATTTGGAAGAAATTGCAAAAGGCAATAAATGATTACAATTTATGAATATGATAAAATTGAAACCTAACTTTTGAGGTTGATTATAGAAATGAAAGATCTCTTACAACCTTTCATTTTCAGCAGACATGAAAGCAACAATTACTGAAAAAATGAAGAATGATGTATCATCCGAAAAACAAAAAATGAATCCGTCAATTGAATCGGAGATACATCCCGTGAAGATTCTGGATGGTGAATTGTTTTCCTACCAATTGTCCACGAAATGTACTGAAGAAATGCAAATGAAGACACGAATGTGTGTCCATCCGTTGTTGATTAGCTGGAACAATTTGCGACAACAAAAACCAATGTTGAAAAATGTAAGTTAAAAGCACTTACTATTATCGATTCTGTTGTTCTGGTATGCTATAAGATATCATCATAATTTAATATGCAAACGGAATAGACATTTATTCACTAATTAGATGACAATATGCGGAATGTTGCGTTAATGATTTCTTGGTATGCAATAATATTTGCCCAGAAGCTAACACATCAACTTTTTGAGAAGTATATAAAATATTAAATTGATGAATTGAGAAAATTTGCTTGAGCTTATCAATTTTTTTTGCTTAATAAAAATGAATTATATGCCTTAAATTACATCATTTTAATTTAATTTAATGGTTATCCTACATATTGGACAATAATAGCTAAACTTAAGGTATCATTCCCTATGTATAAATATACTTCACAAGAATTACTAGAGCTTTGCGACGGTTATGCAAATGTATTTCAATGTGCTGGCTCTGAATTGATCACAATTTGCCTTAACGAAGAAATGGTTTGTTGACTATACAATTCATTTTTCATGATAATTAAAAAATAAATTAAATTAGATAAGGCTTTGTATGACTAACCAATTTTTCTTGGTTAAAAGGCTTTTATAAATAACTTGCAGAATAAGACTACCGTATTTTAACGATGTTAACTTTCGTATGGCTGTAAATTTTTTAACTTTGAATCTAATAGTCACTGATTTAGAATCCATAATTTTTCATTCAAATAGATGGAAGATTGAATTAACTAAACTGTGAATCAATTCAAATTGAAATATAGGTTCGATTCACCCGTGATCACTTCGGATATATCTGTACTACTCAGAATATTAAACGCTTCATGAAACATTATGAATGTATTGTGGAAGTGGCTACTGCTTACAGTAAAAAATGTCAAATGTTTATTACTGGTGTAGCAGGACCAGGAAAAGATTTGGTAAAAAACTAATTAATATTTGCATTGCAGGATAAAATTAAAATAAAATTTTAAAGAGTATTTAGAATTTAAATTCCTTAGAAGTATTGATTTGATTGACATAATATTTCCAATAAATCAATGTTATGAAATTGATATTATTTTTAGAAGAAATGTCGTGGCATCCGACAATACTATAACTGTATGAAACCTGAAATTATACGCGAATGCCGAAGTGAAGCATTGAAAGAATTCGAAACATCAATAATCGAATATGGTTGTGATTTGAGTCTTCATGACTCAGCGCATTTATGATCAATGATACTTGTATACTCATAAAATTGTTTCATTTCTGAAATATCACTTAATCCAAAGGAATATGTAATTAGTTTTAACTTATTCATCCTAAATTTTGATTTTTACCAAAAGTTTTGTTTTTTTCGGTCTTTACATGGTGATAAAGATAGACTCTATCAATTCAATTTTGTCCTTTCATCATTGTACTGGACGGGAAGAATGTTTTCGGAGTTTAAATACGGGAAATTCGATATTTCGGCGAACTTCTAGCCATTATCTGTGCCTATATTTTTTCTGCCAAATAAAAACTTTTGTTCAGCCAGGAAAAATAAAGTGTAATACTTATATTCAATTACTTTAGGCCTTAGCAAATTGCATGTTGCAGTGTTGGCCAAAGCTTTTCAGTATACTACACACAATCCAGTATCATGCCAATATCATGGACCGATTTCAACCTTTACATTGAATTTATGCATCCCTAATAGTATAAAAAAGAGAATATCTATTTCAGACTATTAGTGATGCACAGATTTCTCAACCAATGAAATTCTGTTCTTCTGAATTATTCCGGCTATAATACCATTTCCTTCCTACAAACTTCTACATAAAGTCCTGCATCGAGTGCTTGCTTGATTTTAGTAAATATTCTGCAGTGAATAAGTTTAGCTATAAAATTCCTTGATTTATCTGGGTAAGAACTAGGATAAAAGTTCTAAGAAATTGTTTATCCAGTAAGGGAAAACATGAGGGAAGTATTCATCTTTTCCAGAAATAATTACTTGTGATGAGGATAATCTAGGGACCGGACTCGGTTTTTAACTAGAAAATTTAAGAACCTCGTATTATTTTGATAAAGGTGTAGCTGCTTGCTGATTGTCACATCGAGAAGCTATAAGTGTATTTAACGTTGCGGAATCGAAAAAGATAAATAGTGTATTGAGGGTTTTTTAGATTCAGTAATGCTGATGTATTCTCATATGAAGATACATTGTAATGTTATATAGATTACAGCAGCAGTAAAGCATTCAAATATTGATTAACGACGGATATGAAATAGGAATGGAAATAATCAATGAAATGATTACTTTCCCTGATAAACCAGTGAATTCGGGAATTCACTATTCCCTGAAGTACGTCTCAGTAGGCTTGGTTTTTTTGGTTTATGCAACAGTAATCTGTTAGATATTCATGGAAAGAACATCAGCATGTATATTGAAAGTGAGGAACTAAAAGAATTGGGAAAAACTTCATGAAGCTAAGAAATGGAAGCTGCTTTTTTTTGGCATACTGCCAAGTTGTTTACTTATTTACGAAATATTAATTTGTGACTTTATTTCCATCTTTCCTGGTTTTTCGATAAGAATTTTAATCATATTCAAAATTTACGAAAATCATGAAACTGAATTAAGAAACCTAACGCAGTTTTTTTCTTTTTCTTTTTTTTTTTTTTTTTTATGAGGGGAACAGAGCTACTCTTAATAATTTGGATCATCGACTTTTTTAGATAAGATTAGAAATTGTTATTCAGAAATGGGTCATTATGTCTTCTCAGAACATTTTTATATATTCAAGAATTGGCTTCTCTCTCTATTTATAGCATTTATAAGCATGCAAAAACCAGTCGTAAATAAAAAATGCATTTCGGCTTTTTTTCCATTATAGCCATCATCCACTGCTAATTTATATGAGTTTTCATCAAACTTTTCTGAAAATAGAAATGAGATGGATGAGAATATAAAGGAATAAAGATGAGAATCGAGTCATCTTGTAATGTCCCATATGCGGAAGTCATTTGCGATGGAATGATTTAACGGCTGTCATCGAGACCAGCCTAAGGGTAATCATCGAAATGAGCCTTTTCTCTTCAGACAAGTCATTGAATAAATGGATTTATAATGTATGTATGAATGTAATGAATAAGGGAATGTAAGGATTGTTAATTTAGATAAGCTATTTACAGACGCTTCTGAATCTTTTCTTTTTGTTTCCACTATATAATTGATGTCCTTCCTTTCCTCAATGGATCTCCATATAGTCATATGCACATGCATACATGGCGCAAATTTCTTGAAATTTTGAAGACAAATGATAGACTGGTACAGACAAGCAGAAAAACACACAGACATACATAAATAAAATAGGCTTTTTATAAGCCAATTTAAAAGCCATAAAAAAGAGGAAATTGGCAAAAAGCCAAGGTTCATTTATCATAGCCACTGACCCCCGTTGTTGTTGAGCCAGACGACATTCTATCTCTTAGCATTCGTCGTACTACTTTCTAAGTGCAATGATTTATATATGCGTGTTTGCAGATGAATTTTCGAATGATAACGAAAATGCGCAAAAAATTTTGTAGTAAATTTGGCATTAAAAAAAAGAAAATCTAGGGATTCTTACACAAAGTGACATCAAGCCTATTCTCCTATTGCCATAATTATCTTAGATTAATGTGGATGATACTTTGTTATTTTAACATTCCTAACATTTCCAGTGTTTAAATAACCAAGATATCTTCAGGGCCTTTCCCGGGAAATCTCCTTCTGAGTCTAGCTCATTAAAAAAAAAAAGCTATTAAACATTTCGGGGAAAAATCTTTTGATTCAAAAATATTCGATGATACATTGGTCCCTTTGAAAGTCTCAAATTTTAAAACTTAAAAGATTGGAGTTTACTAAAAATCAGAAAAATGCCGTAATAGCGCAGTTCCTTCATAGGGAATTTTAATATCGAAATGAAAAATTAATGAAGGAACGCATGAAAACTTCCTAGTAGCAATCATTGTTACACACGTAGAGAATTACCTGTGTCAGGATGGATAGAGATGCTTGTTATTATGTGATACTGCTGTCATAGTGTCATAGAGTTACCACTCCTCACCGAGGGAGGGGTCATAGTGTCATGTCACGGTGTCACCACTTCTCACCTGGATGGTCACAATATCAACATTTCTCTCTTCCCAAATTGTCACCCCACGAGGACTTCCAATAGTCCCTCATATGTCGTTGCTGCAACTACCTGTGTTGGGAGTTCCAAAAAAGAAAAAGAAATATTGGCATTGTGCCAAAAGATTTTTCAAGTGTCTGGTAAATGAGTGATGAGAGGATGGGTATATTCGCATGTTTGTCCTGATACGTCGTCTGTTTGTACCGGTTGGTGCCATCGTCCAGCCATACTTCCTCAAATTGTCTCTTTTCCCTCTCCCCGATTTGATGACAACAAAAACTTCCTCCCTAGAAATCATCTCCCTCCTCTCTCTTTCTCTCTTTTCGAAAACAGCATCGTTCTGCCAATTGCTTTCATTTGAAAGTACAACCGGAAATTAGCTTAGATATGTGAAAAGTTATTCAATTCAAGAAGCATCGTTTCCGGCACAAAGGGAAGAATACACACAAAGACAAACACATTAGAGCGAGCAACAGTAGAAATGATCGGAGCGATACTTCTGCTCTAATTCATTCATTAATATTCGATTAAATGAATCCATTGATTCTTACGAATTCAATGATTCTGATTCTTAGTTTGATTCTGATTTGCACTGTCCTTCCAATAATAAAATTGCTTCATTTTATTTATGCAAAAATTTGCAAAATGAAAAAAAGTTCTGCACACCCAATGACTTTTTCAATTTTGTCAACTGTTATCGCTTGTCTCTTTTTACTTTCTAATTTATTCACTTCATTCCGTGAAGACGAAAAGTCCAAAGTCATTTTGTTTCGCAAACGTTCTTGTCGCTCCAGATTTCTTCAAGTTTATCCAGTCATTTCCCAGAAATCTCAAAAAAAAAAAAAAAAATCCAGAGTTAAATTGAAAACACCAAAAAAATGATTATAAAAATTTATGTCTGCAAAACTAAACGATAATGAACTAACAAAGCATAATATGAACACTTTCGATGCACTAACTATCTTAGCATCAACTTTTCGACATCAATGCACCAACCCTTCTTCCATCTTTGTCTTCAACTATGCACAATGATCATGCACGGTTTTGTTTTTGGAAAATTGCAAATGTACAGAAATATACATATATAAATCAATAACAGTCAATGAGTTCATTCAATTTGAGCTAAAAAGAATTCTCAAAAATCTGGCAAATTTTTCTGGGAAGTGGCAATCGTAAACGAAAGCTGGAAACTATTTGGTTAATTTTAGTAAGCTGAAAAAAGAGATAATTAAAAGAATGAAAAAAAAATATTGTGTACATACACAATCTTTTTTTGGAATGACGTGCAAATTTTTTTAAAAATGAAAATACAAAACTGAAAAGCGAGTCGATGATGTAAATGAAAAGCATTATTTTTTAAAAATTTTATCAAGATTAAAAGAGAAATTTTAAAATTCAAAATGTCATCATTTAAACGACAACAAAACATGAAGTATTTTACGATTTTCAGGACAAACAAACAAAAGAAAAAAAGATAAAATAAAACAAACGAGAAAAAGAATAAAACAAACCTCAATCATATAGGAAGAACTATAAACAAAATCCCCCCAAAAAAAAAAGAAAAACTAACAACAAAACCAAAAACAAAAAACCTCAAAATTATAAGTAGAAATAACATTTAAAAAAAAATCGTTAAAACATATTTCACAAATTTTTTCATCAAACCGAAACAGCTAAAAAGAAAAGGAAATGGCCAAGAAATTATCTATATCTGAGATTCTTTAATCTTTCTAGGCTAAATGTGCCTTTTATTTATTTCTTTTCCTCTTAACTTTAGCTTTATCTTCTTTTCAAAAATATTAGAATTGGATTTTCGCTGTGAAAAATGAATCATTTTCTATGATTGATGAAATATTCGTAAAGAAAAAATCCAGTATATAGAAATTTAAAGAAAGGTTTTGCAGATATTCCTTGCAAATAATTTAGACGATTGCTTTTGAGATTCTTTGTAGTTTATCTCCCAAAAATATGGCTAATAGAAGTGAAATTAGACGATAACAAATGTAAAATAAGTGAAAAAAAGAATTCATCAAATAGAGGCGCTTTTAGTCTATTTTTTCATGTCTGGAATTCTACGAAAATCCCTTCCTGAAAATTTATGTCATTCGTCATGGTTTTTCTCCTTGAAAAAAAAAAACAGGTCTTTTAGAATTTATTAAACGAATATTGAATTACAAGACGAAGACATGACGTGACATTCTTAATTTTCTTTTCGGAAATTAATAGATATTTTAACATTTCATTTATTGATTGCCGAAAACTTTATTGCGTAGTGTCAGTCCTTTGTGAGGTTCATTTTTTTTCCTTTTCTTTAATGAAGTTCATTATTATCATTTTTGTTCAGTTACTTATTACAACATATTCGATGATGTAATCCGATCGTTGTTTCGCATTTACGAGAACATCTGTAATACTATTCTTACTTTATTTGCATTGGATAAAGTATTTTGCATCCATTCATTTCTCTGATATTGCCAATGCCAATTTGGCAATCTTTTTTCGTCAGCAACTTTGTTTTACTTGTTAGCGATGTCACTTCTTCCAAGACATTGATAGTATATGTGATAGATTATAAGTTTTGGCGACATAAATGTCAACTTCGAAATTAACATTTAGTTCAACAGTGTATCCATCAATTCGTAGTAAAGTAAAATGTACAAACAAAAAAAGCGCTTCAGTTAGTACTTGAAGAATGAACAAATTATATATCTATGCACACAGAACGAACGATAATAGGACACTCTGTTATTGCCGATAATTTTGCAGAAGATGCATTCTGCAATTTCCGCGCGGCAAAAGTAAAGTTTGCAAAAAAAAAAAAAAAAAAAAAAAAAAAAAAAAAAACAGACGGTAATGATTGAAGTGATATTCATCCAACCATCTGGTTTTTTGTTCATTTGTTTTTTTTTTTTTTATTCAAGGAGACTTGCAATGTCACTTAGCAAATCAATGAACCTTATTTTAATTCATTCTTAAGTTATTTAAGATGATATGCTTTAAAATATCCCTAAAATATTTATGTTGGAGTAGTTTTTTTCTCAAATTAATTTAATTTATCTTTTAGAAAATTAATATAAAAGAGAAGGAATGAAATTAAAAATACTATTATTTTATTTTCAAGCAACTCTGTCGTTTAGCAGCTCTGCATGTATATCATTCCGTAAGAAAAATCATTGAATTAGTTTCTTCTCTACAGTTACTTGCATGAGGAATTTTTGTCGAGAACAAATCATTCATGAGAGGATAGATACACTTGTAAGAAACGAAAGATTTCGGTTCATCAATGTCGTTATTTACACAATTTTCCTGTGGTTTTTCTGTACAAAGCATGTAGTTATTCAAATATATAATACAACGGTCAACAATAGGTAAGCCATTTTGTCGGGCCAATGATTATTCGCCTTCTTTTTTTATCCCACCGATATTTCTTATAATTTCACCAAATAACTGTTTGATCTTTTTTCCTTTATTTAATATTTGTCAAAAGAAATGAAATGACAATTCACTCATTCTTTTCTTACTTCAAATGATATTACATTAATATAATATTAATTCGATCATCTCCTATATACTATTGTGGAATTTATTTGTCTAATTTTTAACCAAAAGTAAACAGCAAAACTTTGAGCGAATGATATTTGCATATCTTATACAAATGTTTCGAGTTGGAAGATTTTGAACCAATCGTTCAAAATCCTCAAAGTTATTAGGAAAGAGAATCTAAGAATTTGACTAAAGATGTCTCTTATTAATTCTCACTGATATATCTTGATAACCATTAAATCAAATGGATCTAATTGTTTTCAATTCATCAGCATTAATTTACACACCACTTTTTTACCTACCGTTCTCATACAATAAACCACTCTGAATTGAAATATTAAGTGGCTTTAGAATCTCTTTCTCAAATGCTGTTGACGTCTTCGAAGTAATTTAATAATATAATTTAACAATAACTAATTTATTAAACTCGAACCAAAAAAAAAAAATTTAAAATTAGGAATGAAACATGCTGGAACAAATTCATTCGTTCGATTTACATCTTTCCTATCATTTATTCTACTTCCCGCATTCAATGACTCCTGTAAATATTTCATGGGATTCTCCAATCTGAATTTTCCGGCATCACAATTTCTTCATGAATTTTTTTTTTTTTTTTTTTTGTTGATCTCTGTCACCACTAATAGATGGATAAATTTAAAGGAAAGAGAAATATCTATTTTTTTCTTTCAAGATTTCGAAATACTTCTTCAATCACTTTTAAATTCGCGTGATTTCACAAATTTGAATCCTTGCCCGGAACATATGCAAAATTTAGTTTTTCTACTTATCTTTGCGTTAAATCGATGAAATTTATCCTAATAATAGTCGACGTCCTGAAGGTACCGTTAGATTTTCGCCCTGAAGGTACCGTTAGAAGAAGATATATTATCTTTCATCCAGTTGATATATATCTTTTTGTTTATCTGTTCTTTATTAATTTAATTAATATCACTATGTAATATGAAGTACTGAGTCATTGCAGTACTGCAAATATGCATAATTAATAAGAAGCAAATTCTTAAAACAACCTTATAGCAATATTATTCCCAAAAATATTTATCAGAAATGGAACTAAAATCTAGATTCATTGTATTAGTGCAGTGAATAATTTGATATGTGATTAAATGATTGAATAAGGAATAAATATTATAATAATGAATAAATAAATGAATGAATAAATAAATATTCTGTGAATGAATAAATAATCTATGAATGAATAAATAAATGAATGATAATAAACAAACCAGTCAATAATTAAATAAATAAAATGATTATTTATTGAATAAAATTGAATTTTTCCTCAGTCTTTTTCTCCAGAAAATGTGGCTTTTTTGCAAAAACGTTCTTATTGTAGATTATAAGCACTAAATATGTAAGTAAAATAATGAACAAATATTTGCTGGCTGGATGAAGTGGAAAATAAATAAATAATGAAGAAACAAGCGAACAAACCAATTAACCTATTTTTTTTTTTTTATTTTTTAAACAAATTTTAGAATTTCGGAAAAAAATATAGATACCGCTTTATTATCATTCTCCCATCAGTACATCTTTTTTCATTACGACTTTCAATACAAAGCCAATAATCAAGTTTTACAGTATCGCTATTATGTTGGAAAATTTTTATATCCCTGTTTAATATAATGACGCAACGTTTAGTGTAACTTCAAAACGTGATCTAAATGTTCAAACATTTCTATGAGTATAAGCAAATTAAAGTATTTTGCTTTTGTGCTATTAGTCATAAATTATCCTTAATTTACTTATCGTATAAAAGTGTATACAAATCTCGTCATTTTTGTAATATTATATTGGCATTGAAGTTTTTATTGTTACAGATATTGTATTTATAATGCGTACAATCATATAAGTAGCAGCTTATAAACATTTCACAATTTTGCTATTTTTTATTTTTTACTTTTAAATTCTCCTCGATCAATAATTAAGTATAATTTTTCGACCAATCAATTATTCGTCATCTTTGCCGCTTGTTGATCAATAATTAAATATTGTTTTTCGATCAATCAAATATTAAATTATATTTGCCTAATCAGTTCTTTGGTCATATACATGCTCTGCAATCATCATAAATGCCAACAATCGCTATAAGTCGCCCTTCTCTTCCCATTTCGAATAATTTAAAAAATAAAATTTGAGAAATGTTGAGTGTGGCAGATCGCCAAGAGATCCAGACAGACATCATGCAGGCATGATGGAGGTGGGCACATCACTTCTGCAGCAAAAATGCAAGCGGATTTGTTTGTTGTCTCGAGCGCCTCCTCCACTGATACGAATCTTGAATCGAGAATTGTCTGAGAAGTGTGCATGTCTGAAGCATTTTGCTTCAATCGCAGGAAGTAGTCGACTTTACGTCTCTCTTACGAGTTAGCCTACTTTCAATCACTTTTGATTTGTTTTGACCTTTTTACGTCCACATCTCAACTGATTTGTTTACATAACGTTGCGAGTGCTAATAATCGAAAATTGAATTCGACATTGAAGAATTTCGATAGCCTATTGGAACTTAAAAAGCTTTTCTAATTGATTTTAAGATTTCGTTCGTACACTTCGTAAAATATTTGATAATTATTCTTTTAATGAATTTTAACCGGTTGCTTAATGCATTAATTCAGTTTTACGTATAATAGATTCAATGAACAGATATCGATTGATAGGCGGGAAATACAAAGTTAGTTCCTGATCATAGGAATGAGATTTGCTTTTTGCTTTTCCATGTTGAGAAGACACTGAATAAAGTAGTGTTTCAGCGATTTAATTAGTGCAAAAAAAGAAGAATGTTCTTCATTGTGATTGGCAAATGATTTCTATTCATATTGTTGGCAGGAATTAAAGGTTTAAAAAAATAGTATAGATTGGAATTTTTACAGAATAAATATCGCTGGAGATTGAAAAAAATGTAAAACAAAATGCAAAGATTGAAAGTAATGTTTGCACCACAGAATAAATTTCAAAGTTTTCATTAAATTATCACAAAAATTTGAGCACAGTGAAATTCATCTAAAGCGTAATGAAAAATCTTGTAAATATCATATTAAAAGAAAAGAAAAAGTTTAGAAGAAAATTACTGGTCTAATAAACGTTCCTTGCTTGCATAAGCGTATATAGTTCTTCATTTTTGCATCATATGCGTAAATTATTTCATATCACAAAAAAAAAAAAAAAAAAAAAAAATTCGCCATATCAGATTTCCGAGGAAATTTTTAAAATAATTTAAAAAGAATTGAGATTATCTAAAAATAAAGAAGTTTTTATACGTTTTTGATAAAAGATATTATTGACACAAAAGTTTTTAACTGTAGAACTTTCTAAAGTACTTAAGAATATTTTAATGAAATTTGGAATAATATTTGTTTTTCTTTGGAAATAATTATATTAATCAGAAATTCGCTGTAAATTTGCTCAAATTACAAGAAAATTCTTTAGTGAATTTCAAATGAAATAGTAATGATATTAATTGCAATCAAATATTTCTCAAAGCTTATTTCATTGCAGATTCCCAATTTTTATTCACTTTATTTTATTTTGACGAAAATTTTCTAAAAAACGCTCATTAAGGGTGAAATTTTATGATTCTATATGGTTTCGACAAAGTAAATTGGAAATCGGATCATTACAGCTTCATGAGATGATGATGCCGAGTGAAATATGAAAAAAAAAAAAAAAAAAAAACAATCCAAAAGTATCATAGGTAAACAAGTTTGGGTATTTTGTTCATTATTTTAACTATCGGATTGAAATTCGAAATTCGATTTTGATGGAAAGTAAACTTTCTAAAACTTTTTAAAAAGAAGTGCAAAACCTTCATTTGCTGTATTTAGTTCATTTGTTACATTACATAACTTTTTCCGAGAGTTTGGTTGATTTCCAAGAATTTCAGACCAACAAATGCGATACCATTTCATTCCTGGCATAGCATTTTCTTTAAAAACATCAGAATTTTTATTTATTCAACTTTTAGCATCCATATTCCCTTCGTCTTTCTAAATATTTCTGTTGGTATGTTGCTCGCGTGATTTCTAAAATTTATTTCTTTCATTTTTTGGGATTCTAGAGAACCTGTTTAATGAAAAAAAGGATAGTTAGTTTCTTGTCTTGCTTTCATATTATAAAGTGTTCAAAATTACCGCCGGGTATTATTTATAGAATCATAGAAAAGTGCGTCGTTGGCTTTTGATAGCAAGCAAATAAATCAAAAAGAAAAGAGAAAAATTTATTTTTCGAAAAGATTTTTCTTTCATATCTATCCAAAACTTTTAATTAATTCAAAAATATCAATAATAGAAATATTTTGATTAAATTTTTTTGAATACAAACAAAAAAACTTATATACATGAAGAGACAATGCATAGGAGATTATTATTACTACTCGTTGTTTGTTTATTGCAGAGCAGTAGTAAACATCGGTTGGTAGCCTAATTAATCAAGTGAATGAGAATTAAATGAAATAATTCGCCGATGGTGTCATTAATTTCCTTTTTTTTCCTGAAAAAGTTGATGCGTAATGATAATTGTAAGCCTCATCACTAGGGAAAATGATATATATCAGAGATAAGAAATAAAGATATTCGTGACTGAATTCGTATGAAATATGCATGTTATTCCTTTTAGTATGGGAAGTAGCAGTATATTTAAAATGCTTCTTTTTTTTTTTTCATTTTACGATCCCTTGAAATTGTCAATTAGTAATGAAAACCTTTCCTGTTCCCATTTCATAGTGACTTCCAACAGTTAAGTTGATGGAAAATTAGTGAAGTTTGACTGTACTTCGAACAAATTGATTTCTTCCTCATTCCTTTTTTAATTCGTTTTTGTTGCATTCTTCCATCATTTCCATTATTATGCAACAATTCATCGATAACAAATGTTCTCTTCGTAAAAGTTAACTTCCGTAAACTTCATGTTCTTTTCAGGAAAGTTTTCACACGAAAATGGTTGGAACAATAGTGCATCGTTGAATTACTTAAAATATGAAATTTTTGAAGAAATATTTCTTTCATTCAAATAAAAACATCGAATAGATTGGAATGTTTATTGTCTGAACTGGCTAGAATGGTAAGGAAATTGCAAAAAACTGATAATTAAATAACAATAGAAATGGCATTTCAATTTTACTTATACCAAATTCCGGAACTGATAACTTAAAAGATACATAAAACGCAAGAAAGCGTGCACTGTAGCATATTTGAAAATTTCCAATTTTTTATTTGCAGTATTTAATTTCATTTGAGTGAATCAGCATGCAGCAGACATTTACGTCATTAGTTGAAAAATGAGCAATGTTTACGAAAAGAGAAAGTTTAGATGCAAAAAAATTCGAATCATTTGGATAATATTATGTTATGATTTCACAGCTAATGGCTATCCTTCGTACAAATTCCGACTGCTATCATTATTTTAAGTTATTATATCTTTCGTAACTATCAAGTACAAATCAACTGAGAAGGGAAATTGTTCGCTTAGGCAAAAGTTTTTTTTTTTTTTTTCAAGTATTATTTAGCTAAGACAAGACTTTTTCTTTTTTTTTTTTACAATCCGAACAATTCGGCATGTCATTAGGCTTAATAAAGCAGACAGAAGAGAACGAAGGCCAAAAATGGTGTAAGAGGAGAAACTTGGCACTAGACACTTAAATTTTCCTCAGATCTCCCTCTTTCTCTCTCTCTCTCTCTCTCTCTCGTTTACTTTTATTATCAGCAACTTGTTCCCTAGAAAAGCTTTAATAAAAAACTAAGGAAAAAGAGGGAAAGAATTGGCTGTAGTCTGAATTGGCATCTTTCCCTTACACGAATTGAAGACATTTATATATAAGTCAGCTGCTCTCTTGCCCCCTTTTATTGTCACTTTTCCTATGACATGTCTGAGAAATGTTGTTTGGCAACCACAATTTTGTAAAGTGTACTTCAGAAAGCGAGAGACAAGAAATATTCGAGAATTCTGATTCTTCTGTCTTTTACATTCTGAGTGAGCCTTTCTGTCAATTCTTATAAAGCTTTTGAAGTAAGGAATTTCGGCAAGTTTATTGCACTTTTTCAACTTTCCAGTCGCACATCCAAGTTTGCTGCACTTTTTCTTAATGATCGGCACGCAGAATTATGCATTTTTAATAAATCGAAAAGTATGCATTGGTAAAAGAATTAAAATGATAACTGAACATTATCCAATTTTTTTTGATGTCTTTATGCACAGATCATTTGGAAGAAGATTAGATATCAGTCGCATAGGTCTTAAATTATTCCACTTGATTCGCCTGATGAGTTTTTTTAATTCTTAAATTTGTCCTAATGGTTGAATGTTTCTTGTATTTTGTTGCAATCTATCAAAAATCGAGAAATTTTTTCATCTTAATTATTCTTTCTAATATACCCTTAAATATAATCCATATTTCAAAATTTGAAAACTATCTGATTGGAATGAATTAAATTTAACAATAAAAATTGAAGACATAGCTGGCCGTTTGATTTCGTATTCTGCCGACCAAAACAATAATTTGAAAGTTTTGCTGTTTGATCTCCATAATGTAAAATATATAAACGATCATAATAAAATAGAAAACATAGACATAAATGCACATTATGGAGACAAAAAAATATATAAAAACATGAAATGTTGACATACTTTAAATAGTACTTTCAGAAAAAAAATATAGGTAAAGTAATTTTACTTTTCCCACCATCATCATCATTGCTTATTTTATGAGACGGTAAATGTTGCCTTGCTGAATTTCTCAGTCTTTTTTTCTGATAGTTGTTATTTTGAGTTTTAGTTTTGGTTAAACTTGTTTCTGGACAAATTTGTTTGTTATTCGTTCATTTTTGTTTTTTTTACAATTTGACTAAAATTACGAATTGCCACGTTTCTTTTCACCATAGCTTTTCTCAAGAGATTCATCATCCATGACGAGGATTCAAATTACAATCAACGATTTATTTTATGTATTCATTCAAATTTGGTAGAGCTGTCAAATTGCATAGCTTTTTATGGTAATGATTTTTGCTAATTAAGTTTTCGCCTATCTGTTATTGTATAAATATTAATTGTTTGCCGATTCTTTGATCTATTTTATATCACTCTCATTTATTTGTTTTTGATTATTCGTATTATTCAGGAAGTGATATTATAATGTAAATTATACTACAAGTTTGGAACTCGAACAATAAGTTTCCAGAAGTTCCGTTCCGAAGAAATTTACTGAATTTTGCAAACTACAATTAGAATTCGTAATGTTTTTATTTTTCGCTTCATCTTTTTATTGCCCTTCTTTCGGTTTCACTTCTAATTGAAAAAGATTACATTGATTCAGAGAGAAAGAGAGAGAAAAAAAGAGAGAAAAAAAAGTAGTTGTGTTTCGGGCCTTAACTTCATCACCAGGTCTGAGCGAAGTAATATCTATAATTTTTTTTCTTAGCTGATATAAAAAAAAAATCGTCTCATCTGAATATTTTGCAAAAATTTTCTGTTAACAAAATGATTTAATACTGCCAGCATTACTTTACTGATGTCGGATTTTAATATGTTGGATGGAATTATTCATTTATTCTCATTCCTTCAAAAATTTTCATTTGTCTTAATAGAAAAAGAGAGAGAGAGAAAGAAAGAGGGGAAGAGAAGAAAGGAAGGAGGGAAATTTTCATAGAAAGCCTCTTTATCTATTCAATATTGAAAAAAAAAAAAAATTCTGGCAATCTGATACAAAAATTTATGGAATTCGATGCGGAAAGTTTCGCCTTTTTTGTGTTCACTCTCCTGTTCCTTTTCCTTCTTCGTTTCTCTCGTAGATATTATAGGATTAGGAAGAGATAACAATAATTCTTTTTGAAGATTCCTGACAAACATCAAACTGATGATGAAGTTTCACAGCTTTCGATGTATTCATCTTCTTCTGAGGCATTGACGCTTTTTGTAAGCAACCAGTAAAAGTTCTTTTCTAATGGTAATTCTGTAATATTTTGCAACAAGAAATTTATGACTTCAACTAATTTATCCACTCCTCTCCCTCACACACACACACACACACACACACACACACACACACACAC
>KZ269994.1:57673-67985 GCA_002249935.1 Onchocerca flexuosa | reverse complement strand
CACACACACACACACACACACACACGCACACATACACAGACACACACACACAGATACTAAAATATAAAGAAAAATTGGCAAAGATTTTTAAAAAAGTTGAAAAGAGAAATGCGAAATTGATGAAGAAGATTTGTTCTACCGGAAACCACTGCGGATAGCAGGAAATTATTCGCTACATCCGATGACTAATAGTTATTTTTTAAAAAAGCAAAAAAGTGAGCATTTTAGCGCTTCTTTCAACAAGCCCAAAGCTGACAGCTGTCCCTGATTGTAATGATAGTGATAACAACGAGGATAGTCGAAGAATATTGATGGCAATAATAATGCTCATCGCAAGGACAAAAATTGGTTTTTTTTTTCTTTTACTTTTACATTGGCCATCAAATGGACATTTTCATGACTCCTTAATTGAACTAAAATGTCATATATATAGAACTGTTTACATTTTTTTTACAAAACTTACTATTCAAATAAAACTTTCAAACATCCACTTCAAAGTGCAACAAATCTTATGCCATTCATTTAATTCCTTTTAACTAATAATTTTTAACTTAATATTATTTTATTTTTTTCTTTTATTTTATTTGTAATTTACATGCTTTCTCAACAGTGAAATTTCTAAAAATTTTCTAAAAATTTTCGCCAATTCCATCATGCCAGTGCGACATACTATTGTTTATTCCGCTCTTTCGCAACAGTGAAATAAGTAAATATCTTTTCATAGTCATAAGAATGCATTATATTCTAATATCTCATATTGATACAATTCTTTGATCAAATGCATTTCGTTGATGTAATTTTTTTTTTTTTTTTTTTAAATAAGTGTTTGGAAAAATAATACTTTACTTAAGCTCTTCCTCTATTCACAATTGATTATTGCCATCATCATCTGAATTTTTATTTTGTTTGAAATTTCGCATGATATTCATGTCAGAAATAACAGTCTTCTCTAAATTCATCGCTATAGTTTCACTCACTTTCGTTACACATTAAGATTCTCGATTGTTGTTGTTTTAATAATTTTAGAATGACGGCTTTTTAATAATGTTGAAATTTTTCACAAATTAAGCACTTCTCAAGATACTTAACCATCCTTTCTTTAAATTCAGCATGCAGTTTTGGAATCTCTTCAATATTTGTAAGATGTGTGGTTTGCTGTATGAATATAATGCATATATTTTCCCTTTTCCATCTTCAGTATTTTCATTCGAACTTATATGTTTCGGACGAATGTCAGATCAGAATCATAGCATTTGTATATCGTAATGTAGTGTTCCGTCAAGACAAATGTCAAAGAAAATGTAGTGTGAATGTATCGAGCTGAATTCTCTTGTCAGAAAACTTTAAGGGATCTTAACCTTTTTGTTTTCCTTTTTTGAGATTATCTGACATTTTCTGTCGGTGAACTTTTAAAAACAAGAGATTGAAAAATAAAAAAAAAAATAAAAAAAAACCGAAAAGGACAGATAGATCAGATCTAGCAAAATGTGCGTGCAGTTGATTTTTTATCATTTTTAAATTTAAGAAGCCACTCATTATTTTCAATCAAAAAGTTAACTTTTGATTATATCAGCGAATAATATATTCCATTTCCAACTAATTATTAAGTTCATTGCAGAATAGTTTATTACTGAAAATCAGAAAGTATTTTAGGATAGTCAGCAAAAAAATGAGCAAATAATTTTTGATATGAAATAATAGACTCAACAGTAAAATTTATGACATCAATGATGAACAAATTTCATGCCTTTAAAAATAGTGAAAATTCATTTAAAAATTTTTTCATTTATTTCCCCCCATATTGTTAGCTGTTTATTAAATCATACGCAGAATATTAATCGATAAAATTAAAAAAAAAAATTCTTAAATGGTAAAAATAAAAGTAAAATCACTTTTTAAAGGACTTTAGATGCAATTATGCCGCGATACATTTCTTCTAGCTCAGAATTTATTGAGCCGACTTAATTGGTAATTAAAATTCATCCGTTCACTTATTTTCTTTACTGAATCAAACAAGAAAATAGAAAATTCTTGGAAGCTGAAATCGTTCAGATCAGGAGGTCAAAAAGCATCATCTAATTAAATGAATCCATAAAATTTATTTATTTTCAGTGAGTGTATGTCGAGAAAAATCTCCGTCCGAGGAGCAATTTTCTATTTGCACATCACTTTTTCTCATTAAATAATTTTGATCATCCAGATCTTCTAAAATTCCTTTACATGACCTTTGCACCATGTTGAGATACTTATATCTATATCCGAAGTTTTGCATAATATTTTATCATATAAAATATGCTACCATGGTGTAGTTAGCAATTGAAATTTGTTAATCCAAAATTTATTTCAAAAATTTGAATCAAACCCATTTCTTCAAAACATTTATATTAACTAAAAATGAATAAATTTCTAAAAACCCAAAGTTTTCATTTATCACCGTTATATTTTAATCCAGTCTAAATTATAAAATATTTTGGCAACGTTTTACTATTACGCGATTTTTTCATCGTTCATTACACTCGACTGAGTATGAATTGAAAATGAGAAGATAAAATAAACATACAAGAATTGAGAATATTTTGAAGTTGATTAGGTTCCCCAATGACAGAAAGGTAAAAAAAATACAGTGGACAGGCAAGAAAAATGCAATGGAAGGAATTTAAAAAGGAGGAAGTAAGAATATTTATGGCCTGAAAAAGATCATGTCACCATAAATGGTGTACTATTTTCAATCATTGTACCCTTTTTGTAGTAAATTGTTTAGAAAAAATGCGGCCTTTCCGATTATTTCTTACGATTGAAGAGGGAAGAGTTGATGGATACTCACTTTTTGTATTTGCGAGTGCAGTTTTCTGAAACTCAGCCACATGCAATTCAATTTAAACTCATTTTGTCTGCTTATTATTTGCTACACACATACAAGAAACACCTTGATATATAGTTTTCTTCTCCTTTTTCACAACTTTTTTTTTCGAATATCTGTGATTCCTTTTTTAAAATTCAGTTATTTCATTACTCGTTTCATTTTGATTTGGATGATTCGAAATTGTCTTAATTTGAATATTCTAAAAAGATTAATACCAATGTACTTTAATTTTGGCCATTTAATTGAACTGTTATTATCCATCATTTCAATGCTGTCCCATATCACTTCATTTATTTCTTCTGAGAGTAAATTTCTATTCTTAAATATTGTAATACAGCAAGTTTTAACATACATTAACACATTCATCACATTCTTTAAATTTTTCTTGACATTCACATTTTTTGTGCATACTCTTGAAAGATCTCTTCTCACCTCCACATTTCAATTTTTAATGGTGCCATTGAATTTCCTTAATTAAATTTTTTTTTAGTAGATAAAAATTTTGATAAAGAATTGAATTATAAGAAATCAAATCTGAATGAACGAGCCTGAGCAGCATTTGACGAAATATAATATTTTGCCAAACAGAAAATGACTGAAATGGATGAAGAAATAAATAACTTGTAACGTTATTTTATGTGCATTCTATTCTTGTTTTCTTTTTTTTTTTTTTTTTTTTTTTTAAATATATCAATCACCAAAATACATTTCAAATTTGCTGAATTAATAGTGATAAATTGCAAATTATACTACGATTCCTTCAAAATCAAATAAAACAGATCGGGTTCAGAAAAACGAGCCAGATCGAATTGGCAAAATATTTTCTCGAAATTTTCAAATTCGAGAATTTAAAAAGATTGATGACGTTAAATCCCCCAGATATTTCTTACAAATCTTTCTGCTACAATTAAACAGAGGAACAGAGAATTTGGTGAAGTGTGTCTAAACACACTCGAATTCTCGGCCATGATATTTTCATTATAATCCTCTCTATCCTTGTAGGCAATTAAAAAACTCTTCCAATTTATTTTAACCTGAAACCTGAAATACCTAAAATTGAATAGAAACTAATCTTTTTCAGATAAATTTTAAATATAATAATCTACAAATTACTTTCTCTCTTCTCTTTTCCATTTCATTTTCATACTTTATCGAATATATCAAAAGTGGAAAAAATAAAAAACAAAATTTTAGTCTAATTTGTTTACTTTTTTTATGACAGATGGCTTCAAACTTTCTCTATGATGTGATTTATTATTATGAACTATTCAATATATGCCTTTAATCGAATATTTATTTCATCTATTGATAACCTTTATTAAATATAAAGTACCGCAATATTTTAATTTTAGATGGATTGCACTGAAGTTTATGACGCTTCATAAGAGAAATGCATGCATTGTGCAGCCAGCATTGCGAGAAAAGCAAACATAGGTCCTTTCTATGTAAGTACAACTTATCATCCATAAAGATAATTGGACGTAGAACTCTAGACATAGCAACAGCCTACAACATTGAAAACTAAAGCCTATGGAAATTTTTACCATATTTTTCATTTCTCTTTCCATACACAATTAGTCCGTCTCAATACCATCACTTCTAGGTCACGTCCTCTTCCGCCAAGAATTATATCTTTAATTGCATTATGCATCTGATACCATTCTAAATGACAATATTTAGTTTCATTTTGGCAAATATTTTCTTTACTTCTATTTATTGAGTCTCGATCAATTTGTTTTGGTATAACAGCTGTTGCATATTCCATGGTACGATTTTCTTTTTTTTAATTTCTGATCTCTTGTAGTGTTTTTTTAAAAGAATTTCTTGCCATGATTATGCATTTTTCCAAAGTGAACTGTCATATCATTATCATTCCAAGTTTTTCACTGATCTTTGCCATTCCTCGGTTCGAATTTCAGCAAAAGATTAGATGTCATCACAATTAAGTAGTTACATCATTGGAAATTATTTCTATTTGTTTCAGAAAAATCATCTTTTCTCGCTTCATTCATCTCCACATGACAGGAAGAAGATATCATTTATAAGAGCTAAAAGGTGAAAGATTAGGAATTCAAATATCAATTTTGCTTAGTGAATCCATAAAGTTCAACATTTTATTCACATCTTACTTGCTTCCTCTCTCTTCAAAGGCCAGTTAAAACGCAGCTAATAAACAATAAATTTACGGTACAGTATAGATCTTCATCATTTCCGTTATAGTTTTTCGTAATCTGTGCATCGTGTTTTTCTCTCGTATCACATTCTCTTGGATAATTATCATGTCAAAAAAATAGGATGATATGATGATATGAGTGGGGTACACCTGATGTGTTCTTTTCATCCTTTCTATTTGGCGCAGAATACTTGCCGCTTCTTCATTTGCAGATATAGCCACTCAGACATCATCTCCAAGTTGGATTTATTTGGAACAAACTTAATGGCAAATGTATTGTTGGCAGAGTGCCACAGGCAAAAAAGCGAGACAGACAAATGGACAGAGAAAAGCTTAACGGCCGGATTCATTGGACATTTTCCAAAAATGAGAATTAATGTTCGGTGAAATATTGAAAGTATGTTCTTGTGGTGTCTGTCTCCGTATGTTACCTGTATGCTAATCCCAGGTATCCTACAGTTTACCTCAACATTCCTTTCCTCTCTTCCTCCAACCGATCCGTCAGGTATGTCTGGGTAAAGACCAAAAGGACAATTCCCGTACCCTCTGAGTGAATTATATCTGTCACTTGTATCCTTGACGCATTTCAATAGTACTTGTTGTGCCAAGTGTCCTCTGATAGCATCGGCAACGAACATCCACCCACACGCGTCATTGTCATTAGCCAAGCTGTCAAGTGTCCTGAAGGTCAACATAGTGGCATTGATGCTAATTCATAAAAAATAATGTTTCAGTTGGATTGCACGGAACAGAGTTGATGTGTTATTACCAATTAATTTCAATTGCAGCAAGCAATGCCATTCTTCGAGCGCTTATTCCTCATATAAAAAACTATTATTGAACCGAAAAGTATGTGTAGTATAGCATCTGCTGTTGATTTTCAAAAACTGATTGAATCTTTGACGATACACTACATCCGGCAGCAGTAGTCAGATACTCATCTTCTAGCTAACATTGCAAATATTCATTTTAGTTGTTACCTACCTCTCCTGAATTTTTACATTACTGTCGCGATTGTCTGCGACATTTTCACTAATTTCTATTCTTCAATTCTATCAGTAATTCTAAGACTTCTTTTTCCTACTGATTTTCTCTTACTTTTCCTTCTATCGTACAGTAGAATTTAGCTTTTATCTAATGTCTAGTCTGAATGACTCATTTAATATGAATTTCATTTTGCAGCATATTTATGACCTTATAAACATCAAAAACATTTAACTTTCCAATAAGAACTGCTCGATGAGAATGAATAAGTGAAATCTGACGGATTTCGGCAGTGCTATGATTACTCAATCTTGTCTCGTCGGGTTTTTTTTTTTTTATCGATGCAATACGAGAAAGTAAATTTCTTTAATTCGATTTTTCTGGAAGAAGAGGCGAGCTCTCTTTTTTATCGTCCTTAACCACCAGCAAATGCCACCTGCTATCAGACAATATTACCAGCTGTGACCACTTGTAAGCTCTTTTTTCCTTTATTTGTTTTTTTTTCTAAGATTTTCTAGCCAAACGAGACTCTCGTGGCTGAATATATGTTTATTCATTAATTTTAATTATTATTTGTTTATTATTTGTGTAATATGTGCTGTATACAAAATACAAATACATATATTTATTTATCACAATATATGATGAAAAATACCTTTTCCACCATGATTCATCAATCTCATTTTTTCTGCATTCATATTTTACCTCAGTTGCTGATTCATAGCAATTTTGCTCATTTTCTATGGCATCTTCATTATCGGATATCTCTGCTTACTCAATCATTCGAAGATCAGGTTTTTTTCTAGGTGAAATATAGAGGTCGGGGAAAATTCAGGAAAAGAAGTAAGATGGATGACGAGGATGAAAGGATTGAAGGAAAGATAGGAAATCAGGTGATTCAAATTCCTCGTTTTCCTTCCATTCAGTTCTAAATTTTTCGAAATGAATAAAAAATACAACTGATGGAAAAGGTGGGAATGACGAGCATTATAAAATGTAATGAACAAGTTTCAGTTTATGATTAATTGTTTCTTCTGTTATTGAAGTAAGGAGGAAAAATAATCGAGAAAAGATGAAACTCTCGATCATGGTTCTACTCAATTGGCTATGGTTTCACTTTTGGATTTACTCTTCGAATTATTTTCAAATCTTTAACAATTTTATAGAGCTCATTTAGTATGATAGTAAAAGTTGATCCGAAATTTGCCAGTAGCTAGCGATGATGGTGATAGCTGACAAAATTTCTAAAAATTTTGGCGAGAAGATCAGCTCGATGATAATTTTATGCCATCATTTCTAGTCGCAGTGTCTATTTGATCTAAGTCGTATGTTCTTTGAAATATCTCATTAGAAAAAGTAATCCGTATCTGATTAGAACAAAATGATCCAAAAAAGGATTTCTTCAAGCTGATAATTTTTCCAATTGATGCTGACATCTTTGTGATAAGTGCAAAATTAGTAATTCGTCCATTAAATATTTTAAAAATGAGGGCAATTATTTCTAAATCTTTCAGTAATTTACGAAAAGAAAAACTTGCTCTTATCTATGCCAGTTCGCGCTTTTTTCAAGGCAAGTTTACATTGCATGAAACAAACATTTTGATTTCTATCTAACTTTGGCTATATTTCGCTTTTCTGATATTGCAGTTCTAATGTACATTATTTCTTTTAATATTGTATTTGTGTTTTCCATAAGATTAGGAAATGTATGGTAATTTGTTGAAATTTTCATTCTTATAACTTTCCAAAATTCTATTCCTCTTCTATTATGGTAATAATGAAATCGAATATTCTGAAGATCATTTCTCATTAATTTCGGTTTAGTTATGACTGTGTGTGTTAATGCTATTTTGTTAGCACAGATGGTTTCAATAAATGTAATAACATAAGATTTAAAATTTTTTTAAATTCTTTGTTATAAGGTACCGGAAGATAGAGAAGAATTCGAGTAACTCTTCAGTAGATATATTTTGATAAAGATAATGATAATATACAAAAACTATAAGCAGCAGCAATATAATAGTCTTACAAATCCCAATTGCACTTAATCCTCTTGTTGATGCAGCTTATGCCAGCCAGACATGTACTTCATTACTGTCACCATCAGAGCAACTAGCAACTGATAATATTTTTGATGATACGATATCCTATCCCTGATATATTTATATCTATCTATCTTTATTTACGTCATAAAATTGGTATAAAGCCGACAAATTTGCATATCTAAGTAGACAAATGAAGAAGTTTTATTGAGAAAAGGCTGGAATTGATCCGATTAAACACATTCTCGAGCAGAACAAATTTATTTGTTTACTTCGATTTTAAATAATATGGAAAATTAATATCGGATTTTATTAGACCATCAAAATTTGATCAAAAAGAGAATTCAGCTTTCAGAAGGATTTCCACAATGTTTATATCTTCCTGTCATTTTTGCGTTTTTTCTTTGAAAAAATGTCGTCTTTTGAATAATGCTTCTTTGATCGTTTTCTCGTCTTTTGATTCCATTACTCATCCCATTCGTACGATGGTACATTCGACCTCAACTTTCTTTACACGTGATTTGATGGTAAATAGAACAAATACACGTGAATTTGATGGTACATAGGACAAATGCGGGTGAACTGATGGTACATAGAACAACGTTCCAAGAATTCTTTTCGCACATTAATTTCATGTTTATCAAACACTGCTGATGTTTTGGGATTGAAATGACTCATTACCAAATATTGCTTTAGATATCTATTAAATTTATTTATTAACACGTCAACATAGTTTTGCTTCCACGTTTCACAGTGAACTGGAATTATATCAGGCAGAAAAAAAAAAAATAGATACCGAGATTCTTTGCTGATACTTGCTCCCATCCTATGTAAAGTTTTTTCCATCGCTCTTCTAGCATCTAACGAGTTGAAATGCCTTCCATTGTCCACCAAATTTCAGATATTTTTATTTTTGTCATCAAATTTTGTATTTTCTGAATTGGTACATAGGTGCAGAATTCTGTTACCTTTTAATTTTGCATCACACTTTTAGGAGGATAAAAGAAAAAAGATAGTAATTATCATCTTTTTTATCATCCTATCATCCGAGAATATCCTGCTCATCTGATCTGTTTATGCTATGCCACGTCATTTTAAAGAAAAAAAATATAACAGTAGTTTTATCTACTGACTTGCTATTTTTTCTCAATGTCTAAAAGTATTTCGTGAAATTAATTTCAAAATTCCTAAATTTCATAAAATTTATATCAGTTCATCTTGAAATGATTCATCAATTCCGCTATCTCGTCTCCTTTTAATTCAGATTGTAACATTTGTTTATTCAATTTACCTAATTATGAGCTTCCTTGTCCTTATGAATTTCCGGAATAACATAGTAAGTATTGCAGAGATTTGCTCGAGTATTCAGAATTGCCCAAAAATGGATCTTTTCAATAATTGAAGATCATTCCTAAAAGAATGTTGCAATTATTCATTATTGCACAGAAGTTATTTGATCGTTTGCTTATTATTTGTATAATTTTTGTCCGGAATTGTTAGATTTATTTAAGATCAAGGAAAAAGAAGTGGGAGCAGTAGCAATAGCAGCTGTTATATGTGTAGGCGTTAAACTGATGAAAAGGTTTTTTTTTTTTCGCCTGCTTATGATCCAAAACATGATCCTTCGAAGGGGGCAGTAGAAGTAGAACGAATCAGGAATGACTTTCAAAAGTGTCATGATTCTGTTTTAAAAAAAAATAACTCCTCTTCATTTCAGAGCACTTTTTGAAAAATAATCTCTCTTAAAAATACGAAGGCACTTTACAATCAATGCAGCTGATTCCCTTTGCTCATAAATTTTTGAAATATTTTACTTTTCCCGCCTATGATGCCTTATTTTTTTTTAACTGAAGGTTTTACTATCTTTTATTTATTAAATAAGAAAGAAAGATTTACGTGTGATATTAAAATATGAAAATAAATTTTTAAAAATTCCTCATCATTTTTCATTCGGTACATTATCGTTTTAGTATAATAATTTCGATGGAATATTTTATGATTCAATATGATTTAAAGATTATATTTAACTTAATTTTTTAATTCTAGTATTGGAATTTGAGTTGCCGGAGGGACTTGCTTTCAATATTCCAATCCCGAGCATTTAATTTTGAGGAGAAGAATGAAATGATTTCGTTTCTGAATTATTTTTCCAGGCTATTTACCAACGTAGGGAAAGGCTACAGTGTTGTCTTCTTAAAGTTAGTTATGATCTATGACAACTTGAGATTTAACAGGATCAAGAATTTTCAT
>KZ269994.1:28827-57573 GCA_002249935.1 Onchocerca flexuosa | reverse complement strand
ATTCTTGTTTTCTTTTTTTTTTTTTTTTTTTTTTTTTAAATATATCAATCACCAAAATACATTTCAAATTTGCTGAATTAATAGTGATAAATTGCAAATTATACTACGATTCCTTCAAAATCAAATAAAACAGATCGGGTTCAGAAAAACGAGCCAGATCGAATTGGCAAAATATTTTCTCGAAATTTTCAAATTCGAGAATTTAAAAAGATTGATGACGTTAAATCCCCCAGATATTTCTTACAAATCTTTCTGCTACAATTAAACAGAGGAACAGAGAATTTGGTGAAGTGTGTCTAAACACACTCGAATTCTCGGCCATGATATTTTCATTATAATCCTCTCTATCCTTGTAGGCAATTAAAAAACTCTTCCAATTTATTTTAACCTGAAACCTGAAATACCTAAAATTGAATAGAAACTAATCTTTTTCAGATAAATTTTAAATATAATAATCTACAAATTACTTTCTCTCTTCTCTTTTCCATTTCATTTTCATACTTTATCGAATATATCAAAAGTGGAAAAAATAAAAAACAAAATTTTAGTCTAATTTGTTTACTTTTTTTATGACAGATGGCTTCAAACTTTCTCTATGATGTGATTTATTATTATGAACTATTCAATATATGCCTTTAATCGAATATTTATTTCATCTATTGATAACCTTTATTAAATATAAAGTACCGCAATATTTTAATTTTAGATGGATTGCACTGAAGTTTATGACGCTTCATAAGAGAAATGCATGCATTGTGCAGCCAGCATTGCGAGAAAAGCAAACATAGGTCCTTTCTATGTAAGTACAACTTATCATCCATAAAGATAATTGGACGTAGAACTCTAGACATAGCAACAGCCTACAACATTGAAAACTAAAGCCTATGGAAATTTTTACCATATTTTTCATTTCTCTTTCCATACACAATTAGTCCGTCTCAATACCATCACTTCTAGGTCACGTCCTCTTCCGCCAAGAATTATATCTTTAATTGCATTATGCATCTGATACCATTCTAAATGACAATATTTAGTTTCATTTTGGCAAATATTTTCTTTACTTCTATTTATTGAGTCTCGATCAATTTGTTTTGGTATAACAGCTGTTGCATATTCCATGGTACGATTTTCTTTTTTTTAATTTCTGATCTCTTGTAGTGTTTTTTTAAAAGAATTTCTTGCCATGATTATGCATTTTTCCAAAGTGAACTGTCATATCATTATCATTCCAAGTTTTTCACTGATCTTTGCCATTCCTCGGTTCGAATTTCAGCAAAAGATTAGATGTCATCACAATTAAGTAGTTACATCATTGGAAATTATTTCTATTTGTTTCAGAAAAATCATCTTTTCTCGCTTCATTCATCTCCACATGACAGGAAGAAGATATCATTTATAAGAGCTAAAAGGTGAAAGATTAGGAATTCAAATATCAATTTTGCTTAGTGAATCCATAAAGTTCAACATTTTATTCACATCTTACTTGCTTCCTCTCTCTTCAAAGGCCAGTTAAAACGCAGCTAATAAACAATAAATTTACGGTACAGTATAGATCTTCATCATTTCCGTTATAGTTTTTCGTAATCTGTGCATCGTGTTTTTCTCTCGTATCACATTCTCTTGGATAATTATCATGTCAAAAAAATAGGATGATATGATGATATGAGTGGGGTACACCTGATGTGTTCTTTTCATCCTTTCTATTTGGCGCAGAATACTTGCCGCTTCTTCATTTGCAGATATAGCCACTCAGACATCATCTCCAAGTTGGATTTATTTGGAACAAACTTAATGGCAAATGTATTGTTGGCAGAGTGCCACAGGCAAAAAAGCGAGACAGACAAATGGACAGAGAAAAGCTTAACGGCCGGATTCATTGGACATTTTCCAAAAATGAGAATTAATGTTCGGTGAAATATTGAAAGTATGTTCTTGTGGTGTCTGTCTCCGTATGTTACCTGTATGCTAATCCCAGGTATCCTACAGTTTACCTCAACATTCCTTTCCTCTCTTCCTCCAACCGATCCGTCAGGTATGTCTGGGTAAAGACCAAAAGGACAATTCCCGTACCCTCTGAGTGAATTATATCTGTCACTTGTATCCTTGACGCATTTCAATAGTACTTGTTGTGCCAAGTGTCCTCTGATAGCATCGGCAACGAACATCCACCCACACGCGTCATTGTCATTAGCCAAGCTGTCAAGTGTCCTGAAGGTCAACATAGTGGCATTGATGCTAATTCATAAAAAATAATGTTTCAGTTGGATTGCACGGAACAGAGTTGATGTGTTATTACCAATTAATTTCAATTGCAGCAAGCAATGCCATTCTTCGAGCGCTTATTCCTCATATAAAAAACTATTATTGAACCGAAAAGTATGTGTAGTATAGCATCTGCTGTTGATTTTCAAAAACTGATTGAATCTTTGACGATACACTACATCCGGCAGCAGTAGTCAGATACTCATCTTCTAGCTAACATTGCAAATATTCATTTTAGTTGTTACCTACCTCTCCTGAATTTTTACATTACTGTCGCGATTGTCTGCGACATTTTCACTAATTTCTATTCTTCAATTCTATCAGTAATTCTAAGACTTCTTTTTCCTACTGATTTTCTCTTACTTTTCCTTCTATCGTACAGTAGAATTTAGCTTTTATCTAATGTCTAGTCTGAATGACTCATTTAATATGAATTTCATTTTGCAGCATATTTATGACCTTATAAACATCAAAAACATTTAACTTTCCAATAAGAACTGCTCGATGAGAATGAATAAGTGAAATCTGACGGATTTCGGCAGTGCTATGATTACTCAATCTTGTCTCGTCGGGTTTTTTTTTTTTTATCGATGCAATACGAGAAAGTAAATTTCTTTAATTCGATTTTTCTGGAAGAAGAGGCGAGCTCTCTTTTTTATCGTCCTTAACCACCAGCAAATGCCACCTGCTATCAGACAATATTACCAGCTGTGACCACTTGTAAGCTCTTTTTTCCTTTATTTGTTTTTTTTTCTAAGATTTTCTAGCCAAACGAGACTCTCGTGGCTGAATATATGTTTATTCATTAATTTTAATTATTATTTGTTTATTATTTGTGTAATATGTGCTGTATACAAAATACAAATACATATATTTATTTATCACAATATATGATGAAAAATACCTTTTCCACCATGATTCATCAATCTCATTTTTTCTGCATTCATATTTTACCTCAGTTGCTGATTCATAGCAATTTTGCTCATTTTCTATGGCATCTTCATTATCGGATATCTCTGCTTACTCAATCATTCGAAGATCAGGTTTTTTTCTAGGTGAAATATAGAGGTCGGGGAAAATTCAGGAAAAGAAGTAAGATGGATGACGAGGATGAAAGGATTGAAGGAAAGATAGGAAATCAGGTGATTCAAATTCCTCGTTTTCCTTCCATTCAGTTCTAAATTTTTCGAAATGAATAAAAAATACAACTGATGGAAAAGGTGGGAATGACGAGCATTATAAAATGTAATGAACAAGTTTCAGTTTATGATTAATTGTTTCTTCTGTTATTGAAGTAAGGAGGAAAAATAATCGAGAAAAGATGAAACTCTCGATCATGGTTCTACTCAATTGGCTATGGTTTCACTTTTGGATTTACTCTTCGAATTATTTTCAAATCTTTAACAATTTTATAGAGCTCATTTAGTATGATAGTAAAAGTTGATCCGAAATTTGCCAGTAGCTAGCGATGATGGTGATAGCTGACAAAATTTCTAAAAATTTTGGCGAGAAGATCAGCTCGATGATAATTTTATGCCATCATTTCTAGTCGCAGTGTCTATTTGATCTAAGTCGTATGTTCTTTGAAATATCTCATTAGAAAAAGTAATCCGTATCTGATTAGAACAAAATGATCCAAAAAAGGATTTCTTCAAGCTGATAATTTTTCCAATTGATGCTGACATCTTTGTGATAAGTGCAAAATTAGTAATTCGTCCATTAAATATTTTAAAAATGAGGGCAATTATTTCTAAATCTTTCAGTAATTTACGAAAAGAAAAACTTGCTCTTATCTATGCCAGTTCGCGCTTTTTTCAAGGCAAGTTTACATTGCATGAAACAAACATTTTGATTTCTATCTAACTTTGGCTATATTTCGCTTTTCTGATATTGCAGTTCTAATGTACATTATTTCTTTTAATATTGTATTTGTGTTTTCCATAAGATTAGGAAATGTATGGTAATTTGTTGAAATTTTCATTCTTATAACTTTCCAAAATTCTATTCCTCTTCTATTATGGTAATAATGAAATCGAATATTCTGAAGATCATTTCTCATTAATTTCGGTTTAGTTATGACTGTGTGTGTTAATGCTATTTTGTTAGCACAGATGGTTTCAATAAATGTAATAACATAAGATTTAAAATTTTTTTAAATTCTTTGTTATAAGGTACCGGAAGATAGAGAAGAATTCGAGTAACTCTTCAGTAGATATATTTTGATAAAGATAATGATAATATACAAAAACTATAAGCAGCAGCAATATAATAGTCTTACAAATCCCAATTGCACTTAATCCTCTTGTTGATGCAGCTTATGCCAGCCAGACATGTACTTCATTACTGTCACCATCAGAGCAACTAGCAACTGATAATATTTTTGATGATACGATATCCTATCCCTGATATATTTATATCTATCTATCTTTATTTACGTCATAAAATTGGTATAAAGCCGACAAATTTGCATATCTAAGTAGACAAATGAAGAAGTTTTATTGAGAAAAGGCTGGAATTGATCCGATTAAACACATTCTCGAGCAGAACAAATTTATTTGTTTACTTCGATTTTAAATAATATGGAAAATTAATATCGGATTTTATTAGACCATCAAAATTTGATCAAAAAGAGAATTCAGCTTTCAGAAGGATTTCCACAATGTTTATATCTTCCTGTCATTTTTGCGTTTTTTCTTTGAAAAAATGTCGTCTTTTGAATAATGCTTCTTTGATCGTTTTCTCGTCTTTTGATTCCATTACTCATCCCATTCGTACGATGGTACATTCGACCTCAACTTTCTTTACACGTGATTTGATGGTAAATAGAACAAATACACGTGAATTTGATGGTACATAGGACAAATGCGGGTGAACTGATGGTACATAGAACAACGTTCCAAGAATTCTTTTCGCACATTAATTTCATGTTTATCAAACACTGCTGATGTTTTGGGATTGAAATGACTCATTACCAAATATTGCTTTAGATATCTATTAAATTTATTTATTAACACGTCAACATAGTTTTGCTTCCACGTTTCACAGTGAACTGGAATTATATCAGGCAGAAAAAAAAAAAATAGATACCGAGATTCTTTGCTGATACTTGCTCCCATCCTATGTAAAGTTTTTTCCATCGCTCTTCTAGCATCTAACGAGTTGAAATGCCTTCCATTGTCCACCAAATTTCAGATATTTTTATTTTTGTCATCAAATTTTGTATTTTCTGAATTGGTACATAGGTGCAGAATTCTGTTACCTTTTAATTTTGCATCACACTTTTAGGAGGATAAAAGAAAAAAGATAGTAATTATCATCTTTTTTATCATCCTATCATCCGAGAATATCCTGCTCATCTGATCTGTTTATGCTATGCCACGTCATTTTAAAGAAAAAAAATATAACAGTAGTTTTATCTACTGACTTGCTATTTTTTCTCAATGTCTAAAAGTATTTCGTGAAATTAATTTCAAAATTCCTAAATTTCATAAAATTTATATCAGTTCATCTTGAAATGATTCATCAATTCCGCTATCTCGTCTCCTTTTAATTCAGATTGTAACATTTGTTTATTCAATTTACCTAATTATGAGCTTCCTTGTCCTTATGAATTTCCGGAATAACATAGTAAGTATTGCAGAGATTTGCTCGAGTATTCAGAATTGCCCAAAAATGGATCTTTTCAATAATTGAAGATCATTCCTAAAAGAATGTTGCAATTATTCATTATTGCACAGAAGTTATTTGATCGTTTGCTTATTATTTGTATAATTTTTGTCCGGAATTGTTAGATTTATTTAAGATCAAGGAAAAAGAAGTGGGAGCAGTAGCAATAGCAGCTGTTATATGTGTAGGCGTTAAACTGATGAAAAGGTTTTTTTTTTTTCGCCTGCTTATGATCCAAAACATGATCCTTCGAAGGGGGCAGTAGAAGTAGAACGAATCAGGAATGACTTTCAAAAGTGTCATGATTCTGTTTTAAAAAAAAATAACTCCTCTTCATTTCAGAGCACTTTTTGAAAAATAATCTCTCTTAAAAATACGAAGGCACTTTACAATCAATGCAGCTGATTCCCTTTGCTCATAAATTTTTGAAATATTTTACTTTTCCCGCCTATGATGCCTTATTTTTTTTTAACTGAAGGTTTTACTATCTTTTATTTATTAAATAAGAAAGAAAGATTTACGTGTGATATTAAAATATGAAAATAAATTTTTAAAAATTCCTCATCATTTTTCATTCGGTACATTATCGTTTTAGTATAATAATTTCGATGGAATATTTTATGATTCAATATGATTTAAAGATTATATTTAACTTAATTTTTTAATTCTAGTATTGGAATTTGAGTTGCCGGAGGGACTTGCTTTCAATATTCCAATCCCGAGCATTTAATTTTGAGGAGAAGAATGAAATGATTTCGTTTCTGAATTTTCTTGCCATCTTATTTACCAACGTAGGGAAAGGCTACAGTGTTGTCTTCTTAAAGTTAGTTATGATCTATGACAACTTGAGATTTAACAGGATCAAGAATTTTCATCTTTTATTGGACAAGTTTTTTAATTTTTCTTATTCGAATAGAAGTGGAATGAATCATCATCTACTTTTTTACGATTCATCTGTTTTGAAGGAAACTACGTTCCCAGGAAGTAATCATGATGTGATTGCCACATTCTTATTCAGTGTTTTCTTATAATCAGACCTGTTTATAACATTTCAATTTTGGATGTAGACAGGGAAAGGACAAATATTTGCATGTAATTTGTTAGGAATTTCCATCATCAATCAATGACTAATTTAGCATTTAGAGTGAAATTCCGGCCCATACTTTCCGATGAGTCATGCAGACCACCATCTCTTTTGTGATCCACCAGTAATTTCAACTCCATCATTATTCCAATAGCAAACTAATAAACACTTTGCAGAATTTCTAAAATAGTGTAGGGATTTCGGAGATCTTCGAAAATAAGATTTCAAAATCAAAGTTTTAATTAACCTTGGCAAAATTACTTACGCTCTAACTTTCCAATCATTACTCATATGTAATTCGCATTTACTTGGGTACTAACATATAATATAGATCTGATTGTATAATGGTATAATATAGTAACTAGTAAATGCTATTCTTAAAAACAATACTTTCTTATTTTACAAAAGTTGAATACACTGGTAAAAGCCTAATGCTTGTATCATAGCTATTGTTTTTCCTACCGTTAAAAGGGTCATTTCTCTTTTTAACTACAGTATATGGAAACGAGCAGAAAGATTTGGGACGTACTCAAAGTTGAAATGGAAATAATGGATTTATCATGACGAGAAAGAGAGGAGAATGAAGGAAGTAAGGAATCTTGAAGATGAGCTTGAGGAACGACTCCAATGAAGTGATACGACTGATTAACTTCGATCAAGTAAATTCTACTATTCCCAACGATAGCCAGTTTGGCATTTGATGATATTTTTAATCCGAGTTTTTCTTCGTTCTACCAAAATATCGAATTGATGATCTGTTTGAAGTTCGGAAGATTTTTTAAAATTTTAACGATACATTTAAGTCATTTCAATGGATGAATAACCCCTGTGATTTTTGATTTTAGTGAATTCGTAATTTCAACATTTTCAACATAAATCACGCGTTACTGTAGGATGGAAAATTGGCTCTGTGCCCTTCGTCATCTATCGCACAATTCTACTGAGATCAAAAAATGAAACATAATTTCAATAGAAAATAGCATCGCGTTGAGATATGTCAGAATATTTTTATAGGGAACAAGAGGCTGGTTCAATCTGTATTTGATATGAAACAGCTTGGGGGTAATCCCATTAACTTCAGAATTCATTTATGAAAATCGGAATAGTCCCAGTTGTAACGGAAGCTTGTTCTTTTATGATCCATGATCTTTGTTCAAAAAGCCAAAAAATATGTCGTTTAGAAACAGTTGTAAATCATGCTTAATAGAAATTCATTAATGAAAATTTTTGAAAATTTTATGGTAAAAATTAATTAGTAACTTACTTTGAGTACAAAGAGACATTCGAATTTTTTAATTCTAAAGATAACTAATTCATTCCGAAAATATTCATTCACCTTTTCAAGAATTTGAATTCTGAATGCAACAGTTTTTTGCGAAAAAAGAAAAATTGCATTCCAAAGTAGAAAAAAAATTGATGCAAATATAGTTATTGAGCGGAATAATTTTTTTGATTATTGAATGGAATGGGTGGTAGGAAGTATAAATAATATATATGTAGGAAGAGGAGAAGAGGAATTGGTCCAAATGGTTTGAGAAATTATTAGCTATTTTTTTATTTTTTTATTTTTCAAAATGTATTGGAATGAAGGAATTGTTGAAATGGGAGACGATGACATTTCGATGATGACATTTTTCCTATCCCGACGACAGCTTTTTCAAAATAATATCGTGGATTCATAGCTATAGCAATGACGTATAGAAAAGACGAATGTAAAAGGAATTTAAGTTTTTCTTTCCAAATTTTTTGCTTCAATACTTACTGTTTCCATCGTGATTTGTATGAGTCTTTTTCGACTTGTTTAAAAAGTATCTTTTTTTTTTCTCTTTCTCCAACTATGTCATCGTAAATGATGTATGTTTGAATTGGACTGATTATTGAATTTCTGATACTTACTTGTCATTTAGTAATTGAAATTTGAGTTGGGTTCTTATTTTAAAAATTGAAAAAAAGTTCCATTCGTAGTTAGTTGTTGAATAGAAACATAAGAGATGAGCTATTGAAAAGTATTCTTTTTTTTATCTTTTAATAGCTTTATTTTAAATGCGACCGGATGAATTTTTATGATTTTCACACGTAGGCCATCTCTAATCGAATTTTATAAGAAGATGGAAATGATGTAAAACAAACAGGCTTAGGTTAGCTATACAAGAGATATCACTAATCTCGAGTTAATGCTTGAAGTCACGAATGTTTTTATTGATTCAGAGTTAGCTTAGAAGAAATTACAATCAATTGAACCAACACCCAAACAGAATTTCGACATTTGATTCTAGTTCAATTTTAAATTTAAATTTAAATTGTATTCATCTTTCTACTTTTATAAAGTAATATCATTTTCAATGATTTCGCTCATTGAAAGCATACAAATGCTACAAGTATTAATATTAATTAATCCTTAGAGAGCAAATGATCTGTTCTGTACAAATGTCACTCAGGAATTCATAGTGAAATCGGAAGAAAAATGGTTATCGGTCAGATAACGAAAAGTGGCACCAAAAAGATCGTAAAATTTTTGTTGCTGCTACAAGTCGTCGAATCGTCCCGACAACGACGAGACGATGGCGACAATGATTGTCACTAACGTAACCCAATCTCTAGTCGCCATAGCTGTCGCCAAATTTTTGTCCTTTCTATCAGTTTGTCATTATATGACTTATGACTTTTTCGTCGTATGCCTTATCATTTGTAGACAATCTCTTACAATCATTTAAAACTAGATTGATCGGTCTGTCTGCAACCGGAAAGAGAAAGAAAACCGGAGGTGGTTGTTCAGACGATGTGGGCGGTTAAGCGAGCTTGGCGACACTTGTAAAACGACATCGCTTTTCCATCCATTAATTCTATTCGTTTGTTTTTTCATGCCATTTTTTACCCTTACTTTCCAGACAAATCATTTATATTTTGGAGACCTGCGGGTACTACCATTCTTTCTCCTTTTCTTTGCAATTCTTGCAAATTCTTGTTATGCTTTGATCCATACTACTATTGATGATTAAATTCCTTTCGTTATTTTTTTTTTCATTGATTTTGATTCTTTTTCAAAAACTTCGATTACTTCAACTCAGTCAGAACTAGCTACTTCTTTTATCATTTTTGGACACACTTCTCGAATGCACCAATACCGGCTTAAAGCTAACAATAGCTAATTTGCATTTTTTGCATTATGTGAATGAATTGTCGAAAATTTGCATATTTTGCAGTGCGTGAATGAGTTGCTGACTTTTTCCTAAACTTAACATCTGGTTGCTCTTATCAATTTAGTCTGGCAATTTGCTTTTGCTAGATTATGTAATACGTTTGTTTTCCCTTTTCAAAATTTGGTAGAATTTCCAACGTCGTTCTAGTTCGTAAAAATTAAATTTCTTTTTCGCAAAAAAGTGAATTGTCATTAAACTTGATGTCAGTTTGATTCAAACTCAATGTTTTTCTCACAAAACACCCGGAGCGCAGTGTGGGAGACAGTTTCAAGAAGGTTTTTGGAGAACTGTTAGCAGACATCTGTTCTACACAGAATACTTTATTATGTCACCTCACTTCGCTCCTCCACTTCTCTCTTCCTTGATCTGCTCCAGTTTGATTTGTCTTCCATTATTTACCAGTCTAATGGATATAGCTTACGTAAACTAGTCTATAAACGACTAGCGACACGAATTCCTTTTCGCACTGTCTGGTACTTCACCATATTTGACGTAGCATTAAGATTCCGTCATGACACGCTGAGAGTCCTCCTATTTTTGATACAGTTTCATTATTTCGAATTCCAATTTCCTCTTCCCTCTCTTTCCATCATCTCGCTCATTGCGATCTTTGTTGTTTGACTGATTAGTGATTAGTCGACAAAGACGATTGTTGATGATATGGCGATGAAATAAATGAAATGGGAAATGAAATAAAGAAATTTTTTATCTCATACATTAATGCTTTGGTGATGACACATTGATAAATGCTTTGGATTGAATAATTAAAAGAAATGAATTTTTCGGTTTTAAGTTATGACTACTTGAGACTGTAAGTAGGCGATCAGTGATTCAGGAAAATGTTTCCTTAATTCAGTCAAAGAACTTTTCACCGATGTTTAATTCTGTTTTATGATTTTTGATTCAGTCAAAACTTTTGTAGCAAATACTCTAAATGCTTTTGCTCTTTGAGAATTTACTTCATAACTAACAGCTAAATTTTCATTTAAATTACAAAACTCTGTAAGTTAACTTTTACCATTAAAAACAGTTATTTCCATTTTTCTGCCCCAAAAAACATGGCTATACATAATTATTTTTTTCTAAGTGAAATGTTGTGGTAATTGATAAGGAAGCTTAAGTGATATGTTAACAACTGACTTATATTTTAATTTTTTAATTTAAAGCTTTCCTATTTTTGTTTTCTCTGTTGTTTAAATAATTCTATATTTTCTGATTTGGACGGTTCAAGATTTCAAAATTATCGAAATTAGATTTGTGGATATTAATTTCGAATTCAGATAGATGCCGTCGCCTTTTATCAATCATTTGTGATAATCAAATTCTATACTTCCTTTCTCAAATTTAGTTTTATTCAGACCTTTGAGTAGTTAAATTAAAAAATTACTGCTGCTATGTTAAACTTCACAGAAAGTTTAAATATATCACGTCATCACCATTACGTTTATTTTTCTTCCAGTCAACCGTCACTGTTTTAGATCACTTCCATTTTTTCATTCTGTTTCTACGTGTTTTCATGCTCGCATCGTCGTCAAATTATCTGATTTTTATTCTTTTCATGCTATTAAATGAGTATTACTCATATAAGTAATGACATATAAGTAATGACTGATGAAATCCTCATTCATTACCAAACTCTAAGAATGATTTTTTTTTTTTAAATTTTAATCTACGAGATGTTTCATTAGGAATTTGTTAGTTGGACTAGGTATTTGATCAGCTATTCAACAAACTAAAATACGCAGTGCACATCGATTTTTTATCAGATAATGTTCTTATTTCTTTTATTAGTTTATCTATTAGTTTTTATTTTATTCACTCGTTTAATTACTCATTTTTTCTGCAATTTCGCAAAATATTCCAAAATTGCAACTGATAACTCTGTATTTTCGCACTTTTCACTTGATTTGCACTTGCCGTATTAATTAGTATTTGTTGGGTTTTTATTTCTGGTTGATGACCGACTTGACCTATCACTGATATCACACATTTTTGACTTTTTGTGGTGACCAATCCTTGTAGTGAAAAAGGCTTTAATGAGTACAGGACATGAAATAAGCAAATGATCCCATTCTACCTTACATCATCTCTTAATGTTAACACATCTAATCGATTTTAAAAATTTGGGTGATGTAGTCCTATTTCTCTGAATTTCAATTCATTTTGAATTTGTAAATACTTTAAAATATTTCCCTTTTTTGTTGTCCAAGAGACCGGAAATTAAATGACATTTAAAGGGTTGGGCTTGGTATTGAAGGAATTCAGGTCCTTTTTATGTCTAACGACAAATGATTAATTCTGATCTCTTATAAAAGTAAAAAGATGCAAAGAATGTCGTATTACATTTCATTCATGATGTTTTAAAAAGCGTACCGTTCTAAACACTCACTCTTTTTTCCCACTTCCTGAGAATGATAGCAAAAATATTATGCCGATTGCAGTAGTCCGTAATGTTCCAGTATAATGGATTATGATTAATGCTTCTTTTAATCATTATTAAACGCGTCTAATATAAATAATTCTAATTTAATTCGATTTCAAAGATTCAAAATTTCAGATCTTTATTACTTTTCTTTCTTTTTTTTTGGATTATCTATTACTTCAAAACACCATATCATTCGCATACTCAGTTTCGTTTTATTCTGGTTTTTGTTTTCAAATTTCTCCGATTTGTTTGTTTATCGCTGCATTTTTTGTTTATCGTATTTCGACGTCGAAGGTATGATAGATATGTCATTGAATATTATGACTTATAATTTCAATTACAGCCCATTATCTGTTGTCTTCTACGAATTGTACGATCAACAGCCATACTTATAATGATGTTACCAGCATCAGTAAGAAGATCGAGACATGTCTGTTCAATTGATGACATCCCAGTGGAAGTATTACTTATGATTTTTAAACGGTATATGATTTTTGTTTTCATCTATTCTAATAAATACAGTTATAGCTTTTGATATTAAATTGAACTAAGTGAAACTGCTTCAATTCGAAAGATTTATAATCACTGAATTCACAAAAAATTAAATATACTCACATTGCTGCTTAAATTGCAGCTTTTAGTTGTTTTCTTTTCGTCCATGATATAATAAATTCAGGAAGTTAACCATTAATGTATTCCCTGGCTGCGCAACCTGCGAGTTCTTTTTTTTCCTGTTTTTTTCTTCTTGGCCATTGACGTCATTATTCAAAAGTGTTTTTTGGAAAACTTCATATTCCTGGAATAGATGATATCATATGATGTTTAAAGGAAAGGAAAAGTTGATTAATGCAGACCAAAAATATAAATGTCCATAATGAATGGGATATGCTTCATTAAAAGTTTTTATTTCGCAAGAGTTGACACTTTTTTTTGTTTCCTTTTTGCCTATGTTATATTTGCATTATCTTTCTCTTAATGATGAAGTTTCAAATGGAACAAGTAAATTTTAAAAGAGATGAGATTTTTTTAGCAAGAAGCAAAGAAACATAACTGCTAGATTGTTCGTGTAAATGTATTTTGATCTTCGTAATCATAAACTATAACAGCTGGGACAGAAGTATCACTTTTTTTTATCTATAATAATTTCACTTTATGACAAGATTTAAAAAAAAAAAAAAAAAAAAAAAAAGATGAATTTAATTTTAGATGCGAACCATTAGCTTGTTTTCGAGCTCGTTTAGTTTGCCGCCGCTGGCGTATCGTAATTGACAAAATGGATAAAGAAAGTCGTGATACAATTCTTGGCGAAGGACAAGCCCGTTTATATATATGCGATCGACGACGGTTCGTCTCTAATTTTGTTCCTTATATGAGCCAAGGTTATATCGCCGGACTATATGTCTGAGAAGGCCATTTACTTCACATTACTTCTGTATTTTTTGGCAGCCTTCTATTTATTCGTATACTGGACACTTTCACATACATATTGTATATCCATCAATTCTTCGCCTTCTTCAGAGCTATCCTAGAAAAGTTCAGCAGTCTTCCGTCATGTTCCAACTCTGTCACAGAGCTAGTAACAGCGCGTAAATCCGTTTTTCATGCTGATTGTTACGCACATACTGCGCTCAATAATTGGACCTATCGTTTCGACATGACAGAATGGACACGCAATTTTGATATTATTGAGGTGAAATTTACAAATATTTCGAAAAATTGAAGATTATTAATGTTTAGAAAGAAATGCAGTGGATTTAAAGTTTTTGATGACAAAACACAAAGATATTCCAATTCAAATAATAACTAATGTGATATTCTATGTTGGAATTTGCGGTGTTCTATAACAGCGTCAGTTTAGAGGAATATAAGGAGATGAAAAGGACTGATCTGTAAAGAATTGTGTATGACAGTTGATTTCGTGATATTTTCATGAAGATGAAACAGAGATGTATATTTGAACTGTTTGCATTGCACGGTAGCTGTGTATCATCAACCCACTGCGAGACAGTCGTCGTTAGGAATATGCAAAAGAATGTTTGGCATTCACATCGTCCGTTAAATGGCAAACATAAATATCTTTACTGTACACTTTTGAAGGTCGTTGAGTAATGAGTGCAACAGCATTTTTAAAGTGCCCGAGAAGTGTAAGAAGTTTCTGAAGTCTCGCAGAAATTAATGTAATCGAATCCGTGCAGATTTTGTATTCTTGATATGTGTATATGTATTAAAATATATCTTTTTAATTCATGACTGGAAGAATGAAAATTTTTAAACATCAAATTACTTCATAAAATTTTTCTTATTTTTTCATGCATATACAGGTAGGCTACAGCTATTTAGAAAATTACATTTGCCTTTTTTTTTCTTTCCCTGACTTTCCAAAATCCTGCGCTTTAGCATATATGATCACGCCATTCCTATTCATTTCCAGACAATCAGATGATGTCATTCATTGTGTATTTTCATGATATCTTGGAACATAAATTAAACAAATATTGCATATTTCTTTCATATTTGAACAGAACACTTCAGTTTTAAAACATATTCATAAAAAATCGAGTCAATAATTTAATTTATAGAAAAAAAACTTTTATACGTAAAAGTGCGATTTTTCAAAATATGGACACTAATAAGTTCGTCACTGACCTGTATATTTTATATATCAGTTCTACAATTTTATTGCTGACTTTTTTATCTGTTTGTTTATTATCAGATTTTCATTCCAGGTGTGGGTGCAGAATTTCGGCGCTTTCCTTGAACGTGACCAAGGACGCCTTGTTATTGATAATGCATTAGCTCCTCCGGCGATATGCAATCAAGTAGCAAACGTTAATTCAGAAAATAAAATTGTTTCTAGTGATGTAAGTTTTTCAACGTTTTGTCTGCAAGCAGGAAATTTGTATTACTATTCAATTGCTTTAAAATTTTATTTTCATGCACTGAAGAGAAGAGCATATCTATATTTAAATGCCTATACTAATATGAGTATGAATAAAACAGAAATCGTTAACTGCGAAGATTACATATTATATGTTGTAAACTATGGATCATATTGTACATTCATATAAAACACAATGCCATGATATTATAACGGATTTTTCGCGATGTTGTAATGGTCTAATCCTACAATAGTACGATTATATCATAACATACTTTGGACGCAGTTGTTTCCTTGTATTTTTCATTTCATTAGAAATGTTGTGAATTTGCAGTCTTCACCCACATCTCGTGCATCATCGCAATCGCCACATGCTTATCGAAGTGGTGGGAGTTCGTCCGGATCGTTTTCATTTGCTACCAGTATGCCGTACAATTTGCTTCCATCGAGTCAAAAAAAAGCTCAAATTATACCGAATATCACATCCACTGCTGTATTAAGCGAGGTTGACACTGTCAAAATTTGTTCTTTATTTGACTTTTAGAATTTTGAATTTTCTTTTTCAAGTAACAGTTTCCAAACCTTATTTAAAACTTTGATCATACTGCTGATTTACTTCAAATTTGAATTCAATATCTCTTTGTTCATCATTTGATTTCTACTGAATGATAGCTTCATCCATGCGTCTTCGTCACATATATCAATTTCAGTTAAATCTCGATTTGCTTTAATTTGGAAAAAGACTTTCGTCTAAATTGTGTAATTTATTTTAGAGTGTGAGCGCTGAATTAACGAGACTTTCTGATGGACGTTTTGAGAGACTTGCTGAACAACTGCATCAGATTCATCCGCTTCATCTAATTTTTCATGACCTTTCATGGTATCAGAAAAGACCGACGCTACTTTTATTTTGGTTTTTGAAGAAGTAAGTTTTGAAGCTAGGTTTGAACAATGCAAAGAAATTTGAAAGAAATTATATTTCAGCGTTAGATGAATTTTCCATGTGTTATAACTGCATCTGCTAATTCGAGGTTTCTTTTTTTCGACATTATCATCATCTTTTGCCATTATTAATAATAGTATTTTTTTTTCAGATTGCCAAACTTACGTCGTTTGACTCTTGATTCGATTCGAGGCGATCAAATGATTGAGTTGCATAAAGTATTTTGCGTAGATGGGATTGATGAATTGAATATTATTCAACCGGTAGAGATTTTAATATAATTCGCTCAAAAAATATTTATTCATTTAAATTATCTTTTTGTTGGTTAAATATCTGTGGAAAATGATGTTTAGCTTGAGCATGTTGTAACTGATCTAATAAGGACATCGAAATTCTAGGTGTATAACGCATGCATTATTGTTAATGAAGGCCTTTTCGATTCATTTCTTCAAGTAAACAGTGCTATACGTCGAAGATTCCGATTGCGCATCACTGGTAAAACTGACATTAAAGCCTCCGCCCTTTGTAATTTCATTCGTGTAAGTTGTTTTTCGTTTGGATTATTGCAAAGTCATTTTGACATTCAGTTAGGAAGTTTCAGATATTTTAATTAACGATTTCCACCTTATGAAGGAAATTATTCCTCAGTTATATTGTTTAATCAAATGAGGATAACTACTAAAAAATGACAAATCATTGTACAAAGCTTGTGATATTTTCTGATCATGATTGTTTACTAATAGCTATAAATGTTTTAAAGTTGTTTTTTTGAACATGTTCTTCTTCACTCTAAGCAATTTGGAAGTAATATTAAATATCATAATGACAACATTAGCAGTAATACTTTTTCCTCAAATTTTGCATGAGGCGTTATGGATAAAAACATATTTAAAAGCTGAAATTGAACTGGCAGTTTCTTTAGAAATGGCGGAATCATCGAGAAATCATACCATTTCATAGCATTCTCATTGATGAAGCATGCGTTTCCTCATCGGAATTCGTTCATGCAACAAAATGTCCCGGATGTAGCGATTGTGGTGGTGAAGTTAGTTTTTGGTTGCGTTTTGTTTTTATTTAGTGGCATATTTAAGCTATTAGTATTTTACAGTGACTTTACAAGATTTAATTGTTTCAGGTTCTACGACATAAGTCCAACAAAACCACCTGGAATACCAAGCAGCTTGTTTTCCGACATCGTAAATATAACGTTTGGATCAATTACAAATCTGAGAGCGGGTATATCTTAATTTAACTAATGGGCATATAGAGAAAAAGATATCGTTTGATACTTGCATAACAGCATCAAAGAAAGAATGTTTTTTGTATTCCAGAAATATTAATGCTTTACTGCTTTATGAAATTAAGAAAAATTGAAAAAATTTGTCATTGCGATTATTTTTGAAAGCTTTTTAATATGAAAACCATTAATCTATCTGCTTTTACATACTAATTGAGACATAATTTGCAAAAGTCTAATTTTTATATAAAATGACTCATTTATAGATATCTCGTATTTACTTATTACAATCCCAAAGACAGTAATCATTTTACGGTGAAAACAGCGGAACCCGAAAGCACTGTTGTTTCGTTCTATTCGTCAACACCATTAGGTGTAGAAAAACCGGAAGAAAGTGATATAGCTGATCGTACTTGGTCATTATTCAAGAAACCAACAGCTGCTGCAGATGAACTGACAGTGTTACAACGAATCTTCGCTCTTATTAGAAGCAGTGCTTAAGAAAACGAAATTTTCGTTTTTTTCCCCCCTCATTTATCCGCTATTCTATCTCTTATATATAAACATTTACAAATGGTATTCCATTTATAAGAGTATTATTTATTATTTCAAAATGTTTCTGACAAAATGCTCACTTTTTTATTTTATTCAATTTTTATTGTAACTTCAATGCATAAGCTGAATATTTGCTGTGCGAATAAGACTTAGCTTGTTATTTTGAAGAGCAGATAACGTTTGCAGCGTATTAATTTTTGTAGGAACGTTTGAAAGAAACAGTATAATTAGACAATAATGCTGTAAACTCTAACAGAATTTTCACATCTGTTGGTTGGGTAAAATTTCCAATAAATTGATCGGACAGTTTTGATTAATTGAATTTAGTTGATAAAGCCTTCAGGAATTTCTATTCCGAATGACTAGATTATATGGTCTAAAATCAATCAATAAAGAATTGAAAATTCTGCTGTATTTAATTTTCCTTTTTGATGTTTCTGTTTGTGAATAGAAACATTTACAATTTCATTTTTTCTTTTTTTATTTCTTACTGATTCTATAATTGTTGATGTAATTTAATTCAGATTTGCTTCTCTGGGACTGCCTAGCTGCAACATGTCTTCTGAGCTTAGTGAACTTTTCTCTATCCTTCCCCTTCCATAATTTTTTAGTATCACTCTTTTGTTTCTTTTTGTTTTTTTTTTCTTTTTTTTTAATTTTTATCTCTTCCGGACTATCCTGCTTTAAAGATGTACTGTCTTTTTTTTTTTTTAGAAATCAGATATGATGTTTTTATAATATACTATTTATAAACACGTGTTGTACATATCTATGTGTTATTTATGCATATTTTAATATTTATTTGCATATATGTACATACTATGTATTTTTGCTGGAAGCTGATGTTATAAATGTGGATGAGCATCGTCTCTTTGATGATTATTACTATTTACCGATAGTATTTATTTTTCCTTATCTTTTCAAGTTCGAATTTATTCTTGAATTTATTCCTAACGGTCAGCTTTTTTTGCATCTTGTAGTAAATTTTATTTTTGTACAGAAATATGCAGTCTTGCGATTCCTTTTCCTGCTACTCCTTGACGATTCTTTTCCCCTGTCCCATAGATGCTCAATATTGAAGCTCTCTCGCCTTATTTGTTTATCTGTTTTCATTCTACTGTCTTCTCTCTTGTTTCTCTCCAAGAGTAATATTTTGAAATAATCAGTGAGCGAAATAAGAATAAAAAACAAATGGCATATTTCAATTTTCTGTTTCAATTTTCAAATGATTGCGAAATTTTATGCAAAGTAATTTTGGAGTATATTACTGTGTTGCAAACTTTTGAGTCTCATTCGGGGAATTGGTCTTGAATTTAATATGTTAAACTATTTAGATCCTCATCATACTTTCAAGATATTTCCTTTGCTCAAAGTTTCCAGGCAGTAATATTTCGCTCTTTTGAAATATTTTTTTTTTTTTTCAATTTCCTCTCCTTTCCTTTCTGATATTACTGTAACGTCTCATTCTCGACATCTCTTTTGGTTCCTTTTTTTTTTTTTTTTTTTGATTTTATATACTGTTCTGTAACCGAAACTTTAGTACTGGTCCGAAATTTATATGCTTACAAGCGAATTATATTAATTTATAGGTTTTGTCCACTTAGGCCAAATAATTTACCTATTAGAATCTTAATTCTGGTATAGCAGTCGCATACATTCCATTCTTTCTGGCAAATTAAATTTGTTTCGTACTGATTTCAGTCCAAAAATGTTTAACAAATAATAGTTCTCCAATTATTCACGCACTGTCTCATCATTTGTCGTGCTTCTTTTTCCGTGAACTACATATTCCATAAGACAAATCGGAACTTTCTTCATGATTTGGATTCATATTTACACAAAGATCACGATTACTCATTTCGTCAATCACCGTTCCATGTATTTGTACATTAGAACACAGATCTGCTCCAGATATATTCATGAAAATTCTTATCATCATAGGAAAAATCTTGTTAAAGGACTGAAATTTCGTCTTGAATGGTGATTTTCGAATTTTTATATCTTGTTCGAACCATATGCGGTTGTGACTGCAATAAAAATTGCTGGTTTATATCATGCAACTATTGAGAAGTACTACTGATGGTATCAGTCGATTAATTTATTAGATCTGTTAATATTAGTCTTTAAAGTTGAATATATTACTTATTTTTCGTGATGAAATATGTAACATTTCATCTTGACATGTTTTATGCCCATCTTGAATGTATCAATGCATGCCTGCCTTTCTTCTGGTTGGCCTAATTCTGAGAATAATTCCAAATGAAATTTCCGTTGAATTCCATTTGTGTACATAAAATGCTTGAAATGAAGTCATTGATTCTGTTTTGTATTAATTACTTTATGTTGGCTGCATATGTGATTTCGCTGATGTATTGCTTTTATCATTTAAAGTTTCCTAAACTATTCGGAAATTTCGTTATAATCATTTGTGCATATTTATTGAACAATTAAAGAAAATCAATCCATTTCCAGTCATTCATCTTTTCTAATATTGTTATTTCAATATTTGTTTATTTGAAATCCTGCCAAATCCTAATATTCCCATCTATTTTCCCTTCTTTCTATCAACTTGTTCCTTGTTTTAAATGAACTTTTCACCTTTGCATTACTTTGGCTGCATGGATTTATGGAAATTTCTGTGTATATGAATTCTTTCAAATCATTAATGACGAAAGCTTGCTTTCTATGGTGTATAGTTTTTTTTTTTTTCTGAAGTAAAGATAAAAATGAAATAATCGAGGATTTTTTTTTTACATTTCGCATGACAGTGACAGTTCGTTCCACAGATAAGAAATAATAGATTTACCGATGGATGCATTCTAAGATTATTTGTTTTTCCGATGAGCATAGACTTCAACAAATTTTTTATGAATTATTATTAGTATTGAGTTTCATTTATCAGATAATGAATAAGATATATTACACGCGGCTTCATTCAATTCGATTCCACTTGGTCAGTCTTGAAATTTTCGCAAAAGCGAAAAAAATAATTTCACAAATATAGTTTCTGAGTTTTCGGAAATATAGTTTTTAATTTTCAAGACAACTTTGAAATTCTCAAAGTTTGTCATGCTATTTGCTCTTTTAGCTTCGGTGTTTTTCAGAATCCGTTGGCTAGATGGCCAAGAATTTTGTAAATTATAAGAGTGAGATGTAAAGGCATTATATTTCAAATGTCAGCATATTTCGTAATTGTCTTGATTTTCTTCCTGGATTATATAATTGTCAAATCAATTTCGAAATTAAAAAATTCCCAATTCAGCAACATTGTTGGTGGTTTCTTCATTTTCTCAGCATGACATCATTTGACATTTGGATCTTTTAGATAATAAGATCGTAATGAACTGAATGTTAAGAAAGTTTTCCAAAGTTTCTGAGCAATCTTTTTGGATTATGTCAAAGAAAGGATTGTTTTTGAGAAACAACTAACTATTTCAATTTATTGGGGATATTTTTTTTAATTTTGAGAATCATTTCTCATCTTCAAATTTCTTTAAAATGCTCTCGCAATCAATCATTTCTCTTTTTCTTTCTGTGAATCACTGCGGCAGTATTTTGAAATTTTTTATTTTCTTCAAAGTATATAATAATCGAGATCTTGGCATTAAAATGATAAATATCATTGTCGAGAGGAAGAAACAAATGCATAGTAAAAGAAGACGATTAGCTCAGTATTGTGGAAAGTTTTTTGTCCGGAAATAATAATTCCCGAGACGTATGTTAAAAAGATCGCAGTCAAATATATAATTATATCTGCAGAATAGTGATGTTCAAAACCAATAGAAAGTAATAATTAAATTCCATTTCAATAATTAATGTTGCTTTTTAGTTGTACCGCTAACACTTGCATATAGCTAGTAGTGTTTCTTTTTTATATTTTGAATTTAATTTTTACGTGATGATAAAATTTTATAATTGTTCTTTTCTATACGTAATTTTAAATGAACTTCTTTAATTGAAACAAATAGCTTTTATGGTGATTGAATTCAATCTATGATAGTATTAGAAGTTAAAAAAATAATGATAAACTTATATTTATTCGATATATTGGGTCGTATTTCAGTCAAATAATTGCTTGCAATCATTTCCATTTTCGGCTTGTCTCATCAGATAAACCGGTATTTATCAGCTTTTAACTGTTGATATTCGGCTGAACTGAGGGATTGGTGCGAATGATAAGAAAAGCAATAATTCATGGCTTAACTACTCAAGCGTACTGAGTATTTCAGTCCAAAGTTGTAATTCTTCTAATTCAAAAGAATGAAGTCTTTTATGGGAAATACAAATAATGCAATTTGCTACGACTGGGTTTTAGTTTCGAAATTTTAAATAAAAAAATTGAATTTTTTTATGATCTTTGATTCAAATTTCTGCATGCATTATAGCAGAATGTCATGATACAAATAGGTATTGTTTTGTCTAATTCCAAAATTTAATCCTTCAAATTTGCAAACTATTTCAGTGAAATAAAATAGAACTATTTTATATGCATAATCCAGGGATATAATTATGACATGTTATTTGATGTGTCAAGTTAGTTGTGCATCAATATCTTCGAAATTTCCGGTGTATAAACATTTCACATGTTTGAAAATGATTGCTTGATATGGTGAGATGACATGGTTAAAGATGGGATATCTTTCATCATTATATTCTGCTGTAAATGAAGTATTTATCAGTTTCTAGAATGATACTCTACAGTACCATTTTTGTCGAGAATGGTTTTGATCGACTTTCATTTCGGAAAATACTTATTAAAAGAAAGTACAGGTACCATTACACCAGGCAGACAAACCGAAGTGCTATATACATCTAATAAAAGTAATTATATATAATATATGATCTAAAATAATATTTCATACAGAAATTAATTTACCAAAAAAGATTGGAGCGGCATGTTCAAGAAAATCAAAGTTTTGAAAATCTTTAGATGAATGTATATAGCATAAGTTTTTCTGTGAAGCTAATGTAGATCTGAAAAAAATAACTTGTCATAGATTAGTTAGTTCATCACTACAATGATTCAGATTCATCCATTGGTCAGAAATTGATTTTACGGCAGAAGCTGACTTCAATATTTTGTAACTGTCTATTTCATTTTCTTCGTGCATGTTACATCCTGAAATGTTGAAATGCTCCATAATCTTCTTCATAAATGAAACATTTCTGAAAAAAAGTGAACCTGAGCTAAATAATTAGACAAGTGATTAAATGTTCCATATAAAGCTTAATTAAGGATCGAAAAAGTGGATTAGTTGAAGAACGAATGAATGATACGAAAAAATCTAAAAAATGACCGGAATAATTTCATTTAAAAAATAATTTTGTTATAATGTGCCTAGTACAACTTTCACAGCAATACATGACATTTTCTTGAAAAAAATTACATTTATTTTTGAAATTCAAAGATCATCTTTGGGTCTGTTCAAACAAATTAATTATGTCATGAGCTTTTAATCATACCATTAATATATCTCACATTAAGCAATTTTTTCTTTAGATCCACAATCTGCAGTCAGATCCGTTCAAAATTAATATTTTATTGAATGTCATCAGCAAAGCTCTTTTTAACCACAAACATTTTTGATTATGATGCAGAACTTCGAATGCATCTTGGTACAGAAATGTAAATGTTTTAGAATTAAACTGATAATAAATCGAAATTAAGTTTATAGGTTTGCTTGGTTTCTCGGTTTTCGGTCAAAAGACCTCCAAAAGCGAGAAAATGAACAAGCCGATCAATATTAGCGATATTCATCTTAAATATATTCCTAACTAAAGCAATGAAGATTTTATTTCTTTCTCACTAAATAGATTAGTAATTGCAATGATTCGGCCGAATATTGCTTCCAGTAATATTAATAACTCTATTCGCATAATCTGAAATTATCGCATCGGTATGATTAATAAGTATTCAAATTGATTAAGCTAACAATTATATCCTGATTTGTGGAATTAATCGATAGAACCATCTTTCAAAATTATGTTACTCTGTTATAAAATGAAAATTATTCAATAACTCTAACAATGGAGATGTTGCTAATTTTCTTTAAATTCTTTGAAACAGCTCTGAATCTATCAAATATAATTTGTGTTAACGATATCCCGACTTTGGCAATCTAAAAAAAAAGGAACATATTGTGAGAAAATTAATCGATGGGATATTGTAATACACTTGGTGATTTGAACATTTCATTTGATGAAAATGAAAATTCAAAATGACAATCCATTTTCACCAAATGAAACGTTTATATCACTGAGCTATTTCATTTCAATTAAATATGCATATGAAGGAGAAATTAATTAAGTAAAAGTTTGCAAATTGATGGAATAATTGATTTCGTCCGCAAAGACTTAAAATTTTAATTTCCCGTTTTGATAAAAATTTATGTTAAAAAAGTTGTGATGATTTGCAAAAATTTCTCATAATTTATTAATAATGCAAAATGAGTTGCTATTTTTCTGTAGCACTGAATGGAAATATTTAAATTAAAATACAATGCAAATTTTCGTCTTGAAAAGAGATTATAAAAGCGGTTGTAGATGACGGAAGGAATCATTTTAAGATTACATAAGAAGGTGCAAACAGGCTGTAACTTGGGAATTGGAAATGGCACAGCAACTGGTACAGCTTAACCCTGGTGATCAGGTTGATCGTTGGCATATAGACAAGAAACTTGGTGAGGGAGGCTTTGGTGCTGTTTATTTGGTATGCGTTTAAATCTTTACAGGTCGATCTAAAAAAAAAATTAAATTTTCAATAAATATTTTTACAAATATTTGAAAAAAAATTGTCTTAAAATCTATCTAACTTTTCTGTTACAGGTATCAGATCCAACCGGGAAGTATGCATTAAAAGTTGAAGGTGTCAACGAACAAATTCAGGCATTTCTTCGGAATTGTTATTGTGTTATGATAAATATTAAATTTAAAATGTCTTTTAGTTCTAGCTTAAATTATAACTTTGGCCAGAAAGACATTTTTCAGGTACTCAAAATGGAAGTATATGTCCTTACTGAATTGAATAAACGTAACAATCGACATTTTTGTAAAATTGAAGACAAAGGACGTTTCGGATCATTTAATTATGTCGTCATGACTTTGGTCGGCAAAAGTTTGCAGGTGGTGCCTCAGCAAATTTGAAAGAAAAGTAGAAATTAAATTAATACGTTTGAATGACTGAACCTTGGGAATTCTATGTTTTAAAAATCAGATTGTAGAATTCGAAGAACGGAAATTTTAAAAGTTTAGGATCTTCGCAAAGCAAATCCTGCACAACATTTTTCAATGGGTACGGCACTTGGTGCAGGGATTCAAGCACTAGAAGCACTGGAAGATCTTCACGCAATTGGTTATCTTCACAGGTTGAATAATAAGTCATTTCCTGCCGAAATTTCAAGGGCAAATATTGCCTTTGAGAATTTAACTCAAAAAACAAAAAAGTTTTCTTTAAAGTCTTCATAATTTTTTTCATTCTTGATTAAAAAAAAAAAATTGTTCTTAATATATTTGTACTTTGATATCGGTGTGATTCCTGTTGATAAATACTTTTAATTCCATCGGGAAGTGCTCAGATCTGAATAGTCATACAATTAAAACATATTTCAAGAGATGTAAAGCCCGGAAACTATACAATTGGTCGCCCAGAATTGAATGAACTGCGAAAAGTTTATGTACTCGATTTCGGAATGTGCCGAAAATATACGAGTGCTCAGGTACTTAGTGCTTCTAAGAATATCGCCATGCTATGACGAATGTTGCCATTTCATGATGAATTTGCTCGCTCAATTAAACATGAATTAATCTTATCTTAAAAGAATTAAATTCGTGGCATTTTGTAGAATATTATTCGTAAGCCGAGAGCGGCAGCTGGTTTCCGTGGTACAGTACGTTATGCGCCTATATCCTGTCATCTTCAACGTGAGCTGTGCCGTAAGGATGATGTTGAAACATGGATTTATATGCAAGTTGAAATTACTACTGGAAATTTGCCGTGGAAGAATATCGCTGACATGAATCAAGTTTGCTTCAAATTTATTTTTTTATTGTTCTCGGAATAGAAATCAATCATCTCGAGCAAAGGCAACATTTCTTTTCGTAAAGCATGTTTGTAAATGAAGAAGGGCATTGCTACAGCATTCATGAATTTATTCAATTAATCATTTCAGGTTGGCGAATACAAGAAGCGATGTCGTTTTGAGCCAGCATTAAGCGAGCTAATGGGTGGTTGCGCTCCGGAACTTAGACAAATTCTGCAAATCGTTGATGCACTCAAATATTACGACCAACCACCATATCAGCAAATTTATCAACTAATGCGGCAATCCTTCCAGAGTACGGGCACCCAGGAATTTCCATATGATTGGGAAAAACCTGGTGGCGGTGTGTTTTGAACAAGGCATAATAATAGATGGTGATAATCGTATATCGTAAATACAGGTGGAAAGATCCTTAATCTTTAATTTATTGGAAAGGTATCTTTTAAAGCTACTTTCTGCCATTTGCGAATGATGAACCCCCTAATTATATTATGCTAATTTGTAAAACAATAATTTGACAAAGTGATAAAAAGACTAACAATGTTGCGTAAAACACGGAATCTCTTCTCAAACAAGGAATTACTAGTCGGACAAGAGATCTTACTGTTTTTGTTTTCGGAATTATGGTTCAACATTCTGAAGACATTTGAGGACGTTGATAACATTCAAAATGATTGGAGGAAATGAAAAGGTACAAACTCTGGTTTTCACTACAGATCTAATTTAATCGAAGTATATTCAATCATCAAATCGCATTCTCAAGATGTTAAATTTCTATGACAGATTTGAGTTAAGGATGTAAGTCGGAGTAAGCAACCAGAATCTATGACAAACTATTTTATTGTTATCTTTGCATACATTAATGTTCTTCCTAACAAATTCCGAAAGAAAAAAAATTTTTTATATCCAAACAATATACAAGAAAAAATAAATGAACAGATTATAACAGCATCAAATGTGATATCAAAATCTGGTTTCAGAGGTTCTGAAATCTGTTGTCGTAAAAAGATCTCTAACAATAATGCTGGAGTTTGCTGTCACATTTATTCATGTTGTTGTATTTTTCGAATCACTATTTCCAATCAAATTTTAATGCAATAATTACAGTAAAAAACTAGCTGGACCCGACCACGCGAAGCGTGTCCGGCTCCGGCTATCCATATAAATAGAAATATCAATGTTCGTTTGTTCAAAATCTTAAACCTGCGAAAATTCTTAAACACGCACATTATCTATGTTCAAAAGATATCGGAAATTCCTCAACCTATTGCTTTGAAATTTTGACACAAAGTTGCAGTCGAATACGCGCATGTTTTTAATATTGATCGATTGATTTCAAATTTTTATACATGTTGCATTCGAATAGGCAGATGCTTTTAAATAATCAAGGTGAACAATTCAAGCTTTTCATCTGTTTTTTGCTTTATGAGAAGTGTGATTCGTTTATTTTTTGGTTTGTGGGAAATGTGGTTGCGTCGCACAAATGTCAAGGTCAGGATAATGTATAATCAAATGTTTCGTTCAAACAATTTAAGGATTATCTCTCTGACTTCTAATAATAGATTGTGAATTGGGAATTGTTCAGTTGAATTGCTGAGCTGTTGCTACTGCAAAAAATTATATGATATTAAAAGATACTAACAGCCGTAAATGTTCGTTTGTTCAAAATCTTAAATTTCCGAAAGTTTTCGTCTATTGATTCGAAATTTTAACAGAACGTTGCATTGGAATACGTGCATATTTTGCCGAGCTCACTGAGCTTTGCATACTAAAGGTCACGGCGAGAGGTCATCGACATTGATCTAGTTGAGGGTTACAAAGAAATGATCAATAATTATTTATTGCACTGCTCTTATTGAAATGCCTGTTTAAAATGATAGAACAGGCGCTTTTGTTAATGCGTGAGGATGATGCCAGGGTCATCAACATTGACCCTAGTTGAGGGCTACAAAGAAATGATCAATAATTATATGTTGCACTGCTCTTATTGAAATCCCTATTTAAAATGATAGAAAAGGGCACCTTTGTTAGTGCGTGATGATGATGCTCATTTATTGGCATGCGAGGGTCATCACATTGAACCTGTTTGAGGGTTACAAAGAAATAATCAGTAATAGATAATTATTGATTATTATTTGTTAGGCAGCAATTTAAAATCAATAGTATCAATAAAACAAATCTAATGATAAATTTATGAAATAAAAAAGGAGAATGACAGAAAAAAAGTAGGCGGAATCAATAAACTTCACCTCCTCACCTATTTTCAGTTGTCAAGGATGTTACATGTGAAAAAAAAGTAAGTATATTTACTCATTAAGAAAGACTATTGGAGTACAAGATTGTTTCGAAATTTGAAAACAATCGGCCTATAAAATAAAAAACGGCATCTTTGCTAGCGCGTGATGATTACTTATTATTATTTGTCATTATTTATTATCATTTATTATCATTTATTAT
>KZ269994.1:0-23360 GCA_002249935.1 Onchocerca flexuosa | reverse complement strand
TTAAATTATTATATGGCTACACTAATGAACTACCTAATCGAGAAACTTCTTGGATGATCTGTTTCTTGGAACGTTAATATTTTGTATTCCTCTTTCCAAATTTGTTGAGAGAAATATGATATATGAGGCTGGAAGTTGTTTTAATCAACTTATTCTTATGTTTTCAGGAACCGACTTAAAGAAATTGAATAAAAGTTCACCTCACTCCTGCTTACAATGATCCTTATGATGGTTCTGTAATCAGGTTTCGAACCGCTTAGTGCATCATGCAGTTTTTCCGCGAAATATCGCTGAGTATTACGAGATATTTTCACTGTAAAGAAGATAAATTGACTCAGTAATTACTGATTGATGACAAACACTTGACATTAGTGTTGCATAAAATAATAAATTAATTAAATTGTATGTTAAATCACCGTAGTTCTCTCTTGAGAATTGGATCTTTCAATTTCAGTCTTTGAAATCTTGTGTCTACCTATGGTGAGCAACATATTTTTGATGTCGTTTGGGATATTTCTATTATAGATGATTTGCGTTTCGATGAAATGTCCATTACCACCAAGCTTAGCGTCTACGTTATCGATAACTGCAGCAATATATCGCCAAGAATGACCGACAAAAAGTTTTTCAAATAGTGCCACATTATGGCTTATTTGTTCGATTCCATTTGAATCCTACATAAAGTAAGCTGTGGTTAAGCCTGCACAATGAACAAAAATTGCATTTCAATGAAAGAATTATCCGAATTGTTCCATCTCATCCTTCAAAAAATCATCTCATGCAGTTGCAGGTAATATTTTGAGATCAGGAAAACTGGAATCAGTGGCAAATTCCAAGACAAATAGCGCATAATCTTCCTCTTCCGCATAAGAATTTTGTAACTATATGAAAGAATAGTTGGTGGCATTAAACAAATTTAAACTACTAGTTCGACAAATTGATAAGTCATTAGTTAAATAAATAAAATAGATAAGCAAGTAATATAAACAAACTTTGATCAATATATGACTCGTAGTATGATTATCAACTATTAAACGTTGTTACCTCCCTACCTAATTTCACTATTTTACGAGTTAGTATCATTTAAAAAAAATTTGTAGTGTATTTATTCCTAAATGATTCAACACTTGCACTCAGTAATTACTTTTACGATGAGATCAACGTGTTTTTCTATCGATGCATCAGTTTCATTGATTTGTTCATCACGTGGCGAACAAAGCAACAAATGAAGCATTGCACCAAACATCCCATCTACCTGGAAATGCATCAGGAAACAAAAATTTTATAAGGTGATTCAATATCAAGTTTGAGAAATAGTCTTAAGATGAATGTTCCAGTTCTGATGGAAATGATCACCTTAACCGTTACATCTTGCTCGAGAGTATTGCAGAATGTTGTCTGATATGCATTTTTAATCGCTTTCATTTGCTGAAAATTAGGAAGCAAAAACAAATTATAATTTAGTTTGAGGAACGATAACAATATCAGCAATTCTTTCGAGAAGTAACTTGGTGATTTTTAAATTTCAGATTACATCGTTACAAGTTTAACTATGAAAATTCAATTTTTATCTTAGTTTTTCGATTCTTTATTTCCTCAGAATGGCTCTTTAGCATGCCATCCTAAAAGCACGAGTGATATTCCCAAGATCTCATGAGATATTGTTATTTCTGGAAAATGTCTAAGCGTTATACACTTTCTGGAAAATCCAGTGGTCTCCTGATTTGCGATGATATCAATCTTTTTTTAATAAGTATAAGCACGTACCGTTGTTGTCCGCGTACAAGCAATTTCCACTGCAACAATACGATTCAATTCATGGTTCTGAAACTTAAAACTTATGCAACTCTTATTTTGCTACTTGTGGTTCCTAAGATAATCAGAGATATAATCTTCAATCAGAAAAAACTTAGTTGAAAGTTTTATAAAATTGTGATTCTTTGTAGCATACACAGATTGACTGATGAAGTAAATTGGCCAAATAAATATGTGCAGGAATGAATAGAGCTAAAACAGTGTCCAAGAAGAATCCACCAAGTTCATTTTTCAAATCATCCATTAACGTCTGAAAATTTCTATCAAACCTTAAAAATTCTCGAAGCCTTGTGCAAAAATTTTTTTTTTCTATTCTATAAACGCTAATTATAATTCATTATCGCTATGGTGGATACTTAATAAGAAATATGCACTAAATATCTCTGGCAGCCAAACCCGCTTGATTTCAAAAATGAATGTGAATTCCAAATTTTAAAATTTAAAAGGATATTAACCAACCCTTACTATTTACTACTATTGATCAGCAGTAATATCCGAATTGTTCTGAAACAGTCTATGTTGACCATGCTTAAGTTTATCATTTAATTTAGGAAGATTGTAGATGCCGAGCAAGTAATCAGGCCATATGGTAAAGGAGCATTTACCAAACTCAAATTTTCTATGATTGCTTAGCATTTAATTGAATGAGGAAAAGTAAAAATATACCCTGGAATACAGATCTTCATATGTATTCATAATTAGTTGTCGTTGAAAATTGTTATGACCCACAGTGACTTCAATGATTGCTTTATCACTGGTATCTACAACATTAAAATTATGATGGGAAATTGAATAGTTCAGTCTGAAAGTTAGAGTCTTCATATTGAAAATTCAAGAATATTTTGGAATGAAAGTACCTAATGATTTGCAGAAGGAATAGTAATATCTATACTTTTAAGATCTTATAGTGTTTGATTTAAATTTGAGAAAACAGATGAAATAATACCAAGACCATTTAAAGCTTTCCGAAGTTTTTCGCTTGCTTTCACCGGATAGAAATTATCATCTGATGGACCAGTTACAGTCCCACGGGTATCCTTATTCTATAAAATCATCAAAAAGTTATTTTTTTATGCGAAATCTTCATATGCTCTTTTTTTCAAATTAAAAAAAAAGAAAATTACAAAATTTTGTTGATGATCAAAAAGTTAGAATAACAAATTTTGTGCATTCTTCTGTAAAATACAGTATGAAAGATAGATTTGTTGAGCGATTTTCTCGAAAACTGTTACGGCAGGCAAAACTTCCTCTGATCATTTTTTCCTTTAAATGAGTCGATATATTTATTTTAAAATGTTACTTCCCATAAAATATTACGTAAAAATAAACATAAATTTTTTCTTTCATGTCCAATACTATGCTTTTTTGAGTTAATTTCGATTAATTTTTTTCCAAAAAAAAAAATTTTAGAGCATAGTTTGAAGCATACTTTGTTCAGATTCATTTGATATATCAGTGGCACAGAGATTCGTCTTTTTCCTATTGGTTCATCGATCATTTTGTCTTCATTTTCTTTCAGTTTGTTATCACTGTAAGGTTCTTTTTCTTCTGCTTCTTCTTTAACTATTCCTTCACTGATCTCCGAATCATCATAGTCAGGTATATTTGGAATATTTTTGCTAACGGGAAATTTTGTCACTTCTATCTGGAATGTTTAAAAATTTAGAAACTGAACCAGTTGGAAAGCCAATGAAATCAGAGGATGAAGAAAGCTAAATCAAGAAATTGGAAAATTAGAATAGGATTCGAGAGAAAATGGACTTCTGAAACTATTGAAGACGAGCAATGCAGTGTTTGAATCATTGCATCAGAATAGTTGCCACACGATGGCAGTTTATCATTAATTTGAAAAATTCTAATTCAGCATACGCTATCATCTGTGCTTGCACAATCCGTTAACGATGACAATGATGTTGACGATGAAGAATGCATTTTTCAGTTCCTTGAAGTTTATGTCGTTGAAATTCTTGCTGTTCTTACTGACGGTATTATTCGGATCATAAAGAAGCAATTGTTTTCTAAAAAAATTTTTGTTCTTTGAATTACCTAAAATTCGAAAAAATATCTGTTTGCAAACTGGAACTATAATATTTAAGTAACTCCATATTTCTCCTCTGACAATAATAAAGCGCAGTGAAAACATTAACTTACAGAAAATAATGGAAAAAAGAAATTTAATTGTAAATTGATAATGAAGGAATTGAGATAGGAGGCAAAGGAAATAAACTGAAATAAATTTGGGAAGGATGTAATAAAATGAACTAAAATAGCTATAGAAAAGAAAGAAAAAATGTGTAAAAAATAGAATAGAATAGAGTGCGAACCAATTAATACCTTTATGAATTAAAAAAAAAAAAAAAGATGCCGTTGAAACTTCCACGAATCTAAAAAATAATCGAGAAGATGGAAATAACCGGAAAGCTTACTTTGAATACAAGGAATGCACATCTTTTAGACATTTTCAGAAATAGGTCACATTATTGACAAATTATGTGAAAATCTGTAAGGTAAACGAAAACGTAATATTTATTATAACGTAATAAATAATTAATATCAGTAAAGTTTGGCTATTTCTCTATCGCGCTTCTTCTATTCTATTTCTTTTATTCTATTATATATTGAACAACAAAACAGAATTTGGATAAGAAAATGATTCTCTGTTTAGAAAATGTTAAGATACAAAAAAAAAAAAAAGAAAAAAAAAAACAAATGTGATATATTCTTGCTTGGATGATGATTATTACTGAAATAGATTAACAGCTTCATGCTTTACTGATTGGATGATTCAGAGATAACATTTGAATCTTTCACGATGTCATATTTGAATTTGGTTTTTGATTTGTCAACCAACTACTTGCTAGAGCTATATATCATAATTTTGATGGCAAAGGAGTGTGCAATTAAGAAGTTTTTTTAAAGAAGAAATAAAATGGAGAGCAAATTTCTAAATAAATCTGGGAAGCAAATAATAAGAGGTAAGCTATTCCAATCAATTAATTGAAAAAAGTACATCATCTCTTAGATAAGAATGCTTCCTGCTTACACATCTATTTCAAAAATTAATCAAGCAAAGTGCTTCTTGAAAGTTGTTTGGATATTTTATATCCATAAAATCACTGTGGATAAATTCGCTTGTTCTTATCATTAGAATCAAGATTTTTTTTTTCATGCAATTTCTTTCCACATAATTTATTCTCAAAACAGTATTAAATTATTCTTCAAATATTCGAACTTGAAGAATATTATCAGCAAAAATCTAAGTGATCAATTCTAACACTCGAAATGAGTATTCCTTCTTTGATTGTGGGCTTCGATTTTCGAATTGTTTGGTTTTTTTTTTTTTTTTTTTTTTTTTTTTTTTTTTTTTTTTTTTTTTTTTTAAATTCATCGCTCATTTCAGCATAAAGCGTGAAGTTCTACAACTAATGCGAAAAATTTACTAATACCAGCATAAAACATACAATACCAAAGAGATCAAACTTTGCAATATTGCAGTTTAGAATAATCAGGTAATGAAATGAGCTCTTGCGGTACATTGCATCGTAATCGCCAAAAGAAATGCTAAAATTTAAACAAATTAATCAATTTTTAGTAATTTTAAATGCATTTAATATCTAGAGATGACTTTAACATCTATTTTTGATATTTGAATTGTTTGCATGCAAAATCAGTTTAAATTCAGGAATCACCTTGAGAATTGCTTAAGCATAATAGAACATCGATTTTTTTCTCTTTTTTTTTGCATCACAGATTTCAGTATCGTCAAAGAATTTTTTTTGAGTATTATTAAGGTTCTGGACATCAACTAAAAGTTCGAGTTTGTGTTACCAAGACATCATTTAGGCATTATTAAGAAGGTCGCTTGAGCAAACATACGACAATTTCGTTTCAGTAAAATTTGACCCTCAAACTGAGGCATAGCTCGATACTCTTTTTCTTCTTTCAAAAGGTATGTTGTAGATGATATTTATGATAAAATTAATAAACTTTACCAATAAAAGCTAAAATAGCTGTAATAAGGAAGGCGAACGTATATCCAACAATTGCTAAAACATACTCACAACCGATTGCTAATAATATTGCGCTCAGTGTCTGTAACAATAAGTTTTTTGAAATTTATATTTTAATTTCGAAAAGGAAATTTTTTTCAAAAATTTTTTTTCTAAATTTTCAAGAAATTCAGTAGACAATAAAAAAGCATACGGTGGAAAAAATTAAACATCCATAATTAGTCGATTTATGATCCAGTCCGAAGCACTTAACGGATGCTGTTATAAAAAGAGCATGAGTAGCTGCTAGACATATAAACATGAGATTCATCTAAAAACAAACCCGTTTTCAAGTAAAAGTGAAATAAAAAAAGAGCTCGAAAACTTAGTTTTATAGATCAGGTTTTTCCTTTTATCCAAAAAATGTTGAAAGGAAGAACTGGGTTTCCTGCCAATTATTGTCAAAATCAATTCTTTTACCCAGATAAAGTAGATCCATTTTCCACCAAATGGAGTAAATGGCATTGTTAACAATAATATAGTAGCCAGAAAAGTAGCACATGCCAAGGATACCTTGAAAAAAAGAAATTTTTCTTGGATTAAAACTTTCTATTCTCAGAACGCAAGTTTACAAGGTTTATAGCTATCGTTTCAGTCAAATCAATAAATATTTTTCGCAAATGTAAAATTTCATAGATCCTTAAAATGAAATCAAAAATCTTTTCATCAGCAACGAGATAAAGAAACCTGAAAACTGGTACGATCCGCGAGAATACCCCATCCAATACGAGCTAACGCATTGCATATTGAAGCTGTGCTAAATGCATAAGCCATAAACATGTCATCATCAATGAATGTTTCCCCGAATGCCTGCAGGTAAAATTGAATTTATTCTTGAATTCTAAATTTTTTTTTTTAAATTGACTGGAAATAAAAATAGGAAGAAGGATACAATAAAAGTAAGCATATTCCAGAAATAGTGAAATTTGAACAGGATACGAAATACTTAAATACCATTTATAGATAGAAATCAATAAGCCTTATCAAAATACCTTCAAGCTATAAATGATTTCCGTAAATGCGATTAGTATAGAGAAATAAAAATATAATCAACCTTATATAAATTGTAAAACATATTTCCATAAAAAGAGCAACAGAAGAGAGTGCAAAATAGCCAATAAAAGGTCGAACTTCGCAGCATTTGTAATGGTCTCAGTGATAATGGTTCCTCAGATAAATTCACCATTTCTTCTTCCAGTGATTCCTAGATAATTTTGTTTTTAAAAAATGAGTTTTCGAAGATTCCAGTGTTAATTTTTAAACAAAATCTTGTTATTCTCCCGCTTTAAAACTACACTGTTAGTCATTCGAATTATCAAAAAATATGTTTGAAAATTTCTGTTAGAATTCATATAACAACATTTACGCTCATGGATCTTTGACTGAAAGTACGTAATCTTGAATAAGCATATTGCTTCGTATCACGACAAAGCGAAGTACGTTTACTTTTGAATACTTCATCAATCCATTTCCACAATGAAATTGAAATCTGCACTTGGAGTGCTTCGGATTGTTCATCCTAAAATTGATTTTAATTTAATACATTTCCAATGTTTCACGCACAGATCATTTACTCCGTGTGCACATTTTCTTCTCTCATAATTAATGATATATATAGTTAAACAATAAATATACAAATTTTCGAGTTACAAACTAACCACATCGGCGGGATCACAAATAACTATTAGACCAATGATCTGCATAATTCCATAGACTGCTGCAAAAGTATAAAATATTGATGGTACTCGAGCAATCATATCTCTGTCTGTGAAATAACTGAAATGGTTCAGTAAGTCAACTTTTCCCACAAAATTTTAGTTAACAATTACAGTTTAAAACTTAGATTTAAAAAACAAGAAGTAAAGATAAATTGAATTTGGAAAAACTTTAATTAAGTGATTTTCATTAAAACTCTTCAGAATGGGTTTTTCATTTTTGTTTTTTGATAAACATACGCAAATACAGTTGGTTTGTGATTCAAAGGGTTGAGATAGATGGTTTGAAGTGGAGCGAATATCGATGAACTGATTCCAAAACCAGCCGCTACAATACCACTTACAAATCCAACATGTTTTGGAGCCCACTAAAAAAATTGTTGCTTTAACTTATATAATGGAAATTACGCAGAAAGTTCTATTTTCCTTAAATGGCTAATTAAACTATCAAAATATCATGATGATTATTTCCTTGCATTACAAGAAGCTGCCAAAGATCCTACTCACATATTACGTTATGAGTATTCAACGACAGTGGATAGATTAGTTCTTAAATGTGTTAATACCTGGCCATTTATAATACAATAAATAACATGGCATTTTTAAAAATAAATCAGCAAAGAAGAGATGAAATATAAAGGTTTTAACAGAAAGTCTAAATAAATTGAAGTTATTCAAATAGAAGTAAATAACATAACATTTTTCAATCAATCTAGAATAGAAAAAAGCATTATTTTTGTTCTTTATATCCTGATAAATTGGTTCTTTCTAAATTATTCTTTTTCTTTCTAGTCCTAATTCAGAAGTATAAACTGAATTTGCAATAGGAAATCAAATTACAATAACTACCAAATCAATAATGGCACACAAATTTAATATTAGATGATCTATCGCCAAAAAAGATATTCAAAAAGCAGAACAAATTCATATTGCATAGAAATGCTGCTAAGTTATTGCTATTGCCCTTAAAGTATTTTATTATATGAGATCGTACTTTATCCGTTATTCCATAAAAGCTATCTGATAATATAATTTTATCTACTGAATACAGTCCAAAATCCAGGTAAGCGCATGTCACCATTTTTAATTTCTAAATAAAATGAAGAAAAATAGTACTTGCATTGATAACACATGAAACGGTAAGAACATAAGCCATTCCTTGTCCCAATCCAAACATTATCCCATACGTCACCAAAAATGCTTGAAATGATCTCCTGATCGTCCAATAAGATAGAAAAACACCAGCACTAAAAATTTTTTGAATAGTTTTTGTGAAACGATAAATTTATTCTCTTATAAAAACTCGGTAAATTTTAGAAAATTCATTCAATGTGGTGTTTTCCCAAGGAATCTTTTCTTTTCAAGTTTATTTCAACCGTTTTTTTCAAACGCAGAAACTCACGTCATGATAGTACATCCTAATGATGTGGCAAGTCTTAAGCCAAATTTAGCATTCACGAAACCACCAATAATCATAGCAAAAGGAAAACAACCTGAAATAAAGAAACTAATTCATTATCATGCTGTTTTAATCAATTTTCTATTTGAACAAAATTAATAGAGAAATAACAGATTAATAGAAGAAAAAATCATCTAAATTAATACGGACTTATTGCTTATTTAATTTCTAATAACTTCAGTTCTTTAAGAAATTTAATAGAATTTGCTAAATTTCATAAAAAGCTTACCCTGAAAAGTAGGTATCCAAACCAACATTTCGTGATTGATTGTCGAATCTGTATTGTTACGCATATATGATGCCAAATATGGCAGCATATTTCCTGAAATTCAAAAATCAGTGTCAAAATCCATGGTGTCTTCTTTTCTACAGTAAGTTTTGACCTAGTTACGAAATATGTGAACAGTGTGGAAGTCAATCTCGAGTTAAAGAGAAGATAAGAAGAATCAGAAAACTTACCGAAAGTATGATACGTTCCCAAAGACAGATGTATCAGTACAGCACCAAAGATTACGATAGTCAAACGTGTTAACGGACTAAACTTAAGCAGATATACAGCCACCGGATCTTTTAAAATGGATCCATGCATCAGGTCAAATCACGATCCTATAAGTCGAGAAAATTGTATATTTGAAACAGGGAATATTTGAATCTCTACTGCCTAAATTATATAATCTCTCAAATCTCAACCTGAAATATTATGAAGTTTTTCTACAGAACAGTAAAAATAACAGCGATGCTATCAACACGAATTTGTGATGACAACAGGATTTTAATAATGATATTTTAATAATGATAATAATAAAACGGTGAAAATAAAGTATAATGAATTTGTTCTATTCATAAAAAGAAGTCTTTTGCTTAAGTAACATCGAAGAACGTGAATATTAATACTCAAGAGATTTTTAAGAAGTATTGTGATAAGAAAATACGGAGATTCTAATAGTTACAAAAATTTTAATACTGTAGGAAAAAAAACGGTGACAGGGTAAGGCAAGACGGTTTAATTAAGAGTAATGATAGTTGTCAAATTAAATCATACTTAAATACGAATTGCTATAGAATACCGAAGAAACAAATATCAATTAGTGTCTTCTAAAAATGATGCGTGCAAATTACAAGTAAATCAAATTCACTAACAAAAAGAGTTGATTAAACAGCTGAGTTTATTAGGAATGTGCATATTATCCAATGATAAATGCCAATAAAATAGGCTCTTTTATGTAGAAAACATTTTGACATAAACGTTAGCAGTTTCAGCTAAAAGTACAAACTTAGCGTGACATTGAAAAGGTTAAACTTCAACATGCAAATGTTATAACATTCAAAGGATGTAGATAAAAGAAAAAATTACGATCACAGAGAAAATTAAGTTTGCAGGCCGAATTTTACCGATTCTTTCATTTAATTATATAATTTTTTTGCAAGTCTATTCTTTTCAATTACAATGATCGTTAATATATGTCTAGTGTTAGGGAAGCAGAAAAAAATCATTGCATTGTTCTTTCTCTAATATGATAGACCTAAGATTAATTGAGTTTATCAGCAAGCAACAAAAGAAAACATGCCACTGCATATTTTTAACGAGAGATGTTGGTAGAAAATGATAACCTGTTTCTTTGATTATCATAAAATCGATCGATAATGACTTTTCTGCCAATAAAATGTGCAAAAGTTGTTGTATTTATGTATGTTTTATGCTTCATCAGTGCTTGGATTGAGATTTCTTGCTAGTAAAGATTACAATATCCATTTCGTAACTTTGAAATATTTGAATATTTTTTCCAGAATGTTCAACAAATGGAATTGATCATTTTCATGAAATGGAAAAAATCATCACTGAAATAGGAAAAATCCAATTATAGTTTTGTGAGGGACCAGATGATTGTCATAAAATCAGGATCATGGACAAACAATTATATGAGAAAGCGAATCAATGCAGAATTCAAGTATGAACTTTAATGTAGAATTAATAAAAACTGTCTTTTTTATCCAGGGAGATTCGCAATAATTCCGGAGATTTTAAACGACTCATTAGGAACTATAAAGCTTATGAGTTGATTAGTACTTCCAATAAAATGATGTAAACAACACTTCCTTCTAAACAGCACCGAGTGAGTAGACCTGGCTCACTTAATGAATTGAGGCTCTCATCAATGAATACATAGGCTCAGTATGACCAATGGCAAATCGATATAGAAAAGACTTGTTTGTTCCACACATCCCAGGATGGCATTTTGCATTCATTCAGTTTGATTATTTCAATTTTATGAAATTCAGTAATTGATTATTTTTATCAAAAAATGAAATCTTAAAAGTATTCGGTAACTCAATTGAAATAATACTGGTACCATTTCTCTTATAATCTTTTTGCTACAAGTGACAGTTATGTCAGTTATAAATATCATTGAAAGTAACACCACGTATGTTATCTTTCCGCTGGAAAGATCACCATTCATTTCTCTTCATTGGAAAGATTAATTTTTTTCAATGAACTTGTAAAATATATTTTGCTTTCGCAGTCCACCATGAAATATCGTCATTCAATTGAAATTTCACCTAATTTCAACAGCTTGTTATTACGGTCGAGCTGTGGAGTGCGGCCTTCCCAGGGAATTACATCGCAGTTTTCTTTATGAAAGGATGCCACTAATTACCCATTTCTTGGAAAAAAAATTTTTTTTGCAAGCATACTTTATAAATATTTGAACTAATTAATCACAAAATCCTCATGTCCTTTATTATGAATGCTCATAACAAATACAAGCTACTGCTGTAGATGAATTACGACGAAACACGAGAGATTAGAATCTCGGATTAATTTAATAAATAAGACTCATACGGATTAATTTAATAAGAAACCTCTTCTTAAACTTCTGTCCGAGAAGATGGAAAACGACAACTTCTTTATTTGCTTTAGACAACAAAAAACTTGTTCTATATAGAACTTCACTATATGAGGCGTAATAGGCGAAAGTGATGCGTTAAGCAAGTGGATGCATATGTGAAAACAGCATAAATAAAACTTGAAAGGATTATACATAAAATGAACAAGTAAATAACGACATCAAGCAATGGAGATGATTATATTTGATTAATGTAGTAAGTATAGTGTTTGAGGGTCCAAAGTTTATTTGTACAATTCATTAAGGATATGCAGAAGCAGTAGTGACAAAGATTAGAATGGATTTCTAAAAAAAACAAGAAACAAGACTGACTAAGAAAACAGAGTAACAAAAAATTTGAGATTCAACAAAAAAATTATTATTGAATCTTTTAGACGTTTTAGAGTGCCGAAATTTCAATAGGTAATGGATGCGATGATGGGTCACAAAAAGTACCTGCCTTATCATGATCAATGAGGTAGTACTCTAAAACGTGTTTAAGACGTATTATCCTTCACTCTGTTCACTACTCATATCGTCAAAGAAATCAAACTAAAGTGAACGACCGATAATTCTTTTTTTTGAAGATTTAAAATATTTTGAAATGCACTTACATTATCAAAGTGACTATTATATCGCGAATAGGGTCTGACACATCAGAATGATTCTAATTTGCTAGATTTTATCTTAAATTTTTGAGTGATCACTGATTATTAATTTTATGCACAGTAAAATTAGTTTCATTACTTCCATTCACCTCAAGTTTCTGTCTCAGTAATATTCTCGGAAAAAAAAAGAAAATTGGACCAAAGACACAAGGACACACAAAAATTAGTAGATGAATTCAAAACAAATTAAAATATACCTGAGCAGAAAAGAATACTAGAGTAATCCGTATGTGTACAGAAATAAATAACAAGTGAAATGAAATGAATGCCAAAAAAATACTGCTAAACTAATTCGAACTTTTTAGAAACTAAAACCAAATTCCAGATAAAGGGTAGAATTTCCATGTCATTTTCCTGTAATTCAACAGTATGTACCAATATGCACTAAACAAAGTAAGTGATAAATAGAACAATGTTTCATTACAAAATGCCGTACTGTAGAAAAATCTTATACAACAAATGCAACTAGACTAACAGTTTATGTGAACTTAAGTTGACCATTACAACCCTTACCCAAACAAACCTGTTAAACAAATCCTAAACAGCACTGATATCAAAGCAGTCGATAAATTGTTAAGCTTGTGTTATTTTCATCAATTAATGTCCATTCCTAGCCATTACGTCTATAAAAGATACATGGTCAAGTTAAACTCACAATATTAAATTTTGCTTATTAATGCAAATTTCAAGACAAATTAGAACGATGATATAACATGGAAGCCGCATCAGTTAGCAAAAAATCTTATTCATTATATACTGTGGTATACAGTAGCCCGTATACTTTGTACTTTGAAAACACTTTGCAAACAAAATCTCATAAGTGAAATCGACAGAAACGAAATTCTAACAAATAAATTTATATCGTGAAATTATGCAAGTAATTTAAAATACGAATAACACACGATTTACTGCAAAAAACGATGTACGATAAAATCACTAATTTCCATCTTTGGAAAAATTTTCACGATATAAATTTTTATCAAGCGAAACAATTTCATTATAAAACAAACAAGTTCGTAAGAGTGATGCCGTGTATGAAGCACAAAATTCCATTTCAAGCACTCGTTACTACTGCTCCTATTACTATTAGTAAGAAATGAGCAAATAAAATCGGTAAGATCATAATACAGTCTGAAAAATCATCTTATATTTTGGTGACTTCCGCAGAGCGATTTTTTTTTTTGCCTACAAACAGCCCTACTCAGTTTGTCTCCTTAATCACATTCGTTATAAAGTTAAAAACTGAAATTTTCTTTTAAACTGAAATCCCAATTGTAAAAATCAGATAATAAAAACGGAAAACTGTAAGAAAAACATGACATTTCTATGCTGAACTTTGATTTCAGTGTTTACTAACTATTCTTCGCATAAATCATTCCGCATTCGTGCTGATTTCTTGATTTCAGGATCATCTATCTGGTTCTCACTGTTACCAGTATCGTCTTCATTATCAATTTGAGCTCGTTTTGCCGGTGGTGATGGTCCACGCCTATGAAAATAAGCTCTTCGACGAGTAGTATCAACAACAGATTGGGATAATTCTGCTTTTAATTCTGACAGCTGATTTCCACCCAGTGCTTCTTGCGATGTATCATTTCTTGAAGCTACAATGTATACATTAAACGTAACTAATTTTGGTTAGCATTTTTAATCGACAAGTAGATTATACTAACCAGTTACAGATAAGCTCTATATTAAAATAACAGAAAAAAAGTAAAATTTCACTGCTAGGCAAGCGTATTATACTTAAAGCATAAAATGCATTACTGATATGAAGAGCATTTAGAAATGTCACCTGCAGTTTCTATTACTTCCCCCAGAGTTCTCCTAAATCTCCTAGTAGGTGATTCAAACCACTCGCGCCACCAATAATAATGACGCAGTTTCTGCTCAGCGGAATCATCAAATTGTCCTCGTGCTGGTGTTTTACATACGAAGAGTGAAGGCGTTGTATTATTTGGCGGTGTTAAGTAACCACCACGCAAAAGAGATATTTCGTCCTCTGGCGGCTCTGGAGATTTTGGTCTGTCTAAAAAAAAAAAACCTATTAAAATTCAAATTACTGAAATGCTCTAAAATATCAACCTAATAGTGAAGAAAAATTTTTAGGTGAATGACTTTGTTCTTACCTCCTTGACATTATAAAGCGAAATTATCTTATGAATACAATATATTTTTGAATTTTATTTCCATATTTGGATCAGAAAATTTATTGAAATAATTATAATGCTTGAAGAAAATCATAAAATAATTTCAAATCTGAAATGATTCCAAAGATTCGGATAGCAAGAAATTATCTTTTACCAGAAATAATTCCTGATATACTAGGCAGCTCATGATCATCAAGCTCCAAAGTATCATAAACAGAAATATCCTGCTGTAATTCGGAATTTTCTGACATAAATTCATTTTCCTGTAAAGTTCAAAAGCAATTGATGAAAATTTCGACCTAAAGGAATAACAACTTCATTTAAATGTTACGAAAAACGCTGTACAAAACTACCTACAAACTTTATAACTGAAAAATTGAAGAACATGAATTAAGAAATGAAACAAAGCAATTACCTTACTATACGTCTTTTCGTCTGAACTCTCTTCTCCATGAAAAATATTGCAGTCATTTCTGGAAAAAAAAAAGTTTCAATTGTTCTGAAATCTGAATTTTTAATATATCAGTATCTTGCGCTGAGTTTCTTATTTCTGGTTGAGAACATGAACGAGCCCTTAATGAAGCTTGTTTAAAGTAAAGATAATAATATAAAACAAGTTCTAATACTTTAGGAATATTAATCATAAAAGAAAACTTATGGCACTAATACCAAGCACAAAAATTCACTTAATCAATGTTGGAACTCACAAGGCAACCCATGCATTGTAACATGGACAATCGATATGAAAATGCAAATATGATAAAGTGCGGTTGAAACACCTAAAACTCACCCTTCGAAGACATCACCTGTTGCTCCAAATTCACAGAAAGTAGCTTTGCTATAAAATAATTTTGTTAAACCAATTGCATCTCCACCACAGTTATCTGTAGAATTTTTTATTAAACAAAAATATGTCGAATATAAAAATAGTTTTTAAAGGAAATCTGAAAAATGAATTCTTAGAAAATATTGAAAAATTACTTTGTTCAAATAAAAGAATACTTTTCAACCTACTTGGAGAAGAAATATCAATATCCATCCTTGAATTTGCTCCAATTTCATCGAAATGTGGTTCTTCGCTTACGGATGTTTCCATTACATTAATCAGCTCATCTTCACTTTGACTCATCTCCATTTTATCACCACTATCAGTTTCATTGTCATTGTATTTATAATCTAAGATTACAAGTAATCAAAAAGAAAAAAAAAACAATTTAAATTCAGATCGCTTCTCATTTTTCAAATATATTGAGGGCTTTTTTTGACAAAGAAATCAAAAAGTTTCCTATAGTTACTAAACTCGAATGATAACTCATATTTCTTGGTAAAAATTAAGAAATCACCATCGTCGTCTTCCTCAAACTTTAATTCCAACCGCGAACAGTTACTGACCCGAGGAACAATTCCATGTCTAAACATCGGAGACTCATCAGATGTCTGAAACTATCATTCATTCAAATTCTATTAAGAATATTACTTGAGAATATAATCAAACTTTTGATACGACTTGATAAACTATGACAACTACACATAATATGATAGTTATGCAAAATTAATCATATATTTTTTCTTAATCTTTACTGCTCTGAAGGTACGATGATATGGAGAAAATTGACGACGATTTGAATGCACTCTTTTCAGGTAAGTATTTGCATGCATCATTGTGCTACGTATCGGTTGTACAATCCATGAAGATGCGAAAAGAGAAGAATAACCAACTGTTAATAGTATCCACCACATGTTACGCTTAAGATATTTATACTGAAAAAATTGTTTGATTTAATAATGAATCTATCATATTCCACTTCAAAAATAACATGTAAATAAACCATACAGAATAAAAGAATAAATAAATACATATACAAATAATTTAAATCGTTTTCACGAATAAAGAAGAAATACCTGGCGTTCATGAATGCATTTTGCTATCATTGGAATGCAACAAATTTCCTCAGCAGTAGGTCTTTTGACAGGATCTATTTCTAGAAGAGACAAAATGACATTCAGCAACGCGGTCGGAATATCTACAACAGTATAGAACGTACTTTGAAGTCAAAAAAAAAAAAAAAAAAAATTAAACTATCTAGAAAATAGAAAGGAGAGAGGAAAATCGTGCCTTTTATAAACTCGTGATAAATTTTTTTGCATCGAAATCCTTGCCAAAGATCTCCTCTGCTGGGCAGTTCAAGATCAGTGCAAATATCAATCATTGTCATCCCAAGCGAAAATATGTCACTTGGTTTACGAGCTCCATTTTGCAAAACTTCAGGTGCAAGATATTTTCCATCACCTTCGTCCTCTCTCGAATCCTTAAATGCAAGCTGAAGTTACCGGATCAATCAAAAACTTGAGAAAAAATGTCAGATTTTTAAATAAAGAAAACCAAAAGCAAACCTTTTGCAAATCAATAATTAATGAGAAATCACCAAGTTTGCAAATTCCATCAAAAGAAATCAAGACATTCTGTGGTTTAATATCCAGATGAAGAAGCTCTTGACTGTGCAAGTAGCGCACTCCCTAAGAAAATAAATTTTCAGTAATTACTAAAGATAATTTGAAAATGTTAGTTACTAAAAAAAAAAAGCTTCACCAACACCAAGCTGTTAAGCTTTCAATCTAATCGTTTTTTTTTTTTTTTTTTTTTTTTTTTTTTGCAAGTGAAACGATAAGAACAAACTAAAGAAAGCGACTCATAATCAGAAATCAAGAAAGCAATAGAAAAACAGCATAGATTATTCATTTATATCTGAAATGGCATACCTGTGCAATGTCTCCGAAAAAAAGCCACAAATCTTTCTCGGCAATAGTCCCTACTTTCATCTTGTAATCCAATAGGCTAAAAATAATTTTCTGACATATGATTCTTATCATTTCTTGTTAGTCTTAAATTTCACTCTCAGCATCAATTTTCCTTCAAAAAAAGATTGCACCTGCACTGACACAATTCCGTTTGTATATATAAAAAACCATATTCTTCCCATGCTCGTATATATGAAATAAGATTTGGATGTTTCGGAAGTAATTCATGTTTCTGAACTTCTTTCAACTTAATGTCACGATCTGATGAGCTTCGGAATGGTTCTATGGAAATTTTAACAGCATACCAACGCTTATCATCTTTGTTAAATGCTTTGAAAACCTGTAAAAATTTTTGAAAATCTAAATCAAAATAATCTGTTGGAAATATTGCGCCAACTTATAATTTCGCAATTCCTGCAATTCTATGTAAAAATAATTAATGAACTAAACAATTAAAAACAAAATCCAGCAAAAAAAAAAAAAAAAAAATTGCATATTGTGCTGTTCCGAACGCAAGCACTACATTTTAATTACTCATTTCATGTTTTCTTTAATTTTTGTCTTAAGAATATAACTCATACTAATAATATCGTCACTTGCCTTTCTTAAAATAAAATGATCTAAAATATTAGTTTTCATTTCCAAACTGACACTAATTCAGGAAGCAAATTTATTAATATCACAATAAATTTGTTTTTACCTCACCAAATGAACCTTTCCCGATACATCGTTTATTTGAGAAAGACTGGTCGAAGAAACTCATATGACACCTTTCATTATAATAATTTGTTTCGATCATTACTGTAAGAAAATATTGTGTTTGAATTATGAATTCATGATTGTTAGATTTAATTTTTCTAGCATCTTGTCTAATTGATAAATCGATAAAAAAAGAAAGCATTAGCATAAGCATCAGTTTTAGAAATCAAATAGAGAGAACAGAAATTATTCATTCATTAAATATCCTGTAATGAAAACACATTTCAAAAGAGAATAAGTAATGTTCGAAAGCTAATATTTACTTCTTTTTTTTTATTGTACAGAGCAAAATTAATTTAATCTGGAGCAAGTAATTAGTTATAAGATATTACTACAGAATATTCACTATGAATATCCTCTTATGCAAAGAATCCTAATAATGCTTAATGCTTAAGACTCAAAAACAAATAGATGCTAATGCTAATCTTCCTACTTCTCTGATTTTCCAAGCACTTAAAAATCATTAAATTTGTGAGTGACAGATTAATGTCTGTTATAATTAATCAAAAAATAAATATAACCTGGCTTCTTTTTAAAACTTATAAAAAAAGGGCCTCTTGGAGGCTCTTTATTCGCCAAGCGCAATGAACGGCAAGAAGTTTGCTGACATTCACGATAATGTGATACTCTGGTGTAGTCAGGAGTTGCCTTAAAAATTAAAAATTGATATATAGAATTATGGATATTCATAGAAGATGATATGCATTATGCAAATCAGCTACAGCTCAAATGATGACGAACCACATATTTTATAGCAGTCATAATTTCATTTTACTTTAAGGTGTAATACATTAGATACAAAGACAGTGCAATGACCACTAATTAGGAAGTATCTTTCAAATGATTTTAGAAAAGCTTGTTAAATAAATCTCGGAATTCCATTACGTTCTAACTTAAGTGTTCTCTAAAATTACTGGTCGATCGTAAGAAGTTGAATATTTTTGAACTAGAAAATGCATTACCGGTTTCTTGTGGACTGAATTAAGTATCTGAACAATTCTTGTGCCTATAGTCGAGTTGTCAGGCGTTCGCTTATTTTTATCTTCATTTTCTATTTTTGCTGTATCCTCATGAATTTGATGCATTGGCATTTCTTGCTCATTCTTAACCGGAATACTTATGCTGAGCTGCTGCTGTTGACTAGTTTGAACATCGATTAGTTTTCCATTGAGTGACATATCTATTAAATGATTCAAATTAGAGATACTTTTTATTCCTTATCAATTAATTAGTTTTGCCGATGTATTAAACAAGGAAGGATAAGTGATAATTAAATATGTTCTCTTCTCACTTTTTATAATGTATGATGAAAATTTAATGTGAGACACATCAGATTCAGGAAATACGACCATGTCTTCCCACGCAAATAAGTCGGACTGGAATACTTCGTAAAATTAACAACTACTCATTTTTCCCGTTTAACTGACCCATTAATAAATGCATAATACCTTAAGATTCCTGTCGAATCATTTTACAAGGAATGAGGTGATTATCGATTTAAACTTGCTCGGTGGAGAGTGACAATTTCAATCATTAATCATTATGTGATTTCCGGAATAGTTGCGAGCCATTCCTGCGCACTCAGAAAAGCCCCGTATTAATGACGAAGTTTTGAAGTTAAAAAAACTTGACCAAACTTCAAAATAAACTGATTACAGAAACAACAATGCAATCCTGCACAAAGCGCCTAGCGAAATTTCAAACAAAATCCAAAATTCTGCACAGAACCTGTGAAGTGTTCTTCATGTTGCAGCATTATTCCTTCAGCGCGCTGCAATTTGAATTTGAAAATCGGGGGAATTAGTGTTATGATTAAGCCTAAGCTTTTATCACGTTAAGTCACTTCTCTGCTTCTATACCTTATTTTCAATCATCGGAAATCTAAGGTACGCGACATTTTATCATTCGAATTCGAAGTTGAAATAAATTAACTTCAATTTATTAGAATCAAATAATTAGAAATTTCAGTCGAGTAATGCCTTAAATATGTAAAAACATCTACATATAGATTTTGGAACGAAGTCCTCAGATGCTAAGTGAAGCAACCGCAGACTTAAATTACAATTCAGAAGTATTCAGAGAAAACGAAAAATAATGGTAATTCAATACAATGCATCTGTAACATTTATATATGTATTTAGGTATATAATTTTTCTGATTCTTTACTTCTTTATTACCGACACTTGTTGTTTTTTTTTCCTTTTATTTTCATTTTTTTGCTTTGTTTTTTTTTTCGCCGTAGTTCTCTGTTTCGTGTTTGTTTTTTCTTTTTCTTTCTTTGTTATCTTGTGTCTTTCTATTGTGTTCCATCTCTTTTTTTTTTTTTTTTTTTTTTTTTTTTTATTGGTTATTTGCTTTTCTCTGATTTTTCTTTTTCCTCTAATGTTAGCTTCTGCGTTATCGTTTACTTGATTTTTATTTTTTCAGGTTTGATCGTGCTAAAGTTTTTTTATTCGTGGCTGATTTTGGCTTATTTGTTGGTTTTGATTTTGATCCTTTTTTTATTTTTTTGTTGTTGTGTTTGCACCTTTCTGGACACTTGCATTTTTGTGTGAGAATTCTTCGCCTTGTTGCGTGTCATCGTTTAGCCAGTCCTCTCTTGTCTTTGTAGGTAATATTTTGAGTTTTGGTTTGTTGGAATTTTTGGCTCTTTGCAAGTTCTTTAGCGCGTGCTTTTTTTCTTTCGCATCAGGTTTTTGTTCCTATGTGACGTCGTATTTGGTTTTCTTATTCATCTTTAAGCTCTTTGTTTGTTTGTTTGGTAATTCATTAGTTTATTAATGCTCGTTTGTTTGCAAGTTTTATTTTGCGACTTTTCTTATTGTATGATTTGTATTTTTGTTATCATCTTTTATTCGTTTTTACGTCTCTTTTTATTTTCTTTTTTTTTGGATTTGTTGTTGTTTCTCAGTCTTTTTTAGTGTATTTTTTTGTGGATGATTCATTTGTTTGACTTGTTATTTGGTTTTTCGTTTGGTTGGATTTGTTTTTGTTTCTTTTCGTTCGTTTTATTTTTTTTTTGATCGCTTGGCGATCGGTGTCGCAAATTCTTCTTTGCACCGACGATTCCTTTTCCGTGGGTTTTCTTGATTGATGGAAGATTTTTTTTTGTTATTCAATATTTAGTTTGAGATATCGTGTTAAGTTGATTGTTGCTTTTCTGGTGTTTGTGGTTCGTTTGACTGTTGCTTCTTTGTCGAGTGTGTTTGTTGCTGTTGTCTGTTGTTTTTTTTTCCTCGTTTTTGTTTTTTGTGTGTTGGTGTGCGAACCTCGATTTTGATTTTGTTTGAGGTTCGATTCTTGTCTTTTTAATTCTTTTGGGACTTCTTCTTGGTTCTTTTTCGTTTTGCGTTTTGATTGTTTGGCGTTTCTTTGTTTATCTTTGATTTTTATTTTTTTTTTTGTATTTTTTTTTTTCTTCGCTTTGCTCTTTTGTCTGGCCTCTTGACCTTTCGCGTTTTTTTTGGCGGTTTTTATGTTTTATTTTTCTTTGTGGTCGCTGTGTTTGCGTTTTTTTCTTTGTTTGCATTCTGTTGGTTTCGTGATTTTCTCTTATGTTTTTCTTTTTTTTATTCGTCTGAGCACTTTGCGTTGTTGTCCGCGTACGGTCAATTTCGATTGCAGGGATGGGATTCATTTGATGGTTCTGGTGGTTAAACGTTATGCCACTGTTGTTTTGGTGGTTGTGGTTCGTGAGATAGTCATATTTTTGATCTTCGTTCCGGGTAAACTTAGTTTACGGTTTTTTACATTTGTGCTTGTTTGTATTCTACTCCGTTTGACTGTTTGTGTAAATTTGCCAGATAGCTGTGTGGAGGTTTGAATTTATGTCAAACAGTGTCCCATTTGTATTTTTCTTTTTCTTTTTTTGGATCATTTATTAAGTTTTGTCCCTTTCTATGATGTCTTAAAGATTCTCGTAGCCTTGTGCTTAGTTTTTTTTTTTCTTTTCTTTCTTTGTTATTTTTTTTTTTTTATGGGTTTTTTGGCTCTTTACTTCGTTTTTTGCACTAGATGTTTTTGGTAGCCTTTCCCGTTTTATTTTGTTTTTTCATGTGGATTTTCGTTTTTAGCATTTAGCATTATATTTATCTGTGCTTATTATTTAGTCCTATTGATCTGCTTTAATTTCTGATTTGTTTTGTCCCGTTCTTTTTTGTTTGTTTTTAAGTTTATTTTTTTGTTTTTTCTGCTTGTTGATGCTGCTTTGTTGTTCTTTCTTTGTTGTTAAGGCTGTTTTACTTAAGTCATTTTTTCTGTTCTTTTTTAGCTTTTAATTTATTGAGGAGTTCTTGTTTTGTGAATGTATGTGTAGCACTATTGATATTAATATTTTTGTGATATTATCAAGTTTTTAAATATTATCAAAGCTTTTCTCATCCTTTTTTAAAGTACTAATGAACGTACATGTAATGCTTTATCAAATTGGCTTTACATGGATTAATATTTCGGAAAAGGATACAAAAAACTTGAAATAAGAACTGATTAAAGTGACTATTAACTTAATACGTCATGCAGTTCTTTTCAAGAAATTCTTGTTGCATCCGTCTAATTGCACAATTATTTAATTATATGTTTGCATTTTTATATCCTGTGGTTGATGGAAAAAATTTCAACTAATTTTGATAACTGTTTCACTTTTTCAAAAAAAAAAAAATGAAAAAAAATAAAATTCCTTTTTGGATCTGTTGAAGATTAAGTGTATCCCAATAGTTCAGACCCATGTTCTTAGACAGGTACATCGGGAACAAGAGCTTCTGCTGTAGTATGTTAATTTTATAGGGAAATATTTATGTTAGTGATCGTTTTTTTATTAAACAAATTTTTGCAAGATAAATTCCGTCAATTTTTACATATTTTGCAAGAGTGATTACTTAGCAGAACTGAGTAATAACTATTACTCAAAGTTTAATGAAAAAAACTGCCTGAGAAAGCAATCGATTCGATATGGAAGCGCACAAAGGCACATGCAAATTGCAATTAATTGCGACAATGATTTTATAATTCTAGCTTGCACTGAGCTGATTTTATGAAATTCAAAAAACCTAAATCTAGAAGGTT
>KZ269993.1:752965-959742 GCA_002249935.1 Onchocerca flexuosa | reverse complement strand
ATTATTATAAACTATTTTCCAAAAAAAAAAAAAGAAATACAATGTAATAGTCATGTTCGTTATGTGATATTGCTTCAGTAATATGAGAGAATCGGGAGATCTTGATAATAATTTATTTTCATGGTTTTTATTATATTCATTTTGCATAAAACAGATTCATTTCGACAAAAAATCATAGACAAAGTCAAATTTAGTAAACCAAAATTCTGAAGTATAATGAGATCAGCGAATGAGACTTTTTTTTTTTGGAAATTGATATTGCATTCCATTTCTTTTAGACTGAATCACAATAAAGTTTTCATAATCACACTCCTAGTTTTAATACAGGATTCACTGGACATAAACATTAGCTCGTAGTTGTTTACGCCACTTGCTACGTCGATTTTGGAACCATACCCGAACTTGCGCCTCTGATAACCCAAGTCGTTCGGCGAGCATTTCGCGCTCTACAAAAGCTTGCAAAAAAATCCTCAATAATTTTGTAAATTTTAACATCCAAATTATTCTAATATTTTGGACTTAAAGAGAATTTCTATATTTTGATTCAAAGATTATAGCACTGGACTAATTTTTGTCAAAAGATCGCATCTGGAGACTTAATTTGTGAGATTCAAATTAGTCGGTCCCTAAAGCTTCCAAAGATGTTGGCTTTATTGCTAAGCTTTATTCATGTCAAAAAAGAAAAGTATTCAAGCGCACATACACTGGCACAGATATCATTGATCTCTTTTCTGGTAAGATTGCGTTTACTTTAAATTATTTTAATTCTCTTACCTGTTCCGACCATATATTGTTGCTCCTCAAATGCTTTTTCCAGAATTTTAGTTTGTGAAACACCATAAATAGTTCGTTGTTTCCGACCTTTGCCACTTCTTTCATCATGCTGATGTCCATTAGATGTAGTAGTGTCGGAACGTTTATTTAGCGTAGATCCAGCGCAATGCTTTCGAAGCAAACGATTGATGGAAAAGTCCGAGAGTCGCTTTATCTCTGACCGCATCGAATTCTGATGATCAGAATTATTTTCGTTGACCGAAGGTTGTCTGTGAAGATGTGTTGTGGCTAAGGGACGTCTGACAGAAGCTAGCCATTCAGCTGATTGTTGAAAACTTTTTGTTTCTGCTATTTTATGGTTAGATGTCAACGCAGAAGTGACATAAGCAGGCGATGTCTGAGGAGTGAATATCGAATTGGAAACTTGTTGATCCAATTGAAGTAATGTCAATGGTAGCAGACTTTCCAGAGATGGTAACAAAGGGTAGCAGGTAGCACTTGCATTTAATGCCGATTCTTTCGCAGCATTTAATTCGGAGAAAACAGCTATCGTTTCAGGACTTTGATTGCTGCTAATTGGACTAAGATTTTGCGGTTGCTGCAGTAGTTGCTGCTGTTGCTGCTGCTGAAATGTCGCTGTCGTGTTGAACAATGAGGAGAAAAGAGCAGATGGAGCGGTCGGTGTAACCAGAAGTGGGAATCTGGTACTGAGGGAACACTGATTCTGGGTAGCTGATGGATTCACATAAGATGCTATGGTTATAGCGGCACTACAAGGCGAAGTATGTAGGCACATGTTTCTTGGACACACAGGCCCTGAAATTCAGTATTGCTATTGTTTTTGCATTTTTGTAAAATATTAAAATGCAAAATAAATACCATATGATTCCGGTCAAAACGAGGTAGTATTTAAAAATTATGAAAACATCTTTGATATGTAAAATCGATTAAATTGGTTGGAAATTGCTCTTAATGAATCGAAAAATAAGCCAAAATAAGTCTTGAAAGTATTATTGGCTTAAAATATTGAAATGTTTACGACGAAATCATCTAGTCTTGATAATATCAACAAACCATTTGATTAAAATTATCTTTTCTGGAATTAATATACTTGTATATGTATTGTTCAGCATATTAATGTACGTGTATACGTGTATATATGCGTGTGTGCGTAGGTATGTGTACGTATGTTATAAATTTTGTGTTTAATGAATTATAGTTTTTCAAAGAAATAAATTAAGAGAAGAGCTTATATTTCATTTTTAAGTTGCACAGATCTTGTTTTTTTGTAACAAAAATTCTTGTTGTAGTAACGTTATAATTTAAATTAATATCATAATTTGAAAGGCTCTGAATGCAAGAAAATACCTGCTAGGCCTTAAAGTGTAAAACTTCAACCTTCTCATCAACTTCTCTCTGTAATTATCAGTAAATTTATCACAAGAATGTGCAATGTTTCAGTACAGCATGCTAAATTTTAAAGTTAGACTGTAGCTACTCTTTTAAAAAAAGAGCAAAAATGAGACGTTCTAAATGATAAGAAATTTTTAAATTTTTTTACAAATTAAAAATGAAAATTCAAAAATCAACAAATAATTATAATCTCTAGTCATTGGGGTTTTTTTTTTTGCATTGTATGCGACGGGAGGTCGTAAAATTTTCTACATCTTCTGTATTTTTCATTTTTTCCCCCCTATTTCATTTTTCGTATAAAATTTTAGGCTTTGAAAGGTTTTGCAAAAAAAAAAAAAACAATTTGCAAAAAATTTATTAAAAAATTTGCAACTGAACTAAATCAAAAATTCTGAAGATAAATTATTTTACAATGTGAAAAATTTTTTATCAAGTAGTCGCATCTGCATTTTTCAAAAAGAATGGGAACCTTCTAGCTATTTGATAAGATGAAAGTTTTAATCGACAAAAAATGATAGATCATTTTTTTCTCATCATAAATCATACCTCGTCAGACATCATCATCATTATCACTGATATAATAAAAGTCATATTATTATCATCATTATCAGCATCAGTGACTGTAAATGGACAAACTCGAGGATATCAAAATAGCAAAATAAAAGGTAAAATGATTAGGAATGCAAATAAAGTAAGGAATAGCAAGTGATTTGTTTCATGAAATAATTAAAAATAATTTTTATAAAGTGAAATTTTCAGAAAAATTCTCTGAGAAATTATCATTAATTATAATTGAAAATAATTTTTATGAAGTGAAATTTTCAGGAAAAAAAAATCTCTGAGACATTATCACTAATTATTCATGGTGATCATTGTACTTCACTGTCTCCTCTAGCACTAAATTTTTTGAACTTCCATAAAATAATTAAAAATATTCTGATAAAATAAAATTTTCAGGCAAAAGATGTTTGAGACACTTTTATTAGTTAATCATAATTATTATTGTACTTCGATAAGTATGATAATCTTCGGATTAATGAATTTTGTTTCGAAAAAAAACTGCCATTAAAAGATTCTTTAATTAAAATAAAGCCTTGGAATTAGTGAAATAATATTTTAGAGTAATTATCAATAAGATAATTTTTTTAAATATAACGAATTGAAATTCTGTTTCAGCTTTAATATTCCATTTTTAAAATAATGAATTAGGTCTGGATTTCATCCCAAATATAAAAACGATTCATTAAATTGCAATAAAATTTTCACTTAGAACAATCATCAGGTAAAGTGGTACCCAAAATGAAACCATACCGCAAAGAGGAAATATTTATCGGAGAAAAATTTTGGACAAACAATTTTTTAATTATTAAAATTTTGAAGCTAAATAGACAGTAATTATTTCTAGTTGATGTTATAATACTGTTCTTATCCTTTGTAAATTAAACATTGAAAGTTTTTATAAGTCATTTGAATAAATAATGATTAAATAATTTAAATTTTGTTGCTTAGCTAAAAATATTCAACTTTTTCGTTCAAATATAGTCAAAACATTTAGCTTATATTTTAATAGGTGATTGAATATTCTAAGAGAATTCGCTGTGAAAGCAATGCGACAATTTTCTGGTGTGATTCAACTTTCAACTACTATTCTAAGACATTATAGAATTGTGAATATATTTTGTGTGTAAATAAGAGGAAAATGGATAATTTGAAACTGAATTACAGAAATGAATTGGAGAAGAAAATTGAAAATTGATAGCTGATGGTAGGAGAATTTTTGATGAATACAAATTACGTTGATGAAAAATCGAATTTAATTTGATTAAATTCTATGAAATGAATTCACATACGAATAATTTTGCAAGTGATGAAAGTGAATTAAACTGAATTGATCAGAACTACTAAACTGAGTAAAATTGAAATGAAGTAAAAAGGGAGCAAATTAGGGAAATGATTAATTTTGCAAGAAACAAATGAATTCAATTAAATCAAATTAAATCAAACTTCAACAAACAATTAGTCTGGTTGCTCCAACCACTTATCAATTATCACAAATCATCAAAGTGCTCCTAAAGACGGGCAAAGGAAATGTGAAAGGAACAAGGCTGATGAACTGATCACAAAATTGGTCGAGCTAAACTGATTAACAGGAAGCAACAGAGTGTATGTATGTAGGTACATGGGTATGTGTGTGTGTGTGTGTGTGTGTGTGTGTGTGTGTGTGTGTATCAGTCTGTCTGTCATAATTGTGTATTAAAGGGGAAGGAGAAGGGAAGGTCGGATAGTGCTAAAAGGCAGTTAATGAATAATTAGCACTTTTAATCGTTTTGCATATGTATCTCGCAGCTATAAAGGGAAATCGGAGAATTGAGCCTGATAGGCTCATTTAAAGGTATAATTTAATTAAATGCTGCTCGGAGCTATGTATTTGTCACCCCTGCCTATTTGCATGCATGCATGCATGCATGCCTTCTTGCCTACAGGCATGCAATTGCATTCAGGCATTGATGATGCATACGTATGTTGAAATGAACTCATTTGTGCATTAATTATCATCATTATCACAAACTCATTTATGTATTAATTGCCATCATTATCACTCATGCTGCAATTATCACTTCTATAAATGCTGTAAAGAGAATAATCACTCCTTAAGTGGCCAATTCAGGACATTCATACCTAAAGACAAGTCAAAAATTTTCAATAAATGCTGTAATTATCATTTTTATAAATGAATTCTACAATGCTTATCACTGTAATTATCATTGTTATTACAATGTTGCAGTACTTCCAACTGCATCTTCTTCATCTCTATCAAAAAAATTAATTGGATAGATATACTTATAGTTATGCTAATACGCATCAATTAAGATAATCAACGATTGAGATGGTAAAGAGAGGCTGAAATTATGATAATTATCTTCCAACAGACTTAGTCAATTAATAATTAATTAATGTGCTCGGATTATTCGAAAAATTTCAAAATGCATGAATGATGGCGTGATATTTTCTAAAATTAAAATATATGAGCATATCGGATTACATCGGTGACAAAAGAAGAGAAACTCTTTGTCTCATTGAAATTTGCATAAAAAACAAAATTGTGTTAAACAACAAAACTCTTCGCAGCACGATGTTTATGTATCCGAGGATATTTATTTGTCAGTTAATACTAATTAACAAAGATGAATCCATGGACAGAATACTTTGATCAATACTAATTAACAAAGGTAAGTTCATGGACAAGGGACAAATGGAGGAATTGATTAGGCTTATGCACAGACGGGTTGAGGGAAAAAAAGCATTTATAATTTATTTATAATAATCGTCGTCTCATTCGATTACAATTCACAGCTATATTTGGCTATCAGGCGGTAATTATTTTGTGCTTAATTCTTCTTCATATTACTCACTTCGTCATATCATTCTTATTTTTATCACTCTCTAATAGCATGGGTAAGTGATTGATAGTTGACTTAATTATCGGAATAAATTAAATCTTTTCTCTAATTCAAATCTCAGCTGATCAATGATTAATTGATAGAGTGCGTAAATTGCTAGCGAATTTTTCGTGCCATTATCAATCATTTTTAATCTTTCTACTTCATTCAAAAAAAAAAAAAAAGAAAAAAACATTTAAGATTCAAACAAAAAATCAATCAAATTATGTTGATATGTTATCATTAACAAATTGTTGACAATTGTTTGCTCATTTATACAATTTTAAAATGATAACAAGAAGAAAATGAAAAGAAATGGTATTGAAAACGAAATTAAGCTATTTTTGTTGGTTTGAATTTTGCAGATCTATGAAATTTTAAAAGTTGTAAATTTGTTTCACGAAGTTTAAATCTCAAAATTACAATGGATTTTATTGGAGGAAGAGAAATGCTTGAATTTTGCAGATTTGTACCTCAAATGGAGGATATTAACTAATCCCTTAGGGGTACCAGCTAATCCCTAGACTCAGTTAGATTTGAAAGTAAATGTCATCATTGATTATTTTTTTTTTTTTCATGAAATGATATTAAAAGTATTAAATTTTATCTAAATTTTATTTTATTAATTGATTTGTCCATTTTATTCACAACTTCATTTGTCAATAATTTCTTTACTTTAAAACTATATCAGAAATGAGTTCAACAACGAATAAATTAACAATAAATATCATTCAAATGTTTGAAGCAAATTCCGTTTCCTTTGAAAGGAAATGGGAAATTTTGGAATTAGCATAATGCGGATTTTATAAAACAAAACTTTGATTCTTACTTCGACATTTTCATCTCCACCAGTTTCTAACAAGTGTCTAAATGGTTCGATTAATTATAAATTTTCTAAATTAAAAGAAAAATTGTGGAAAAAACTGAATAGCATTCTCTGACGAATGGTTTGATTAAGCTTCTCAGTTTGGATTTATTTTCTGATTAAAGTGCAAGTTTTTTCATATATATATATTTAATTAAGCTATAAATTATTCATCTCTGCAAAAGAAAAAAAAAAAATGAAAAGTAAAATTTAAAAAATCGGAATTGCCTTGAAAAAGACGTTATAATATTCAAGCAGGATTTGAGAACTGTCAAAACTAATAAAAATGTATTAATTTTGCATGACTTACCAGGTGTTTCGGACTTTACTTTTTTGACATCTCGTTGCTTGGATACTAAGCCTGGAACACAAGGCATTGCAGCTGCTATGATCATTGAGCATAATATTAAAATTTGTAATACAATCTTAAAATCCTAATCAACAAACTACATCTCTAATTTGTTAATTACTGATTTAATTCAAATTTACTCCTCATTAGCTAAGAAAAGAGACTAATGAATTTAATAAACTACTGCATATATTTATATATATATATATATATATATTTATATGACAATGATATGAAATTGGTGACCAATGGAATTTCGCGTAAGAGAATGGATATATTATTAATTAGGAAATGAGTGTTACAAAGATTACTTTACCTAAAAGTAAAGGTTGCATTAATGATAACCGTTCCATAGATTCTGTACTTTGCATCCAATGTACACCTGTAAGTTGGAAATTTTTCAAATTTCGAATTTTATAAATGAATTAAAAATGATTTGCATTTGCAGAAGTTGAATAAGACGTGAGCTATTGATTGTTCCTCATCAAGTTTAATTATACTCATTAATAACGCATATCCAGAGCGAATAAAAGACATAATTAGTGAGCGAGCGAATTCCGTCATTCGGAAACGATTGAATGGAACTTAATTAGCAGATCATTATTAGATTCTTTGTATAAGTGTTTATGGTGGTGTTGATATGCCCGTAGCCAATTCTCGTTAATGCTTCATTTCATCTTTATTTCTTTCGCCTCTCTCTCCTTTTCTCTCTCTCTCTCGTCATCAAACATTTCATCGATGAAATATTAATTAAGAGCAAATGGTGAAAGCCATCGTGTTATATACAATTTATTGCTCATTAACGACTAATTCATTAACATTTTGTGTGAATTTCAGAAAAAAAGTGCCGCTTTTTCAAGTGTTATTTCGTTTTGCAGCTTGACATTTATTATATTCTCTCTTTCTTTTCTTTTCAAAAAAAGAGAAGAAAAAATTCTATTGCAGGTGATAAGTAAAAGATAAGAAAAATTCTGCACTGGTGATAAGAAGAATTTGATGAATTCAGCTTTAACTGAATGGAAGATGAAAAGCTATCTTTCCCATCCAACAACTCATCATTTAATAGCTTTTTGATTCTACAGCATTAAAAAAAAGCAATGAAAAAAAAAGAAGTGGTGGAAGTCGAAGTATAAACAAGTGGATTGAACACTAGAGGTCAAGAAGAAAACCAAATTTTAATTGGATTTCAAGATAAACGAAAAAAGAGAAATGAAATTTCGTAAATTTTGAATTTGTTGTTGAAAAGGAAAAATAATATAAATAGCATTGATGACTTATACGAAATTATTTTCTGAGAAAAGTTCCAGCTATTATTGATTCGATGAAGTAAAAATGCTAATTAGCACATGAACCAATTCTATCTGCTATTTCACCTACTCTAGCCGTTCGTGCTTTTATATCGAACTTATATTTCTATGTTTATAGAAATTTCATTCCTTTATTATTCATCTTTCTGTCCGTTCATTTCCATTCCTTAATTGACTTAAATATTAAGTAAATCACGTAAGCACAATGATTTAATTCTTTAGTCTTTAAAAAAAAAAAATTTTTTTTATCAAAAAAAAAATCTGAAAAGAAATTAACGAAGTTATTAGCTTTTTGCTACATCCTGAATCCAACTAATATCGAAGTATTTGTTCGGCTAATCCATTGCACATTTTTGCAAAATAAGAGAACTGCAAGCATTTTTCATTAATTTTAAGATGACAAAAAATTATGTCTCTCTTTTGAGAGAAATATGAGAAAGAAATTCAAACGCTTTAACCTGATATGTTGCACAAATCGGGAAACATCATTCAACACACTGAAATCATTCATATTCATCGGCAACACCGTTTTTTTGATTACTGAAAATTTATCATTTGAGCAAAAAATTATCGTGAAAGATTGCACATTGACGTTTTTCAGAATAATGACAGATAGGAAGCAATTTCGTACTGTTAAATTTTAATGAAATTAAATAGATGTAAATTTAACTGCTCATCTCTAGATAGATTTTTCAGCATATATCATGTCTGTAATTATCTTCAGCAAATTCCGAAATTCTATTAGTTTTTTTATACCATCGAAATTATCGATCTCTGCTGCAAATTCTAATGACTTATACGGTATCTGGTCAACTTCAACTTGTTGTATAACAAATGCAATCAATATATTTCGATGTATTCTCATTATTTTCCTTCTTATTTTTAATTTTTTTAATGGATTAACTGAGTCGGAATAAATCCAAAAAAAGTTGAAAAAATAACGGATATTAACAGTATTTTTTTCTAACTTTTCCTTTTTTAGATCTAAAATAGCAATTATTAATTGTTCAAAAAAAAAAAAAAGAAAGCGCAGAAATGTTATTTTCAGTCAAAGGGATGTCCTTTTTTCATGATAAGTTCATCATTAGCGGATTAATTGTGCTGGAGATATTTAAATAGAAAAGATATGATGATGTTATACAATCTTCAAACTTCCCACAACTAAGTTTCTAAAGATAATAATCATTAAATTAGATACCATGAAGTAGTATGTGAAGACATAATGCAATGCAAAATTATCATTAAAATGTAACTGATACCTAATTAGCTATCATTTCACAATTCAATCATAAAGTTTACGTTAGTTTGAGTTTTCTGGAATTCAAATTTTCAAATGCAAGAATCATTAGTAATAATGCGCTGAAAATCATCGTCTAAAACTAAAAATAGCTTTAATTTCTTCAGATGGATACGTATAATTAAGTTGCAATTACTAGTTAAAATTATAAAATCATAAAGCATATGATATTAAATGTGAATAAATGAATTTTTCTCTTCTTCAGAATAAATTTCTATTCATAAGTGAACTTATTTTTTAAAGAAAGCAAGCAATTTAAGGAAAGTTGCAAGAAAAATGTTGCAAAAGAGTTTTACTTACTTTTTCAAAATGATTTGAAATCTTTCAGCTTCAAATTTTATCAACTATAACAATCTAATGACTGAGAAGATTATCAGAGTTTCCCTAAAATATTTTGGGACTCAAATATTAATTTTTCTAAAATGAATTTGCATTTATTTAAAATTTGCTAAATTGAAAAAAAAAAAACTTATCTATAAGATTCAGTAATTGCGGTAGTTTATCAAATCACGGCGATCTTTTACAAAATCATATTTTTTATTTTTTACAATTTTTTATCATCTTTTAAAAACCATTTTTTGAAACTCAAATTTCGAGACTTTTTATACAAAAAAATTCAAAAAATTGTTAGTTCTTGTTCGATATTTCTAATAATTATCAGATAATCTCGAAATTGTGTTGACAATTCAATTAAACACGAAGTTGCGTGATGAAAGCAGGAAAAAATGCGAAACTATAAATTAGTTAACTATGTCATAGTAGGGGCAGAAAGAAGAAAAAAGGAAGAAAAAAATGAAAAATGTAGATGGATGTCTTTTGCTTCTTCGATGAATGCTTTGTTGGCGATTAGAAATAAATTAATTAACATAAAACTCATTCATAAAAAGTTTTTATCGCCGAGCGAAATATTCCAAAGAGAGAAAAAAAAAGCCTTTTTACAATTGGAAATGAAGGGAACGAGTGGGAAGAAAGGATGGCACGAACGAAAGATGGATGGATGATGCAAAGCTAAGATTTCGATTTTATCAGTCATGACATGAAGACCCATCAAAATCGAAGACTGACAGATAGCTGTACAACTACATCACTCAATTGAAAGTAAACAAAAATCGATTTCAAATAACAACAATAGCTATCGTAATCAGCCGAATGAAAATAAAGAATGAGGATGAATCATCTTATTTACAAAATGAAAGTTTTGTGATCGTTGGAAAGACAAATTACATGACACATGTAAACAGTTTATGACATCGAAAAGAAGATGACGATATAAACAAAAATTAGAAATCAATCTAAAATTCTGCTCACTACAAATTTTATACAGTCTTAGTTCAAAATCGTAAATTTCCGGAATTTTAAATACGCGCCTTATCTATAAAGAAAATGGCTTATTCGAATGCAAAGTTGTATGAAAATTTCAAATCAATCGGTGAAGAATTAGAAACGTTGTCTGGAGATGAACAACGAACAGCATTTACATATTTATTTGTATAGATAGTAAGGATTGAACATTTGATTTTTGAAGCGATAAAAATGATTTAATTTATAAAATTTATGGTTCTGCAAATAAAACCAACGAATTCATCCGCAAAGAACCTCAGATACAATTGGCAGAAAATACCAACAAAAGAAATTCCAGAACTGAAAATGGTGTAACATTTTCTAACGGCAATGTAGCCATTCGTGTTAGAAAATGCTTTTAATAAATGCCATGGAAAGAAAATTTTTAAAAATTCGTTAGGGATTTCATCGCTGTCAAAGCAATCTTCTGTTCGGAATTCAACTTTATTGCTAAAGTAATCAATGCCGGAAAAAAAATTCAAGATTGATAGCTCTGATTTTAACTCTGATTCCAGTTTCAGTCCCATTAGCAATAATAATAATATCCACACTCTCTTTGCCACAGCATTAAAATTTAATCGCTCATTAGATGTAAAATTAAAAAAAAAGTGGAATCAAAATTTTAAAATTTAGTGACTGGTATAGCATGCGATACTTTTCAATATTAAATTCAATTACACTTCAATATTAAATTTAAAAATATCATGCATCAAATTATGCATCATTACCAAGCTGACAAATAAAATTCAAAAAAAAAAAAAAAGGATTGAAAATTATAAATTAAATCGAATTAAAAATTAATCTGAAAATTATATCGAACAGGAATTTTCCTGAGCACTATCATCTGTTTGGTCTTGCAGGATTCGTCTTCTCAGGATTTTGCTCATTTCGTAATTCAAACTTAATAAAAATCATTTTAAAAGTTTTAGAATACAATGAAATTCAGTTGGAATAGCAATTTAGGCTTGATTTTGGTTCTAATGAGTTGAATTAGAATTATAATTACTACTTTTTTTTTGTCTGACTAAATTAGGTCAAATACGAGAAAAAATTTCAATTTTCATATTAGTTTTTTACTGATTTTTATTGAAAATTTAAAAATCTCATTTAAAAATGAAAAATTGGAAATGAACGATTTGGAGGATTTTCATAAATCTTTGTGTTTCTTTCAAATCTTTTTATCAGTGTCCAGATCGTTGAAAATTGAATTTTTCCCAACTATTTAATTCTGCTAATCCGGAAAAATAGGCAGCACGACAGAATGCAATTATTGAAAATCCAATTTTGGAAGTTTTTTACTATACGAGAAAATGTTACATTTATGGAATTTGATTTCTATTACAAATAATAGTGACAGGTTAAAAAGAGGAAAATGGAGGAGAATCGACTCTGTTTTGGTCTTTCGAATTTTATTGGTTACTTGAAAAGTATTTTGTTACATCATCAGGCTTTAACGATTCCAAACAGGAATTCATTTCAAACTTCTAATTGTCGATCTTCACATCTGATTTGAAATGTTTTTGCTTTTATTGTTTTTTTCAGTCGCTCTAATTTACATTTTTGTATTTCCCACATCATTCGATAGGCAAATTTATTGTAATTATGCGACGTTTTGTACTGATAAAAGCTTCATGATCAATTTTTGACAGACATAAATTCTTTCGGCTTGTATCAGTTCTAATCAGCACAAACATTTTTTTTTAATCTACAATATTTTTTATTCTCTTCTATGCTATCCATTCGATGCAGGGATTTGTCAGCTATAATATTTCATGAAAGTTTTTTTTTTTTTTAATTTCGATCCAAATTAATAAATTTAATTTTAGATAAAGCTAAAGATGATGTTAGAAGAAATTTTTAGAAATTTAAAGAATTTTTAGAATTGTTGTATTGATAAATAAACGTGGAAAAGGCTGAGAATAGGGAAAAGGAAATGCCAGAGCTCGAAAAATTCGGTGACCTCTGCCAGAGGTCAACATCACTAAGACATTAAAATTTATCGTACTTTTTTAAATAAGTTAATTCGAGAAAATAAAATATAATGAATACATTATGGGAAAATTCCATCAAAATGAAAAAAATTTCAATGAAATGAATTAACATAAATGATCAATGGAGCATTGAACCGAACTGATGGATGGATGGATGGATTGTAGGACGAATCGGTGTTTTGAAAGGAATTTCTTCCGAACTACATTTGCATTCACCTCCTTTGTCTTCCAATTTTCCGGAACCACTGCCTTTTCTGTGAACGTCCTTGATAATAGCTGGGAATGTGTAATTGTCTTTATGAATATCTCCTCTGTTATAGTGATGACGATGAAGTACAAAAATAAACCGCGGATATTAATCTGCTTTACCGCGGATACCATTTCTTCTTCAGTACCGCATATTCGCGAACGAAAATCGATAGTTCGAAAGAAATTATATGATTTGATTAGCAGCAACTTGCATATCATGTTATCATGTAAAAATACTCTTCTGATAATCCTTCCTTACAAATTTATCCAACTAAGAGACAGCAAATCGACTACTGTAGATACATGATGAAAATTTAATTTTCCGTTTCCTGCTCTATTTTTGTGCCTTTTCTAATCTATTTCCATTCCATCCAATCTATTACCCTGTTTGCCATCATCCTGGCCTTACTCTAATTTGGCTTTGGATGAGCCATATGTAGTGGCAATATATTTGTTGGATTTCTGGAAACAATCCATATAATCCTCTAATGTGCCTTAGTAATTACCAGTCAGCTATGTATGCATAGCATCATTGCTCCATTTTCCTTTCACTTTAATACTTTAGGCCAAGTTCAGCCAAGAAACAAGACTTTATTTCAGAAGCTAATGTCAAAATAGGTCTAATGTCTTATTATGATTGTTTGCGATTTTCTGGCGGACATTACTGTCGAAATAATGTAAACATCAAAGATTGATACATCGCGTAGATAAGATGATGGCTTGTCACTGAGCAAATTAACACTTCGATTTCTTTATTCATCTTCAAAGTTTGTCAAGCTGAAAATGTCAGTTATTGACTTGCAACAATTCAGAAACAAAAATATGACACACAAAAATATGTCAAGCTGAAAATGACAATTCAAAAAAGTTATTGACTTGTGACAAAGACTTGCGACAATTCAAAAATTTTTCAAAACAAAAATTATTAAACAAAAATATGCGTCGTGACATAAGCGTGTATTTTCGAGCATTCGTTTTTCTTTCTTTCCTTTCGCATTAATTCCATTGTTTGCGAATTAAAAAAGCCATCTTAATAACTAATTACTTACATGATATCGTTTAACTTTTCCACGCTATTTTCGAATAACAGTTACTATATATTCTAGCTATGGTCATCTTTCACTGATCTTAAATGACCTTTGATGATGAAATTTCGCTGTTTCTGCACATAGATCGTACAAATTGAAAATAGTTTGGCAACAAGTGATCACGCAGCAGAGGTCACATTAGTTCTAAAATTTGTGGATTCTATCGGACGTCGCTAGTGATTCATCACGCAGTAGAGGTCACACTAATCCTAAAACTTGTGGATTCTATCCGACGTCGCTAATAATTCACCGCTCAGAAGTTTCTCTTGCGTCGCCCTCATCTCAGCATGCCTTCAATGATACACTTTTGTCGAATACTCTCTTGAAGTGCATCGCCACTTCCAAAAACCCATCTTCAAGCCTTCATGCCAATGCTTCAGATGCCCTCTTCCATGACCCTCTATACGAATTGTGTGTATATGTATGCATGTGCATGTCCGTCTATTCACAAGCATCTCTCTTATTGTCGCATTTCTTTTCTTTCGTGAAGCAAGCGATGCATTGTGTAGAAATCCCTCTCTGTAATTCTGTCTGTCCATCAATGCTGCCCATTCAATGTCTGCCTGTCTTCCATTCCATACCAAATGTGATAGACAAAGAGAGGAATTGTATGGTGAAAGATTGAAACGGTCACTTTTCCATGTTTAATTGCAACAGTGACCATTGGTCACATGGATGGATCGAGAACAAATGGTATGCTATGGGGTCAAAGAGCAAAGTGATAATATGAGATTTAGGCCATTTATTGCTATCACTGCCCTTCCATCCCCATGGAACCAATGGTTGGTTCTGTGTGTCCTTTTCCGTTAGATACAAAAGCGAAAATCGTAAAATGTATGTGGAGAGCGGAGAGAAGTGCATTGCTCTTCTCTTCGAGAGCCAATCATGCATGTAGCACATGGGATCGATGGTTGATTGGGTATGGTGGGTACCCAAAACCCACCGAACCCTTTGGAACCGCAATAATTACCCATTCCCTTTTCTCTGCCAGGCATGAATGACCCCGACCCTTTGTCATTACTTTTATTTACGCAATAATCATTCATCCGTTGTCGATGTCATCCACCTCCTCCTCCCCCTCCTCTCGTCCCTTCACCTTCATCGTTTTGCAACCACAAAATCAAAATTGTATACGTTTGACCACATTTAACAAATACATTATTTGCATAGTGTACTTCATTCGTCCACCCACTCACCCATTTACCCACCACTCATCTACCCACTCACCCATCTACCCACCCACCCATTTGTCCACCCACTCATTCCCATCCCTTTTTTCATCTTCACTTTTTTTGTTTGCTTAAATAAATAAAACACCACCAAGTTTCTCTTCGAAATGCATTATTCTTCTAAACGTATATATGTGTGGGTGTGTATAATTGTCTGTACATCCATACAATCATTATTACTCATTTATGAATCACTTTATACCTTTTGAAACTTTATATTTTCAATTTAAATTTAAAGACAAGTTGATTAAATTACATTCTCCCAGAGATTTTTGCACTTTTCATTGTCTCAAAACTTTTTATTTTCAGTTGCAAGTAAATTGACATGAATTGATGGCTTATCAACTAATAATCACCACTATCACAAGAGATTTTTCCGTTAACTTTGTTCAACTATAAGCTTGAATATATTTGTGCAATCATGTGTTGTACATGTTTGCAGCAGCTTAATTCGGAATTGAAAGAATACGTTTAATTCATAAATTGTCATTAATAATTGATTGAAAATTGAACAAAGTTTGGTTAAAAAGTTGGAAAATAATTGATTTTGTGATATAATAAATGGTGCCAATCTTTTCACTGCTGCAAATGTATTTCTTATAGAGATAAAAAGTGATTTGGAAAGTTTATGAATATAAATTAGAATCAAATCTTTACATTCGCCGTAGATTTCTGCAGTTTTCTCTATTTTAAAATTTTATTATTTAATTACAATTTGAATTCTTTTATTGCTTGAATTTTTCGTATTATATCTTCTTTATCCAGAGTCCATTATCTCATACGAACATAACGATGGTATTGATGATGATTGTTCAAATCGAATTGTTTAAACCAGTTCAACTTCTTGCTTGATTTGCAGATCGAAGCTGTGAACTTCGATTAGTCATACTGTGATCGTTATTTAGTTCTATAGTACTATCATCTTCAGTTTTTTTTTTTTTAAATTTTCAAATCTAAAATTTGTTGGAAATATCAATCAGCTTGAAATTTACATTCTTCTGCCGAGCTAATCCTTTATGCGATTTCAAAGCGGATTTTTCTCAATATTATCGTCAAACTTCCTGGAATTTTTCTGAAATTTCATAAAAAATTCTCAGTCCTGAATATTCAACATTACGCAAATGTCCAAAATTATATTAGCATTATTTAATTTGATGGCGAGATGGACGATAGTTTACTACCTCATCTGCTGCTATTACTGCCCATTGGCAACGGTGTTAGCATTTAATTTGGATATCCATGCGCCGATCTATAAAATTGGTCCAAATGGTTCGTATTTTGGCTTTGCTGTTGCCGAGCACTTCAAAGCGAATCTTCCTGTGTAAGTTCTAATCTTTCTCATTTATTGTTCATTTTTGAAAAGTTTTAGAGAAATGCTTGAGGAGGAAGACGAGAGATCAAAAATGTTAGTAAATGAAGTGTCTCACGCGTTCCCGAGGGCAAAGATTAAGCAATAACTAAAATTAGAAAGTTAATTCTTTGAATGTTGAAGAGGAGCTTGTTATTCAACGGAACAATAATGTGGGAAAGTAAAATTATGATTAAAAGAGCAAAATCACCCGGCACACTTAAAAGCAGAAGGCCAGAATCTTGTTATCTAAATATAAATTATTTCGGATTTGAAGTCTCAGTTCTAGTTCCAATATAAATTACTGTATCACTTTAAATGTGAGCATGAAATAACAGAAATTTCACTTATAATTTCTTCGAATTCGCTAAATTTTATTTAACTTTTTCCATTTTTGACAAAATAAAAGCAAAATTCCATTCCATGTGTTGAATTTAACTGCTAAAATCACTTCGTTTTTTTTGTTGAACAATTATTTTTTTTTCCGAAAATGAGTTGGAATGGAAAATGGGAGAATAATTATGATGGATGATGTTTCATGGGAAAGGATTCTTTTTCTTCTTTATGGGAAAAACTAATAATAAGAATTATTATAACAAACTTCCAGTCACCTTAAAATTGTTTTAAATTTAAGAATTTGAATGGGCTTTGTAGTAGAGAATCGCAGTTAAAAAAATGAAATTCCTTTATTTAACATTCTTCTTTTTCAATCGTACATCGTTTACCAATGTAAACAATCATTACCGTTGTTTGAAAAATTGATTTCATTGCTTTGATTCCTTAATTCCAATTTTATTTTCTATGATTATTTGGATTACTTGGCGAAAAAGTCCTTGAAGTTCTCTTTGTTACTCTTGATTGATGTTGGCCACCAGTAACCAAATATCATCCATTTATTCGAATGATTTAGACAATTTAATTTTTGAATTTAGATTTAAAATTAATCTGGAAAATTTATTCCCATGAGCACTTCTAGTCACATCTATTTCTTTTACTCTTAACCCGTATTTTATTAATTTTTATCTTCTCCTAGAAAAAAAAAACTGGGACTTTTTTTCAAGTAGCGAATATATTTTAGTATCTTGATTTGAAATGCGACTAGTTTTAAGTAGCAAACTTGAAATTTCAAGTGGAATTTCTTCAAACAGACAACAGTTTGGATTTTTGGGCATTAATATTTACAAAAATCCTTTATTGAATAAAATTTTTACGTTCACTTATTACAAAAAAATTAATCCAACTTTGTACAAATATCTTTGGCTATCTCATTATTTCATTAGGACTTAAGTAATTTTAGGCTTTAAATTCCTCGAAAAGATAAAAGTTGTAAATTTTCTAAAATAATGATAGATTTACATTTAAATCACATTTTTTATTGATAATTTCACAAAAAATTATTATACAGAATTACATAATAATAAGTCAGCATTCTTTGTCATGATTACTTCCGGATTTGAGTTGGCCTAGCATCCATCTTATTTTATCGCTGTCCATTCTACCATTTAAACTTGGCCATTTACGCTTAGTCACTTCCGAATACAGAGAAATATTATCATATTTTACGACGAAAATTCTGAAACAATATATCAAAGAAAATTTATTAATCTGTTTTTATAAGACGATAAATTTCCGTAATAAAAAAAAAACCCTAGAAGGAATTGGCGGAATTTGTTGGAAAATTCATCTTTTTGCATTATTGTTGGAGATGTAATATAAATTGAAATTGTGAGACAGACCTCGGAAATTGGTTGTCCAATTAATTTTTATTGTTGGCTTTTTTCCGCATTCATCCAGCATGGCATATATTTTGAAGGACATAAAATTGCTAATTTTGAGAAGGAAATGTGTGAAATTTTAAAATTTATGGGGAAGGTTTCTCTGTTCTTATAAATGAGTCATGATTTTTGTTATTTTTCTGCAATCGTATTAGAAAAGAATATTTATTTGATTCTAAAAATCCTACCCAGCTTTAATGATTTTAAAAATCTTAATTACACAAGTATTTGTTAAAAAAGTTAAAACTTGGAGATTATATGAAGAGAAGAATTTGTTCCGGAAAATGGAAAAAAAGAAGGGAGAGTGTTGTGGATGTTTATAGTTGTGTCAGCAGAATCAAATTGATCAATAGTTTGCCAAAAAGTTCGCTTATTCTTTTCTCTTGCTTTTCTCAATTCGAACAAAAAACTTCACTTTATTGTCGAAAAAGCTTGACTCTTTATTACTCTGCATATCATCATAAATCTTCCACATCTAGACTAAAGCAAATATTGAATTCCATATTGAACTTAACAAGTTCATGAAATTTTGAAATTAAAAACAGAAATTTGGAAATAAAGCAATTTTAAGATTTAAATTTATGAAATATCAATGCTTCTATCAGCATTAATGAGGCAATTCAGCACACTCTGATAGCGACGAAATGCTATTAACAGCGCGTTTGCATTTGCAGTTTGCATGTGCGCGAAGGAGCACATTTCATCTGAATTGACAAAATGGCTATTATCAAATTTTTAATCCAAAGGCAATACGGCCATCCATCACGATGCATCTCGAAGTGACATGCATGGGCTTGCAGAGGAAACTGCAGAAAATGCAGACTGCACGGGCAACGAAGGTCACAGCACTATGACTTATATTTCCATTTCTATCAGTTAGGCATCAAACTACACAAAGAAATTACTGATGGATCTTCCGGAAGCTACGGAACCGGTTCGGAATAGCCTTTTATCTTCTGATTTTGATTTCTGATAACTTGCAGAGGTCTTCTGAAATGAAATCGATGGTGAATATTTGAATTCCATGATGTGCTTGCTGTAGTTTTGCTACAACAAGTGTAAAATATTTGTTATCGATTGATTGCCTTAATAAAAATTGGCCAGTTAATCTCGGAACAATTATTGCAAGACATATTTCTATCCTCTTGTCTTTTTCCCCGCTCATCGGGATCTTCTTTCCCCTCATCGGGAAACTTCGGAATTTCCATTTCATTCGTTTGTTCTCTCAATCCAAACATATATTTGAAAAAAAAAAAAAAAAACAAACGAATGAAATGTTGTCATTAATCATCGCCTTAATCATAGTATTTTATTTCCCTGCAAACATTCTACATCACATCAATAGAATAAATAGCTTTTGCGATCTTTCCATTTAATGAAACGGCGATTACAATTTTTTTTCTTTTCTTTTTCGCAAGAATTGGCGTTTTTTAGTCGAACAAGAAATTAATCAAAAATGACAGAAATAATATGATGAATTGATCTGCAACTAAGTCACTGAATATATGAAATAACACTACAAAAAAATCAATAATTTGGAGAAAATTCATTGAATTAAATAGAGTTATTTAAATTAAAGGTAATTATTAATTCAGTCGAAATGAAAGAATTGAAAAATATTGGCTAAAGAATTATTTAAATTAGAAAATTGCCAAAATTTATGCAATTAATTTTGAACTGTCTTGAAAGCAGAAGCGAATTTTTTATGCGAGGGAAAATCGATTTTGAATATCTCAGTGGGGACATCAAATTTATTTGCATAATTTTTTTTCAAAAATTCGTTTCTTTTCTTTGAAATAAATTATTAAAACTTCTTCAAGGAGAAAGATTAGCTAAAGCGTGCAATAAATTTAAATAAATATCCGATGAATAATTGAAAACCGAATAAATTGACATGATCTTTTCATGCTGAAATGACCATCCTTAAATTAAAAAACCCATTAAATTCTATTATTTTCCATCCATATTTGGCAAATTATACATTCCAGAATTCTTGTTGGTGCTCCAAAAGCCGAATCAGGTCAACCGGGTACAGAACATGCCGGAGCTGTATATTCATGTCCAATTACAACACGTTATATCTACAGGTAACCATTATTCACTGGTAATTTTAAAAAATTTAAACGATTTTAAAATTTTCAAAATATAGATTCACAATTTTTGGGTAACTTACTGATTCCTTTCGGATGACAATGAATGACATGTAGTAGGTAGTATTTTGATTGAGAGGAACAGGTTTGTGTCAATTACTATGTTCTCTCTTGTCCTTCCAAATATTTATGGCCCATTAATCATTGCACAATATGACCTGAATTCATTATCATGTCAGCTGTTCAGGAAGTACCACATATATTATTAGTTTACCTGATGTTACTAATGACATGAATATCTATTAAGGATTATTTTAATAATTAGATGCTTTTGCAAACAATTTATTACTTTTTTCTCGTCTTTTTACTGCATTTTTTCAAGTAATTTCATAATTTTATAACTTTTAGAATAATTACAACTCAATTCTCAATGATTATTCTATCATAAGAATATATAAATACTTCAATGATTGATTCTTATCAGATATGATATATAAAGTTAAATAAGAAATTTGATAAGAAAAATGTTATCAGAAACTACCAATTTTAATTTCTCCCAATGATTATTTATTAATGCCTCTGAAATGATACATATGTTGTATTGAACTTTTATAAAATCGAAAATCTCCTTAATATATATATATATATATACATATATATACATATAATGAAATTATTACTACTTGAAAAAATGCGTTGAATTGAATTCTAACAGCATTTTTGTAAAAAAAATTATAAGAATTTTTTTATAGTTAAAGAATTTAAGAATTTTCACATTAAAACTTTTCGTAGTCTAAATGATTGCGGCATTCTTGCTTTTATCAATTGATAGCATTATTTCGCAAATTATGACAAGTAGCTTGGATGATTGAGTAGGCCTTTCACATTTCTTATCAGGCAATCATCAATGTCTGAACGATGATGGAGACAAAGATTGAATAAAAATCCAGTCTGGATCATACTGTATGCAAATATTCGATGATATCGATATCACCAATATTCTCACTCTTTGATGTGTTGAGAAAGGCTTCCTCTTATTTGCATTTATGCTAATGAGCAATTGAAATAAATTTGAATTTGGATGTTAAAGCGCTAAAATCATAAGTATGTTAAGTGATAAGTGATACAAAAAGTGAAATTGAGTTATTTTCTGCAATTTATTTCAAAACTGATTAAAATTATCACTACAAATATTATGTCTCTCCATGTTTATTTATTCTTTTTGCTGAAGAAAGCAAAAAAAGAATATTGATTTTTTAGAAATTATCATGATAAGGATAAATGTTTTATTTCTCTTTCAAATAAGCAGTGATTGATTGAGAGATTTTGATATGAATGTAAAAAAAAATAAAATTTCTACTTGAAGGATTTTTAAATAACATTTTGGTACAAAAGATAAATTTAAATAAACTTGATTTGATCATTAATTTCGACTTTGACTATTTTGGATTAGATTTCCTATGATACTCGAGAAAGACCAATCATCGATCTCGACTACTACTGTAATTTTAAAAATGGAGTTTTCGTTGCCAACGATTCGCAATAATTAATCGACTTTTAATTGTTGCTAATTAAATTATTCTAATATTTTAGTGATGGCACAAGTGGCAACACAAATTCCGAATGGTGTCAACAAGAAAATGTTGAATATGGTACCATCGGCGAGATGCGTAAACCAGTCGATAGTGTACTTGGACGACAATTACATTATCAGGGGAAAAATAGGCAACTGTTAGGATCAGTAGTTGCAAGTGCCGGAATACCGAATGGAATAGCTATGGTACGTAAATTTCAACTTTTTTAAAAATTTTTTCAAAAATTAGAAAAAAGAAATGTAACAAATATATTATTTAGTAATTAAGAAACTTGAGGAGTACTGGCTGGAAAATGAAATAAATCTTTCTTCCGCGTACTTTACTGCCAGAAATTATTGCAACACATTGTAACATACATTTCAAAAAGTTCCCTTTTTTTTTATTATCATTTAGAACGATCAACAAAGGCGCTGTTCTTAGGAGTGAAATCTTTGAAGTTGAATAATTTGGCAGATAAAATTGATTGCAATACCTTTGCTATGTCATATCGCAATTAATTAATTAATTTGATGCATTTTTTGAATGAATAATTCTTCCTTTCTTCTAGGCTTGTGCACCGTTAGTACGGTACCACAATAGTTCAGCTTATACGGATGGTACTTGTTTCGTGCTCGAAAGTGACCTCACTCAGAAGGTTTCTTCATGTTGTTTATTTATTTACATATAAAAATAGGTAATTGCAGCTCAATTAAAAGAGTAGACAAATGATCAATTATGATAAATTGAGGAAGCAAAATTTGTTGAATTTCGGAGAAATGGATGATTAATAGGTTATTTAAAAAAAGAATTTATTTCTTGTTTTCGCATTATTCGGTTTTTAACTCAGTCATTAAGGCACTTGGCTTATTTTTCTTTTAACGACTGATTTATTTCTGAAAAAATGTTTGGTTATATTTAGATATGAATTCCAAAGTCATGAAAGCCAAAAAATAGTGATATGTGAGTATTATTCTTGTAATATGCAATTAAACATCACATTTGCATTCTTAATTTCAGTTATAGAACAGCAGTAATTTGAATGATTTCTCTTTTCCCTATAGAAATCCAACTTAGTGATATGTATCTAATCCTTGATACTATGCTGCACATCATTTCTCGTTATTATCTGAAACTATAATCACTAGAGATTATGAAAAGCTATATATCTGAGGATTTACTTATCAAAATACTATGATAACAAATTCATTTATTTCGAATATTGACATTAACTGAATGATTGAATATTGTTAAAACTAGAAAAATGAGTGTATAATAATTTGTGTCATATCATACAAGATATCATACATGATATCATCAAGATATCATACAATATCATACAAGTAATACCTTGAAAATTTGATTAGAGTTCGGTATTTCAGGAAATTCTCGTATCATGTTCACAACCAGGTTTACCTCGAACTGATCGTCATAACGAATTTGGTTCTTGCATGGAGGGTTTTAGTGGTTATGTCGATGAATCGATGGTTATCACTGGTCTGTCCATAATTATTGATTTTGTGAAATTTTATGGGAGTTTATGGAATTTAAAATAATTTTAATAATGGAAAACTATGATATTTTCGCATTTCATGAATTCATAACAAGAGCTCTCTTTGAAGATCTTTACAAATCATCTCTTGGCATCTAAGGAAATCGATAAATCATGCCAGCTTAGCAGATCAAAGAATTGAACATGGATTCGTAGTTGATAAGTAGGCTAATTATGTTAACTCAAAATCATAATTCGAAGATTTCTTCATTTTTCCTTCAGGAATTATAAGTCAATCAGTCTTGAAGATATTTTTGTCTCTTTTTTTTTAATTTAACTAATAATACTCATTTTCAATTTGATGCAACAAATTTCATTAAAAGTTTACTTTAATTTTACCGTTTTAGGACAAGTTTAATATTTACAAATTCGCTTCATTCTCTGTCATTATTAGTTAATCATTTCACTTTCATTTTCTAATTGAGTAATGTCGAAAGAGCATCTTTTCTCGATATATCACAACTGTTGATATCATTTTTGTAAAATTATTGAAAAACTTGATTCTGGAATGCAAAGCAATGAAACTTTGATAAAACATTTTTTTTTTTTTTTTTTTGAGTATTTAAATAAAGAATTTCGAGTAACACTGAATGATTGATTGTGCAGTAACGAAATAAAATTTAAAAAAAATAAAAGAATTAAAATTTTTATGTCAAAGTTAAGAAGTTAGTTATTCAATCAGTCAACTGTTAATGGTTGAATTTTTTCAATCTTTTCAAGGAAATTACTGAAATCTAAAAATGTTTGAATTTTGGTAACTAAAAAAACTAACTTCTTAATTAGAAAAAAAATTAATTTTTAAATAAAGAATTTTAAATAGAAAAGTTTCATAAAACTAGTGAAAACATTATTTATAAATACCATAACTTGCAGGTTTACCTGGTGCAAAGAAATGGACAGGTGGTGTATTTGGACGGTACTATCCGAAAGATATATTTGCAATGAACCGCGATCGTTGGACAATGGGTGTGGATCCGAAATTGCATGGTGTACGATCGAAATTCCAAGGACACGATTATCTTGGATTTTCCGTACGACATGGACGTTTTGGTTTCTGGTAATTTAAAATTCTCATTTAATTTTTTTGTCAGAAATGATTTCTTCAGAGATCATTTCAGTAATGCGAAGAAAAAATTGAATAAAATTAAATAATAAAAAAAATGAAAACTCTATAAAATTTAAAAATTTTCTGCAAAGTCATTATTTTTCACAATATTTGAAAAATTATCGCTCAAAATTCAAAATGTATAAGATTTGAAATATTACCATCGATATGTAGCTCAAACACGAAATATCAATCATATTACTTAAGAAATCATTCGCAGTATTCAAAATTTCCCGTAACAATGCAATTTAAAATATCACCTGCTCAATAATTAATTGACCAAATCAAACTGTTTCACTTTAGAAATTAGTTTCAAAGGCCATAAGCAAAGTTTCAAAAAAGCTCTTTAAATTAATAACTTAAATTACTTTTCCTTTTTATTTTGAATAGAATTTATTTCTCATATTCAACTGTGTTTGTTACCAAATCAGAAAAAAGTTATCATGTTCTAAGGAAATGAATTCTTTGTGAAATTTCCAAGAGCAATTGAAATTTCCCGCATTAAAAATATATTTCCTACTGGACGTATAAAGTAGAGTTAAATGCTTACCCAAGTAATATTTACGGTATTTCAAATTATTCATGGGAATATGAATTATGATTGCACTCAGAGATTATTGATCTCTTTTATTGAATATTCTAAAATATTGCTTGATTCATGCAAGAAAAGGTTAAAATAAACATTGATCTTGATTGATCTTTCGATTTTTTGTTTCGATTAGTTTAAGAGGCTTTTTACATTGGCATGAAGAGGATACTACTCATTTGATATCTTAATCGAGCATGTTTCACAGTACGATCTTAATCACGTAAGTGTACGTGAATGCTCGTGTACTTACATTATTTAATTTCGATCATTTCTCAAATATCCGGATTTAGTAGATTTTCTTCTGATTTGCAGAATAATCTAGAAATTCCTGCAGGTTTGAAGATAAGGATAACACGACGATTGTGTCTGGTGCTACGCGCTACAACCAAACGGGTGCCGTAACTTTTCTACCATTCCGTTACGGTCAAATTTCGAATTCTCAAGCTTCGCACCATCTTACCCTCACCGAAGACAGCTATATGCTTCAAGGTTCACAACTTGGCTCAGCATTTGGTTATGCAATCGAAGTTACCGATCTTAACAACGATGGGCGAGTATTTTTTCTGATTTCAATATATCTTTTAGATTAATTGATTGATAATAATTCAAGTATTATATATCCAAACATAATACAAAAGTTTGCAATTTCAGGTTCGATGATTTATTGGTCGGAGCACCTTTTGAATATTCAGAAACAATTGATGGTTCTTTTGGCGGTGCTGTATACATATTTTACTCATCCGGAATTCGTCGTGCTCGTCATGAAAATGCGAATGTTTTCCTAAAACCAGTTAAAGTTCGCGGTCAGGGGATTTACTCGCAGTTTGGTCTAGCAATAACACGTTTAGGAAACGTGGACGGCGACAATAGTAATTACAACGGTAAATCTATCTGTTACAGAAAATCGACAATAAAATATACGCACAGACGAAGACAAATGTGACAGAATGAATTGTACATCGATCCAAATCTTTTAACTTTTAAGCCAGAAAATTTAAAATATTTAGACTAATGGATTTTTTTTTTCATATTTGCATAAAAATTTTTGATATTCTCTATCTACCTGGATAAGTTGGATGATTGAAATACTTCAGTTCATGAATTTTGCACAACTTCTCGAAAATAGTTCGCAATTTTTCCAGTGAGCTCAGATATACTTATTTTTTGCAGATTTTGCTGTGGGTGCACCGTTTGCTGATAATGGAAAAGGTGCAGTATACACTTATCTTGGTGCGAAATCGCCGGATACCTTCAAGCTTGAACCCGTGCAGGTCAATATTAAAGCGAAATCTCTTCTTTAATCTGTCTTTTTACAATTCACCATTTCTCCAGTTTATTATTCGCAATTCTTTCCACTCACAATCCAATTCCCTAAATGGTTCAGGTAATAACCGTTGATGACTTGCCGCGAGAATACTTGCGCTCAAAATCGTTGAAAACTTTTGGGTTCTCATTATCGGGTGGATCAGATCTGGATGGCAATGGCTACAATGATTTAGTTGTTGGCGCTTTTGCATCTGATACAGTTGTCCTACTTCGAGCCAGACCAGTAATTTACATCAATGCTCGGCATCTGAATAACGATATGAAGATTGACATCGACGGTGATTCGTCTTGTTTCAGGACCGCACAAACGTGGTAATGTACATTTGCTCATTAGTTTTAGCCACAAAGTTAATATTAATTAATTTTAATCCCTATAAATTTATACGTGAACCATAATATCGATGATTCTAACTTGATTGATTCAAAATATCATTTTGAAAATATTTTAAATAAAACCATTTCAATTTCCATTTTTCTTCATAACAGCACATATGCGCCAATTCAACAACCTTCCTGTTTATCATTCACCTGATTATCTCCCACTTTGTGAGATAAAACCCTAATTTATTTGTATAATAGAATGGGATTTTAATTATTTTTACGGCATTTTTACAGTTTTTCGATCAGTACGGAATTATCAATGGATAAAACAAATGTTAAGAATTCGTCGAGATTGCTAAATTTTGATGGTGATGTTTTCAAATGCATGCTTCAAGTTAGTTAATTCTCACGGTTTAATTTTCTTCCGAATCAACTTATTATACTTTAAATTTGACAGATTTCAATTCTTCCAGCAGTCATTTTGCAAAATTGATATTTTCCGATTGCAAGAAAGCTGATTCGGATATATAATATTATAACAGTGATATGGCTAGATAGTTGGAATTCTTTCGAAAATACCAAAAAAATTGAAAAATATTGTATTTTATTAACCAGAAAATATGAACTACTAGAAATCCATCCTGGATTGAACGCATAGCTTTTTTATCTATCAAAAAGTCAAGAAGATCATGCACTGCATTATAAGCAGATGCCTTTACGCTTAATTTGATCTGTTCATCTATCAATTTTTGATCGGAAAGAAGTTTTATGATATTGATTTTCGCTTTTGAAAAATTTTCATTTTCATTAGAAAAATTTTAGGTCGTAGCAATGAGTTCGGGAGTAGGAACGCGAGCACGTATCCTTGAATCACGCAAGGAGAATTATACATGGAATTGTGGTCGAGGCGCTAATCACAAACCACAAATAAAGAAGCACAAACTTTTTATTACGGTACATATCGCAAACTTTTTTAGAATTTTTCATCTTGAATTTTTCAAATTTGAAAAATTTCCCAATTATTTGATATGATAATTTTTAAGTGCCAAATATTCTTTGATAAAAATCGTTTATCAATACTGTATTCATCATAGGCAAAATTGAACTCGGTTTCGTTGAATTCTAGAAATATATCTGGGATTGCTTTAGTATCATCCTGTTTGTATGCTTTCTACAGTAATATTATTATTACCAGAATATTTAGTTAATGTTTTTGCAGAATACAAATAGCGATTGGATAAATCCAATAAAGTTGCGATTTTCTGTGCGACTGCGAAATGAAGCAGTTCCACGTATGCCTCGGAATGGTGATAAAATAGTTAATATGAATTTATATCCTGTTTTGAATAAATATGGATCCGAGGACACTTTCATTGTAAATTTTTTCTCTGGATTTTAAAATTTTACAAGATCGTTGAGAAGTTTAAAAATTGAGAAGATAGTTAAAATTGCTAAGTACGAAAGTAATTATTTTACTTATGAAATTGTAGTTTATAAGTCTCTGGTTTGGAAAAAGTTTACCTCTTTAATTAACTTAGCATTCTTCTGGCACTTCATTTTTTAATAATTCACATTTTTACAGATACATTTCAACCGAAAATGTGGTGTAGATAATGTCTGCATGAGCGATTTGCAACTACGAGCTGTTCTACCGGGAATATCGTAAGTGTCTGAATAATTAATTAACATATTGGAAATGGCTATGTAATTGGAAATAATTGTGTAATAAAATCCAATCTGAATAGAAATTAAATAATTGTGATTTCAGTCTATTCAGAAGTAAGACTTTCATAAAAAAAAAAAAAAAAAAATTTTTTTTAAAAAAAAATTTTTTTTTTTTTTATCTTGGATTACTAATACTTTATTGCTTACTTTAGCATTTGAATACTGTTTTATAAAAATTAAAATTTGAATAGCTTTCAGGCAAGATGGAGATGGAACCTATGTAACTCAGGTGGGCGAAAAGGCAACTATTGACATATCATTCTCGGTAAGAAACAATGGTGAAAGGGCCTATGAGGCCATGCTATTCATAGAATACAATTCCGGTGAATTAGATATTCCAATTTTAAATAAGAAGGAAGGTGCTGTCAATATCGACGATTTCAAAAGCAATCTAGCCATCATATCGCTTGGAAATCCCATGGAACCAAATAAGCAGGTTTGTTGATTATTTCCAGTAATACTCATCATTATTTGCCATCAGTTGTTTGACACAATTTGCATGTCATGTTACTCTTTCATCCATGAAATAATCAGCCTTTTTAAAATTTATTGAAAAATCTATTGATTAGGCACTTCTAGACGTTCCCGATCGCAGTGAATTGTATCGGGCATTCAGCTCGAACAAAAATCCAGAAAATTGCTTTATTGAGGAATATTTGTAAATTTATTTAAAATGATTTCAGCTTAAATTTATAAATGTTTTTAATTGAAATAAATTTATCAATATTTCTAGTTGAAATTCGAGCTAAGCTTCCGGTTAGCTCGAGGACGTACCGAAGGTTTGGGTAAACCTTTGGAGTTCCGAGCTTTTGTTAATAGTACCAGTGATGAGAAGAATTTGGATGACAATTCGTGGAAAGCTGTCGTGCGTGTGATCAAACGAGCAGAGTTGGAGCTTAGTGCTATTTCTGATCCTGCCATTGTTAGGTGATTAATTCTTTCTTCAAGTTTCACAAAAGAAAAGTTATTTTCCATAAAGCATCGAATCAGTTGGAAATGAACTTCGAAGTTGAATTTAGAAAAGAAAATTGAAACGCTATGTTGTTTTAATTAAATAATTAGTTTTGTTCTGAATTCAAGTAATAACTTAATATTTATTCATTTGTTAATCAATTATCACAATAATTTTATAATTTTGAGAATTTAGATCATTAGGAATGTAGTATAGAGTTAAATGAAATTCATAATTCATTGGGATTCTGCATTTTGCATAGGTCAAAGATATTTTGTTTAATTCATTCGAATGAATGGAAGTCAGCTTTTATTGGAAATTAAAAAAAAATATTAAAAAAAATCAAATATATTAAAATCAAAATTTAAATTACTCTGTCATAATACTTAGGTATGGCGGCGAAATAAAAGGCGAATCAGAGATGGAATTTGATGCAGATATCGGACCACTTGTCGTGCATACATACACTGTCACAAATAAAGGACCTTGGTCTGTGTCAAATGTCACTCTACAGGTCGGGAATATCATCTGCATTTTATAGGATTTTTTACTTTTATTTTTAAATCTATGTAATCAAAAATCTAAATATTCCATGTTATCGATCTTAAATCTGAAAAGTTTTTCACCGATTGCTTTAAAATTTTGTAATTAATTGCATTCGAATATGCGTGTGTTATTATTTAGATATACCTTTTTATGTCTTTTTCTACCTATCACACCTATGCTAGGTAAAAGTAAATGAGCGGACTGAATTTACTGATCATGCAAAAACGTGGCCGTCTCCTACAGATCGGCTGTACCGTCCGTGTCCAACTAGTTTTTAAATTAAATCTTCAATTTCAAAAATTAAATTTAGAATTAAAATTAAATTTCAGGTTGAATGGCCCTATCAGGTAGCAAGTGTTTTTGCGACAGGTAAATGGGCACTATATCTTATGGAAGCACCAACAATGCAACTAACTAATACTGATAACAGTAAAGATATCAAACAATGTACGATGATTTTACCACATGAATGGATCAATCCGTTACAGTTGAAACTTCTCTTAGAAACCGAAAATGAACACTATTTTGGAGAGGAGAATACTGATAACAATATACATCAAGAAGACCTTCAAGATGAAACGAACGGTGGTCTGAATCGGGTTAAGGTAAGCCTGAATCACCATCTGCAAGTTCAGTGCACTTCATAACTCAGCTTATTACTAATTATTGAAAATCATTCTTTGCAGTCATTGACCTTTGTATTTACTCTTATCATATCATCAGATTACATTACTTCACGGACCATTCAGTATCTCTTCTTCCAAACCTCTCCTTTCTCATCTAAAGGTCATTCACGGTATAAAGTTTCTCACAAAAAAAATATCGCGATGGAAAGAACAGTACATTAAGTCCACTTTCTCCATAATAAGGGAGTTCATTTCGCTAATGTTTAGATGACCATTTGGTTGATGAAATGTAGATTGTTTAATCTATTGAGAGTGTAAAAAAAAAATGATGATACTTTGAATCAGATGAAGGGTTTTCCTCATTAATTCTTAAGTTTCATTAAGAAATTTCTAAATTAGAATACATGGAAAATGGCATTGATTGCAGCAGTTTTCCCTCTCCTCTGGTCTCCTTCTTTTTTGTTTAGTTCTTTCATTTCCAGTTCGTTAGAAAAATATTTCACTGAACCGAATCAGACACAAGTACCAAGGATCGAAAGAGGACAAAAGCAGAGTTGCCTGTCCAAAAAAAACATTTTAGACATATTAGTAATGTTGAAATTCTTTTCAGCGAACAGTTAAAGAGCAGCGTGAAAAAAGGCCATCTCGAGAATTGCGAATAAAATCGACAAGAGTTCGGGAAAAATCAGGCGAAGAAGTTGAAATTGTTAAAGTGGTGAGTTTTTTTGTTTCCTCGAATTATTCGAATTATCTTTGGTCTCTTTGCCGAGAATGTATTCACATGTCTTTCAAGAAGATTGGCTGAACTTTAGAAGTACTTTTAACTAAAATTTTAATTTAAAAATGGTTTCTTTTTTCTAAAAGAAAGTTCAGAATATTTGAGATAGAAAAGTACGTTATTAGATGAACATTTCGAACTGCTGTTTTCATTTGAAAAGCAAAAAATTTTTTTTTCTTCAGAAGAATTGATTAAAAGGTCATAAGAAGAATGAATATGAAATATGAAATAGAATCTCATGGACAGTACCGAAATTGTAGAAATTTAAGAATAAGAAAATGTTTTCAGAATTGTGTCGATAAAACAGCGAAATGCTTCACTGTCACATGTCATTTTGATTTTCTGGATGTTGATGCTGCTGCGGTGATAGATTTTCGATCTCGATTATGGAATGCCACTTTTGTTGAAGTACCTTACTTGACTTCTCTAATTAAGAAACGAAATCAATTAATATTGCTGTCATTTGGTATTGGAATCATCTAAAATTTCATAATAGATAATGTGAAATTCGAAAATTTGATCTATGTATTGGAATAAGCGCTGCAAGCATACCTATCACACAGATGTTTCCAGCAATTAATCAGTGTTCCTCTTCTTCAATACTGTTTATTTTTAGGATTATTACGACATAACATATGTCGAAATTTCGTCATCCGGGCGTTTAATTTTGGATCAAGAACAAGGCATCGAAGAGAGAAATACTGAGAACAATTTTGCATCTGCATCAACTCATGCATATCCGGATCGACCAGCAATTCTGGAAACAGCACCAATTCCGTGGTGGGTAATCGCTGTAGCTGCTCTTCTAGGTCTATTCATTTTATTCATTTTAATACTCATTTTCTGGAAATGTGGATTCTTCAAACGAAATCGCCCACATCATCCAACACTCTATCAGGCGGAATATCAATTCCGACGGGAGGAAACAAGTGAGGCATAAAATTATTCTAATTCCAAGTTCGTATGCCACTTTTAAGAGACATCTTTTCAAATTCTAACGAAAATTTATTATTAAATTTGCAAATCTTTGATCTCAATGATATGACATATCATTTTCTTCAAGAAAAGAAGAGAAAAGTAAGAGATCCGGTTTCTTTATTCCTTATACTTCCTGAAATGTGTAATTTCATGCACACGGGTTGACATTCGTTAATTTAAATTGTTTTAACAATACTGTATGTTTATTAGTGATTGTATTTTTGTTAATTCTATTTCTGATTAAATTTTTGCATTCTGAAGAGAATTTCAGAAACGAATTCATAAACTTAGAATTCCCAATCATTTTCTAAAATTCTCAAATAATTTCCAAAAAAAAAATCATTATCATTGAAATTTTTGGATTTTTGTTGTTTTTTACATATTACATGATTGATGTCGTGAATTCACTTTTTCTTTTTACTTTTTTTAAAAATTATTTGTATAATGCAGCTCACCCATGAAGTTGGTTCCAAGGTGCTATTTATATAATTTTAATCTTCGATTTTTCTAATTTGAGTTTTTAGTTTTAATTACTAGTTTCTTAATTGAAAAATATGTTTGCACCTTTTATTTTGCTTTCAAATAACGGTCGAAAAGTAAAAAAGGTTTGAAATTTTAGCCACTCCTTTAAATCATTTTAAAAGAAAAAGATTATTGGGAATCTATTTTTTTCTGAAGTCAGCTAAATAATTTTGATGAATTATGTGCTTTCTAGTGATTGAATACATTTTGATTTATGCTTTTGAACATCTTTATGTAACTAATTAATGAAAAATTCCTCTATAAAAGTTTAATTTTTCGCTTTTATTTTTTAAATTGAGCCATTCTTATTTTGAAAGAAAAAAATTGAACTTTCAATTTCAATCGCATTCGTTTTCTTTTTTCTTTTTTTTTTTTTGCTCAAGTCGTTACCATCCCATTTTGCATTTTACATTCGTTGAGTATATTGCAACATGTCATATATTGAGTTGGTTTTTGTAAAAATTATTGAGTTGTGAAATCTGGAATTTGAATTAATTGTGGCCATTTTGTATTTTAGAATTTTTCGATGCCATACTATTTCAGTGAATATTTTTGGTGCTTTTTCATATTTAATAATATTCACTAATTTTTATTTTATTTTTTGTTATTACCATTCGGTTCTTTCTTTATTTTCCAATACTTTTTTCCATACTATTTCGCTTACTCGGCGCCTTTATTGTTAACAATTATGCATATTTTTGTCAAGTTTCACATTTGTATAAATATTTACATGCATCATTTTGTCGTTATTTTGCTACTTACTATTTGATATCATTGATTTGATCACTTATTTTAAACTTGATCGGATTTTAGGAATTCCGATAAAATATTGCATTTGACTTTCCACCATTGATTCACATACTCAATCTGTTTTATTCTCAGCTGATAATTCGGAATTTTGTCGATACTGAACTGATACAATTAATTCAAATTGAATTTTTATCGACTTTGAAGAAAACAGCATTATTTTACTTGGCTTTTGCCGTATACATCCATGATTATTTCAGTATTGTCCCTATGAAAGAACTCATTTCATCCTTCCAAACTTTTTTCATTTCGGTGTGATTTATGATCGTCATCCTACTTTTCTTAGCTTTAAAGAAAATTCAATTGCCCAATTAATTCAGTTGGCTCGAAAATGATATAATCAATTCATTTCTGGGCTTCTCATCATCACGGAACGATCGATATTGCCTGCATGTTTGGAAAAAAATAAATTTTTTTCGATATTGCCCAAAGCAATTTAAAATTTGATGAAATAACTCAAAGAACAAACAGTTGAGATTCAGCTAATGGGTGCCCATTTATGACTTCTAATAGTTCTTAAAAATAGACAAAACGATGAATATCTGGTGAAGTTGCCTGTTAAATGATTCAATCTATTGCTTCTTGGCTACAATAATTTTTTTACTTGCAGCCAAGAATGAATTTAAAGTCTTGTATTAAGAAATAGTCATCATTTAAATGATTTCATTGGTAGTCGAAAAAATTTTTTCGAATGTTTTTCTTATTTTGTTTTAAATTTTAGAAAAGACTGAGGGTTAAATGTTATTATAGTGGATGCGAACCGGAAGAAAATGATTCAACCACCATTTCAAATATTATTTAAAAGAAATTCAAGCTGAGAAGGCTTTTTCGATTAATTTGTTTATTTGCAACGGTGCTTCTAAAAATCTGTTTAATAAATAGTTTGAAACGAAGTTTGGGTCATAGTAAGTAATTTTTCACAGATTTTAGGGAAATTTTAAGAAATATTTTTACTTATTTAAATTCAGTGAATTTACATAAAGTTTCACTTGAATTCAACTTGCGAGAGAGATGCAGCTTAGGTGAAATATTATTAAAAAGCAGCGTAAAAAAACAGTTTGAGTATTTATCATTTCAATCAGTCAATCGATAATTTCAAATAACATCATCTTTGATTTCTTTTTGGTGTAGATCAAATTTTCCATATATCATTTTTGTGAACATTCATTATTTTTAAATTTTTTCTACATAACTTTTCCAGAAATATTATTTGTTTTAGCATTCAAACCAACGCTAAATGTTGAATAAACAATGCAAAATGATGTAGGCCATGATAATCATGATAATATCATCAAAATTTATATTCCACAAATAAATTATTTGAGAAATTCCGCTTTTTTTTTTTATTTATTGAATTGGAGCACATTTTAAATTGCTTTTCTGTTCGGATTTGATGATTCAGAATTTGTAATATTGTGTGATATTTCGATATAATTTGTGATATTTCATCAAATTTGGAATTTCGGAAAATCTTCTATAGTATTTTCATGTGACTAAATTAATTCAATTAAAATTTGAGTCAACTCAAATTTCTTTTCTTAAATTCGAGAAATTTCAAATCTTCTTTCTAAAATAGTTGAATGGGATAAGATTCATGATGATTCGTCGTGCTACGTCTAACATAGAATATTTTTGAATATTCTGAATCATCTCAATTATTCATCAATCGAGAAGTTTATAATTTTATATGAAAATGAACAGTGCTACAAATTTATTAATATACCTCTGAATATTTCATTCTCCATCAGTCCATTTGAGTTCTGAATGACTTGTCACCCTTTTTTTCCTTTTTTCAAATGTGAAATGTTTGTTGGGTCTGTTTTCTGCGATAACAGTAGTTGAAGGAGGATAGTTACACAATGCTTGTTGAAGATTACAGCCTTACTATTCAAGAAAAATATAATTCTTAAGGTCAAATTGATCTCAAAACTTTCCCTTTTTCTTCATTTCGTCGTTCATTCAATTGAACGAAACATTTTCTTCTTATAAAACAATGTTAAAGCGAAAGGAAGCAAAGTAAAATAAATGTTCCAAAGCAGTTATTATTGAACCTTCCATTTTATTCAGAAATATATTCAATGAATAGAATTACAGTCTAAAAAAGAATGGAAATAAAATATAAATTTGCAAAGTAAGTCGCATTCCTCTCCCACTACAGTCTCCAACAATTCTTAATTACAAGCGGAGAAAAAGCAATAAATGGTAGAAAATAATGAATTCTAACTTTCATATTTGAAAAAAGTTTACTTTCCTTAAACCTTATTTTAAATTTTGCCATTTTTCGTCTCCAATAAAATTGATCCTCTTTCTGCTTATTTTTTAAAAAAGTGAAAAGTAGTTAAAATTTTTCCCACTATTTTTTCTTTATTAACCTTACAGAATTTTCTCGAATATTAAATAATAAAATTCAAAAAATGAAAATTTAAAGAAATTCGAATTTTAGAAATCATTCAATATATTTATACCGGAACAACTTATGAAGATAAGTCAGAATTCCTAGAAAACTTTTTTAACTCATTTCTTATGTTACCGATTTTATAACATGATTTTTTAATAACTTGTAAGTTGGAATTTTTTTTTCATTCTGAAATTTTTTAGTACTTCATCTGCGTAATACAAAATGATTGTTTGTTTATAGTTTACTACTTTAGGATTGCACTATTGATATTCCTTTATTTAGTTGATTTTTAAAATCTTATCGATCTTTACTTTTTTTTTCTGAAAATATTATGAAAACTCATCCTTAAGCTCTGATTAAAATCTTAATTGCTTCAGCTATCAATGATATCACATAATCCTCGCAGTCTTGAAAGTATTTATGTTAGACAGATTTTGTCATAAATAAATATTCCTTAATTAATAAGCTGTTCTTGGAGAAGCAACTGCTGATCAATTTCATCAAAATTCGAAAACTTATGTTGGAAAACAAAAAAAATATTCTGTTTTTGATACAAACCCAAGATAAACTAATACCATTTCTTGCACTCATTTATCAAATTTGCCCATTGTTTATCATTCTTTTCTTGAATTTAATTATTTGATTTCATCGTTTTCTTTTTTTTTCTAACATAAGTTTCGGAATTGTGATGAAATTAATCAGCAATTGCATCTCAGAGAAAATATTCAAATTTTGATGGGTATTTTTTTATGACAAAATCCATTTAATAAAAATAACAAAATCTATTTATCGAGATTCTATTTTAGAATATGTAAGTTATAAATGCAGTGATGACATGAAATAAACTATCATTTTACAAAACACATGTCACAACTTTGAAACAATGTATAAAAAATTTTTCTATAAGTTCAATAAGTCATAATAAATTTTGCACGTCAATCAGAAAGAAAGACTTCAATTTTTTTTCAAAGAATCCATTTGGAAACATTTTTGAAAACAGCTTCCAGCTAGAAAAAAAAAAGACACGTTCCGGACGGATGAATAGATTTCAACGTTGAAGTGAGGTTGTAAAAAAAAGGAAAACAAACAAATACAAAGATTTCTTTCCTTTTTTTTTTCTCTCAAAAGCATCCCGATGAATCAGAAAAAAGAAGAAAAAATAAATTGACTTTTCGAATGCAAAAATAAAAGTTTCGAAATAAACCATCATGTTATCAGAAAATTCCCGCAATTTGCCATGTAGTTCGTTGGTCTGTCAAGTATATGCTATGTTTGAGAGATATTTTTTTCTTTGCTTCACTGTCTCTTTCAGGAAAAGTTTTCAATAAATTCAATATTTTTAATGTACTTTTTATAAATCACCTTTGGAAATACCATATCTCTGAGTTCCTGAAAGTAAGAAACAGTGTAATACTCGGTGAAAATATTTATTTACCTATTTATTAATTAAATGACAGTTATTAGCGTTATTTGCCATCAGGAAAGTTATGCTCGAGGAAACTTAAAAAATAATGAATCTAAAATTTTTTCGGCTTCTGTTTTTAAAATAAATTTGTAAAAAAAAATAAAAACTTTGTTGATTCGCGATATCTTAAAATAAAAATGCATAATGAGAAGTTTAGCTATCATATCATTCCTTGTTCCTTTACCTTTTTCATTTCTTATAAATTTACATATTCTATTTTCTTTCCATTCCAATTTAAATTGACATGACCAATCAAGTATTGTTACATGTAACATTTCCTGGTATAAACATAATTAGAACCGAGTAAAACTTTCAAATATCTCATGAAAAGTTAATATTTTAATGAAATTAATATGTAAGCCATAGATTTTTTCTTCTGCGAAATGAATGCAAATTTATTTCGAGAAATTAGGCTTGATCTACCTCAAATGACCATGTGAGAAGGTTTCATTTCAATCAAAGAAAACAATGAAAAAGCCGGAAGTTTAAAATTACGTGATTCATCGATCCAGCGATACTATTCGTCATAGAAATTTTATCGGTCTGTAATTCATCTTCTTCATTTCTGCGATTCTTGTACATTTTTTCATATCTTTTCCTTCTTCTCATCATCTATCATCTGATGCCACCTGAGTGGAATTTATTCTTACTATTATTCCACTTAAGTGCAATGCAAGCTTAAAATTAAAACTATGCGATTATTTATAAACATGAATGTACTAATTACACTTTTTTTTTTCATGAAATTAATTGATTTGATAGTTCAGAGATCAAACGTTCTTGCCAAATTTTTATCCCCTCACTTTAATTTGTTATTCAGATGCCAACTCAAAAATACACAGCATGACAGATTTTAATCTTCAGACGTTCAAAAAAAAAAAAAAAAAAATTGATTTCTTAATGGGACTGAAGGCTAAAATTAATAATTACAAACAATTCGGTTTCATTTAGGAGTAAACCGCATTCATTCTGTGGAAGGCAGTAATCTGGACATTATTGAATTATCATTATTTTTTCTGAGAATGCCATCTAACTCTTCAAAACTAAAAAAAGTGAAGTATGAACACTTCTTAATTCCATCCCACTTTAATGAGGTTGAAAGAACATAACAAATATTATCGAAGTCTTGAATTTGCATCATTTTACAAAAACTTGTTTAATAAGTCTTTCATTATTATATTAACTCCAAAGAGATAGGGAGAAAAACAATTTTTAAACTAAAATTGAAAAGCTCAAAGTATAAAACTAATTGGATATGTTGACAAGAACCAGTGAGAAGTATTGAATCAAAGTTTAAACAAAAAAGAACATATTATGAGAGGAGCAATAGGAAAGTATTTTCTAGTAGTTGCTCTGAATTTTTGTCTGTTAATTAATCAGTTTAAAAAATTTTTTAAATATTTCATTTTTGATTGTCGATTTTCTGTACTCTGTTAAATGTTTTCAGTTACTATTCATATTTAAAAAGAAACGAATTTAGAAAATAAAAATTAAAATTAGAACTTTAGATATACTCCCATATTTCAAAAGCTAAAAATTTCGAACAATTAAACACAACGGAAGCTATTTATTCATGTTATAATCAGTTGGAAGATGCTGCATCCTACTGACGGAAGTAAAAATCGGAGAAAAGCCGATATTGCAGTGCTAGCAGAAGCTGAAGAGGTCATTTACAATTATTTTGATTAGTACTCGCTGTTAATTAATCAAAATTTTAATTGTTAGAAAACTATTTGATAATTGACAGTATAAAAAGGCGATATTTGAAAGTAAAATATGACGTCTTCCACTGCAATGATTAGAATGAAAAGAATTTGTTGTCTCTTCTGATGGATCAGTGACTAATGTGCCGAAAAGAGATTGCACTTTCAAACTAAGCAAAACAATAAGTTTATAATTAGTTAATGAATGATTGATTGAGCATTTCAGCACCTATTTATTGCATTATACTCAAGCGATTATTTCTTAAAGTTGAATTCAAACTTTGTCATTTCCATAAGAGAAGGAATTCTTTTCCCCGCTTTATACTATTTTTCACTGTTAAAGATGGGATCTTACGGCGGAATGAGATTTCCATAAACATTGCTTGCCCGGAGCATTATTCTGACATTTGGACTGATTTCGCCAATTTTCTACAATGACTCTTTTTAGCTTTCTGATTGAGTTCATATGCACTATCGTCAATTAATTAAAATTTCGGCATATCAAATTCCTGCTCATTCCAAATTTACTTGCAGACCTCAGAACTTCATATGGATGAGGAATCTCCATTGCCAGTCTCTGTCACTGATGATGAATCTGACGTGGAAAGCCACGATTTATCAAATTTCAAATTAAAAGAATTGAAGAGGAAGGATAATTCTGACAATAAGGATAACCAATCTACAAAAGTATTCAGTAGAAAAAGAGCTGATAATACCGTAGCCATGTCTTTAGCGGTATTTTTTCATCGAATGAGTAAGTTCTTTTCCGTTTGCAATGATTTTCATTGAAGCAGTTTTATAAAAATAATGTAATTTTTGAGAATAAATTACTAATTAACTGATTTTTTCTGTTATTAATTAGTTCTAGACATGCATAAATCCAAATCTAAAACGGGTAAGGATTGAAAAAAATTAATTGATTTTAAAAGTAATCAATGTTTCCAAATTTAAATATTGTTCACTTTCTGATTGCTGAAGAATCTTTCTGTGCTGATTCGATAAATGTTTAACAAGAGAAATACATATCTATATATATATATTTGTATGGAGAAAGTTGTGAAAGTTACATCTGAATCGTTTTCAGTGGCTAAAAAACAGTTAGTTATTACGGTAATTAACTTTATTTGCGGCATATATGCGATATACATCGCATTTTCCCGTAAATTATCCATTTATGGATATGAATCACGTCACGAAAGTGCCAATATAATACGAACTATTCTACTTGTTTACGGTTCGCTTTTGAGATTTTTGTTTTGCTAATTCTTAAAATTCTAAAGATAGAAATAACTTATTTGCTTAACCGTAATCTCAAATAAATAAAAATGTGACTGCTCGTTGTTACTTGCTACACAATGTTTCAAGTTCTTCACCAGTTGATCTGAAATTTTCATACAGTGTTGCATTCGAATAGATTCGTGTTTAAGAACTTTCGGAGATTTACGATTCTGAACAAACGAACATTTAAATTCTCATATGTATAGACTAGCGAAGAATGATCGCTAATATGAAATATAATTATTCATTTATTGTAAAAATCATTTACACGGTCCTTCAGATCATTCGTTCTGTATTTTTGGAATTCTCTAGTTGGATCTTGATCCTGATCTTTCAAATAATAAAATTTGCTTCTTCCAAATTAATAAAGAAAAAATAATGATGAAATAAAAGAAGAAAACAAAGATGGAAGTGATGACAGGAAATAGCAAAATATTGAAACGAGATAGCAGAAGTAAATAATGCTATTCTCTCCAATCATGATTCAATCAGGCATTTCAAATCAGGATTTTGAGGTCCTCTGTTGAATTTCCATTTAAGAATTTATGAAGCTCATTCCGGATTAAAATTGCAATCTTTCATTCAGCATCATTAAGGATAATGTTATCTCTTTCATTAATAGTTTATATTCATCATGGAATTTTTTTCGAATGCTATGACTTATAAACTAATAATAAATATGTTTAAGCATTTGATTAACACAAAGAATGCCGGGATTTTCATAGTAATCGAAATTATAAAAAATTATAATATGAATTAAAATATGGTCTAGTTAGCGAAACTAACAAAGATTAAAATTAATTAATTGCTGAGCTTTTTATAAAATTATTTAAGCGCCTTGCATATGTCATTTTGTTCTCCTAGAAAACTGATGATGAATTATATTTATTTATATTTCACTTAGAAAAAAATTCTTTTTACCGTAACCAATCACGTTTTAATTTACATCGATTGAAGTTTGAGATGAATGTTTTAAGTTTTTTTCGCAAACACATACAAACATTTGTTCTTATCTTTGCAAATCCAACTGACATGTGTAAAAAATAATTTCTATGTTTCATTTTTAAAATTTCAAATTTAATGGCAACTCAAATATTAAGGAGTGCTCGCAAGCACTTAAATTTTCATAACTATTTATTCAAAATTCATTCATAACATTTTGGATAATTGCAATCTTTTCTTGGTAGAAAGAACATCTGATCAAATCATGTAATTTATCAGTCTTGAAAACACTTAATATATGAGATGTTAAAGAGAAGAGTATCTAGAATAGCTAATGAGACGTTTAGTAATAAGCAAAAAACTGAGTCGATCAACCTCTCATATTTGTGAAAGATTATCTCAGAAATGTTCATATATAAATAATTTACGGCATACTAATTCTGGACAGTTATTTGAATCTTTCAAGAATAATTGAATTTTAACTCACTGAAGAGTTATTTCAGGATTCGTTCAACTCTTGCTGAGTACAATTTTTTTCTCCATTTATGCAGCAGCAGCAAAAATCGGTGAGGGAAAATGGTGTTGCAATGTTCTTCATTTCGTGGGTTGTGTGGTTTATTTGCTGGTTACTTTCATCCTTCTACTTATTGGAATAATTGGTGAGTAATTGCAAGTTTTAAAAAAATTCTTTACTTTATCATTTATTAGAAACTGCATTTTTTAATGGATGCTTTGAGATTTAAATATAAAATCTGAGATTTAAATATAAAATCTGAGATTTAAATATAAAATCTAAATTCGTTTCAAATATTCCATAATCCATTATTCGCTTTATTTAGTATTTAAACATATCATCTATATTTTTTGATCTTGCTTGATCTCAAATATTCTTAGAATTAGTACCAGTTTCTAAGATATAAGTTTGGAATATACAACTTGCAATATATTTTCGATATAATTTAACATAAAATTTCTAATGGTCGATGAATTTGAAACTCTTTTGAAGCTTTTGATTTTAAAAAACTCTTTTGAAGTTTTATTTGCTTTTAAGTTTAATTTCAAATTTTAGGATTTTATTGGGTGGTAAAATTGTATGGATATGTAGAATATGAGGATCGACAATCAGCTAATTATGTCGATATGGAGCTGTACAAATCATCTCTGTTCATATTCTCTTTTCAGATATGTATTGCGTTACTGAAATGCTATTGTTGGAATCGATGAGTTTTGTTACTAATTAAATTAATATTTAAGTTATAGTGAGATATTCTAGATCATTATTGTCCACATGTTGAAGATTTTCCACGGTTAAAAATCAAACTGAAGAATCAGCTAGATTTTATGCGGAGCTTAATAATCTAAATTGGCAAAAGTTTTATTCCTCTCTGGATGCTTCAATTTGTAAAGATGAAAAGGAAGCAGATTCCAGTCTATATTTCTAGAGTTCAACCAATGAATCCTAAATCATAGGATTTTAATGTTTAGGATCTGGTAATGAATGATTATGCTGCTTATAATCTGCTATAATTGTTATCATGTGCATAGAAAAATTATCTTAATGATTTGTTTATAAATGAAATTTGATTTCAATTAGAAACTACTGAGCAATAATTAATTTTGATAAGATTTTATTTATTCACGTCTACATATAAATGTAATTGATATTTGAAAAATAAAACTTATTTTGAATATTGCTCAAATAAAGTTCACTTTCAACTCAGATAATTGGTCAAATAAGACATTAAAAAAATTAGTCATTCCACGAAACGACACTGTTTCCTGGAGTAATTCATTTTTGCAATTTTATTTAGAGAATGGCTGTTAATTTGGGATTTCAAACACTAAAAAAAAATATTGATCTCATAGAACATTTTAAAATTAATTACTCCAAGAAATAATGTCCCTAACAGACCGTTAGTTTAGTAATTTAAAGAATACATCCTCAAAAAATTATTTTCGCAATAACTTCAGACTTGAATAATTTTCGAAAATTTTGTTATCTGGAAACTCGAGCATTAAATTACGAAAATATCTTCCATTAACTTCAGCTCCTTACTTATATGGTCGAAATGCCTAACTTCCACCCCCAAGTTCGAACCTTATCGAACTTAACCAACAAAAACTTGCACGTTTTAAAAATTCGTGACACAAAATTGAGGACATCCGGATTTAACTACCATTCAAACCTCGTCACATGGAGGGTTAGACATATATGAAAAAAAACATAACATTATAATTAGAGAAACCCCAGACAATTCAAGGAACCACGCATATTCTTCTTATTAACGAGTGGACAGATATTGTAGCAGTAAGCAGAGAGTTCGTAATGTAAGTGATAAAGAACATATTTAGGGGAGGGAGAACATTTAACGGACCGCAGCCCGCGTTTAGGGTCTCTGTGAAACTAAATTTGTGAGGTAGGATCGCTTTAGGGTTAGTAAATAATGGTTTCAAAAAATCTACTGTGTATGTTGCGTGAGCTCACTTTGGGGTTAGCAAGTAATGGTTTCAACAAAGTCTAACGTGCATATTGCTTGACCTGATTCATCCCGTTTGCAATTAAGGGCTTAGGCTGCAGGAGTTGCGATTATGTTCGAGGAAGATTTGTTTGAGGCCTTCATTGCAAGGTCAACCTGGAATACCGGACAGAATAACTCTGTCACTGTTAGATGATGTCGCTTGTGCTTTTGCACTGACAAATCATCTGATATTGCATTTTCCTTTCTTTCTTAATGCTTCACTTATTTCTACTATGTTTCTCAATTTCCATGCAATTTTTCATGCGGGATATTGCCATTCATTGTCTGTAGTACGCTGTTCTGTTTCATCTCTTGAAGAGACTGCATGGTCTAGTTTTGGAGCCATCTGAAATGTGAATTATGCAAATAATGATTCATGGTTTCTGATCTAAAACATATGTAGCATTATTTCCAAATTTGATTCTTCCAGTATTCTTTGAGACTTCAAAGTAGCATTTATTTTATTTTGTATGATTAAAATGCTGGATAGACAATGCAGTATCATACGAACAAAAAAAGTATGATGCTGAATCGCGATCCGGAGTAGTGTTTTGATTATTTCATTATATTTGTTGTGAATAGTCGAATTCTGCAAGCTTTGCAAACTACAACTCTCTATTTTTACGAGTAATGATTTTAATATATTTCAGGTAACTTTAGAAGTTGCGATTAGGTATTTGAATTCACAAAAAAAAAAAAAAAATCACCCAATGATGACTACAACTCAACAGATGTCAAAGAAACGTAAGGCAGTACAGGATGGTATTTTTAAAGCTGAACTGAACAATTTCCTTATGAAGGAACTTGCTGAAGATGGTTATTCGGGTGTTGAAGTTCGACGAACACCGGCACGCGCTGAGGTAGCATTGTTCGTTATATTTTATATAATAATTTTCTTTGAAAGTTGCATTTGAAAAACTATTTATTTAGTTGATTTATTTAAATACTTAAATATAAAGATTTTCCAAGAAAAATAAGGAATTCATAGATGCTGGAACAGTAAGTCTAATTGGGATATAATTTACTGTTAAAGTTCTGATTTCATCATTTTTTTTTTTTTTTTTAAAAAAAAAGCTTTACATTATTTTGAATCAAAATTCGATTTCATTCTCTTTTCTGGCTTTGATATATGTATATTTCTTCATATAGATAATTATTTTGGCAACACGTACACAAAGTGTATTGGGTGAACGTGGACGGCGGATTCGTGAACTGACATCGGTTGTACAGAAGCGATTTGGATTTGCTGATGGCACAGTTGAGGTATTATTATATCAGTTTTATGTCAGTTGAAACCAGGTATTAGCCTGGAAATCTATATGAAATTGCATGATTATTTCCGGAATATAATGATATTTTGTGTGCCCAGAGCTTTAAACTTGGTTGTGAAAAAAATGCATTAACAATATTGAACGTTTTCAAGATAATTTTTTAGAAAAATAGAAAATAAGGAAAAGATTTGCTACTCATTGTTAATTATCATCATTTTTTTCTTGCGCAAAAAATTTCAACTCATGTTTTTTGAATCGGAATCTATTTTTCAGTTTTTTTTTTTTTTTTTTTAGATTTTTGATATATGTATGATTTTCTCATTACTATAACTCTTACTTTTCTATGTAATATTACAAAACTGAATTTGATGTAAATATATCATTTTTTATTCTATAAGTGACATCGTTTTTCTGTTAAAAGCAGTTTGGAAAAAGAAATTGGAAACTGAGATATAATTACTGTTGGACGGCTAACTTTGAGAACTGACCGTTTACTCTTCTCTTTGTTATCTGCGTGGAACAAATTTTGATTTGTTATTAGCATTGTTTTCTATATATTTCAGCTTTATGCAGAAAAAGTTACAAATCGCGGTCTATGTGCTGTAGCTCAATGTGAATCACTACGTTACAAGTTGGTTGGTGGTTTAGCTGTTCGTCGAGCTTGTTATGGTGTATTACGTTTCATTATGGAATCCAATGCACAAGGATGTGAAGTAAGTTAAATTTCATCGTTGTTAAAAGGAAAATTAGCATGTTCAAGTTGGATTCACGCCATGAATTTTTGCTTCATTTTATAAATTGGTGCATCTTTCTCTCGAAAAATTGAGGAGTTTCCAATAAATTGCAAAATTTGGAAGTGATCTTCCTGTTGTAAGAATTGAATGAATTATGTCGATAATCAAATGATGTAATGGTGTAGACATTGCGCTATAAAAAGAAGCTGTTGGTTCAAGTTCTAGATAGGTTGGAAGTAAAAAGGTAATATCCTCCTGAGAGCTATGATGTTTCATACTTCTGACACCTCTTATGTTAGCATCTCTCTTGGAGAGATGCGATGATTCTGCGTATTTTCTGAGCTCCCTTGTTTTATGCCAAGAAAGAAAATTAATGGATTTCGAAAGCATTTTGGTTTTGGCATGTGTCAAGAATCACGCTTTGGGAATGGAGATTTTTAATAAAATATTTATAAATCATTATATTATCATCTTTCCTAGGTAATTGTGTCGGGAAAATTGCGTGGTCAGCGAGCTAAATCGATGAAATTTGTTGATGGATTAATGATTCATTCTGGTCAACCGGTAAACGAATACATCCAGCAAGCAGTACGTCACGTTCAACTTCGTCAAGGTTTACAGTTACTACTTCGTGACATTTTTAAATTCTCTGAAAATTTCTTTGGCAAGGATCTCATGACTTGCAAAATAAAGTTTTGCCGATACAATAATGTGTTCATTTATAGCTTAATGTGACATAATTTTTAGGTGTTTTGGGTATCAAAGTAAAAATAATGTTGCCACATGACCCTAAAGGAAATATGGGACCACGTGTTGCATTACCTGATCAGATCCACATTCAAGAACCAAATGAAGCGCCAAATCCTTTACATCCGGAGTCAGAACATAAGCAGGAAAAAAAGGACTTGTTGCAATCGATGTCCGGTCAAATGCCACAATTACCTCCTTATTAAAAAACAAGTGAAGTATCTGTTATTGTTAAATATTCGTTTATTGTTCAGAAATTTGCAGATACAAATAAATCAGCAATTTTTATTAGTAAAAAAAGTTTGTTGAAAGAGCTACGGTTGCCATAAATTCTCACATTGCGCAATTTTCATACATACAATTCTCATTCATTAATTTTTGTAATTTTTCGAAATGCAGCTTTTGCCTTTCGGTCTTGGCTTTGATGAACAAGATTTCCAATAGGATCAGATGCTTCTGAATAGAATATGAAATTTAAAGTTTAAATACATATTGTATTTTTGTGGCTGGGATCCACGACACTTGGTATTTATGTGTTCAGGAGAATGGGAACATGCCTGTCTACTGTTTGCATTAAAAAGAATGGCGACATGTTTGCGCAACGCAGTTGTCTCATGTTTAGGCATATTTATTTTTTCCTCATAAATGACGTATGTATGATGTATATTTAAGAAGAAAATCCGCAGCAAAAAGCTGCAATTTGTTAGCTTACAGTAGTCTGAACTGAAATATAAGTAAAAAATCATGTAGTTCGGCAATTAACAATACAAACTTTTCGGAAGCCGAGGAGGATTGTTTGAAACTCCAATCTTAAATATTGACTGATCTAAAGATTTATGATTGTCTTCATCAAGCAATGAAAATCTGCCTAGCAATCTCACTGCTCCATAGGAGTGGAAGTTTCAGGTCGATGTTGAGAGTTTTGGAAGATCTGAATAAGCTGAAATTTTCAAAAATTTTCTTGCCGAATAGTATACAATGAGCCGCCATTGCTAAATATGGTACGATAAGTATTTTCAACAAATAACAATGCGATAATCAATTTTTCTTATAATCTTAGTAAAACTCAAATCTAAAATTATAAAAAAAAAATTTATAAAACAAAGAAATCAAGAGAAATTAGCAAATCCAAGGAAGAAAAATTTACTACAGAGAAGTATTGAAAATTGTCAATATTTTTGCTTAATTCACATACGATAAAGAAAATTAAGTGATATAATGCCTACGAAGCATATTGTAAAATTATGATTTGAGGAATTTCGTGCAGAAATGAATCGTTTCCTTCTAGGAAAATTCGATAAGTAATATATATTCAGTGGAACTTCTTTCCACACCGTATATTTTTATGTTCTTTAACCTGTCTTATTTATTTTTATATTTAACCATTAAGCAATTATTTAATAACTAGAGGATGAGTTGATTTAATTAATGATTTTAACATTGATTAAGCGTAAAAGTTTTAGAATATTCAAAGGGAAAATTTGCATTTACAAATACATTAATATTTTATTTGTTTTGTAATTTCGAGCCATTTCTTGGTTTTCTACTTCTATAGATATTTTATTGCTGTAAGGCATTCTGTTTTTTATCTTACTTTTTTTTTTCTTTTTTTTAACTTAAATTTTGTGGTTCTGTAAGAAGATTTCATGTCTGATTAGAAATACACATTAAATTTTCAAAATTTCACTTCGAAATCTGAACTTTTTTGTAATTTTAAAATTGAGCAAGATTTTCAGTCCCTTTTTGTTTCTTTTGAAAGGAACAGAATAATACCGCATGCAATTAAATCATTAAACAACTGGATTGCAAAAATAATTAGTTCTCTCCTAATTATTATTGCAAATACTTTCCGATGATATCGATGATTGTGCAGCAATCGTAAACAATCATAAATGAATTAGTCTTTCATTAATTTTGATCTATTCCGCTATTTTCACATATTTTTCTAGTTGTTATAAAGATACACAAATGATATTTCGAATGAACGTAGAGATAGCAATCATCAGGTAGCTTTGACTGCGTAAGAACAAACTTCTTTCTTCTAAAGTTGAAATAAACAATTAATATAATTACCTGGAATAACTTAAATATTTTATTCTGTGAATATCAGAGTAATGAAATTGTAATTGTCAAGAAATAGCACTTTCTTTTGAGCATTACAAGTCCAAATAATCCACTGTTCATCTTCTGCTCATTATATCTAAATCTTTTTGTAATTTATTTCATCAAAATATCGCTGATCAATCATAAAGCTCAACTAATCTCTGTTTTTGTTTAAAACATTTGATGCAAAACTTGTTGCAACTCGCCAGTGCAACATCATCTAAAGTTTTCGATGAATTTGCTAAATTGGTATTTCTTTATGTTTGGATAAAGATCAATGGTCATAGGAGAAGACGATTTCAATGCTTTGAAGTTTAATGATATTGCAGCAAAAAGTAGCATTTAATTAATTTTCGAGATATTTTGATGCATTTTATATTTAAGTGTTGATTCGACAAAATATTAGATTTCAGGGCTAGAATCATAATAACCTTCTAAAGCTTTATCTGAACTGCTACTATTATCCTGAAGAGGAAGTTGTATAAAAGTGTAAAATTGGTACTCTTAATTAATTGTCTGATCAAGTTTTTGCAAAACGAATTTTCCTCATTCTTTTCATTTTGCATTTTTTCGTTGCTGTTTGTAAAAATGCGAAGCATTTTGAAAAGGAATTTTTAAATGAACTTCTTTTGCACTTTTTTTTGAGAGATTCCAAATCAACTGTTAGCATAGTATCCTTTCAAAGATTTTGTGCGTAAACTTTGTTGTAACATCAAGGAAATAAGAGCAGGAAGTGTCAAACTACTAGTTCTTTTGGGATAAAAGTAGTTATTATAGACGAAATTACAGACCTTAAAAAATTTAACAATCAATAAAGTAATTCGTCGGTAAATTTTTACGCAAGATTAGCTGTAATATACTCTGTCGAGAATTGAACCATCATCAATTTTTCATAAAATGCAGACCACTGATTAAATAGTATTTTATCGACAATATATCTAAAGTTCTCTTCCTGGTGCATTTGAAATCAGATCACATGGTGTATATTTTCCGATAAAATTGCGAATGATAGAATGATAACAACGGATTAAATTGATAAAATTGATTAAATGAACTGATTTTGATTTCTTGATACTTTCTTTCGATTACAGGCAGAAAATTTTCAGCAAAACGATTAGATAGTTGTAAGGTGACAGTTTAATCAATGATTTTCAGCCCATAAATTATTTGACTCTGTTGAGTACCATGAATCCTCTAAATGATGTCATAATTGGAGAAATTCTATGTCGCTAATTAATGACAATCTTTTGTTTCTGAAATAGAATCATGAATATGAACCACCCTCTCCTTCATGTCATCTCATTGTTCTTCTCATACTTTAATTTCTTTTTTTGCTTGATAATGTCTCTTTTCGATTCTTTTGAGGTCGGCATGCTTGTTAATTGATTACAGAATGACGGATTCAGAAATTGAATTCAACTGTGGTTTTTCTCGACGAATTTCTAGATTATATGCAGAACGACCTGTTATATTTTATTGTTTTGATAGGCAGTTCTGTTTTACTTCATATGGATCATTATTTTTCTCCTATGAGTGGGGAAGCTTGAAATCAGTTTTTGGGAAGCAGTATCAATATTTGAAGTCAAAAAATTATCACTGATTTAATGATTTATCAATGAATTGAAAGAAATGCAAGATCATCGAGATAGTAATGTGATAAGATGAACAGTCCGAAAGTTATCATTCAAATGAATTTGTGTAAGAAAATAATCTAAAAATGCAAATCGAGCAGTTGGTGGTTCAAAAAAATTCATGGGTCCTTTTAAGTAACGCTCCAATTGTTTTTGCTATCCTCATATGCACAGCACAAGATTACTGAATATTCAGCTTTATGCTCTACAAAAAAAGAGGAACATTGAGTGCAAGCTGTAGATGAAAGTTTGAAGGCAAAGAGCCCATCGATCTGCTATATCACTGTTATCATTTGGCCAAATGGATGTATCTTATTTAGATTTATTTATTCTTTGCTTAATTCTTGAATACTACAACTGGAATAGATGAAAATTCAATGGAGTGAAATTCTTCTGAATAACCGGAAGTTTCTGATTTTGTTAATTACCAGAAGGCTGAAATTGCAGACATCTGACAGTTATTCAGTGCTGCTGCAATTATATTTCTCGCACTGCTAGTTGTAACTTGGTATATGTTCAGGAAGAGAAAATCTTTATTTATTTCTAATTTAGGTATTTTTCTTTATTTAAATATCTTTTCAGCTATTTAAAATAATTATGCAACATCAATTAATGAAGAGCAAGCAAGCTTCAAGTTGCATTCATTTCTGATTACGACGATTGCAATCGAAACTTCAAGCGAGAAAAGTTGGTTGATTCTAGCCAGCTTGATAATCATTTACAACCTTAAATCCCAACAGCATGTAATCCGCCAGAAACTTTGTAATTATTGTTGTCAAACATTTGTTTTTTAAAGACCAGGATTTTGGGACTATAAGTGATTTCAATGAGATGAAAGCGATGATTTAATGCGATATAAACAACAAAGGATATGATAGTAATAATATTTTTGCCCAAATATTAAGGCGAAGTTGTCTTGTGAGAAAGTGTACGAAGATGAGGATGTCTTGGCATTTTATGATAAATATCCTGATGCAAACCATCATTTGCTAAGCCTGGGAAAAGATGCTTAGCCTGGGATTGATTGCTGCATCGGAAATTGGCTCATTTAATTGCTTTCAATGAACTACAAATTGACAAATTGCAAACCAATTACACCTTGCTATGGTAATTCGGATTGTCCTGGCGGTATATTATTTCTGATTTTAAATTTAAAAAATCGAAACTTAAAATCGACAAAAACATGGAATCGAAAAGTCTACTTTTAAAGATTTTTATTAATAATATGCTAAGATATAATATTCAAATTCTCACATTTTCTAGAATCTTCAGTTTTGAAAAATTTCATAGATTTTCGGAAACTTTGCATGATTTTTATTTTCTTCTTTTTGCAGGACAATGTTTTGGAATTGTAGTTGGCACATGCAATTGTGCTGCATGCATGCAATTTGCATAGTGTAAATCAGATATGGATTGCGGTGGCTTAAAAGATGCATTTAGCAATCAAAAATTTTGCGACTGTGACAAAGGTCAGTTCTTCATTTTGATCTTGGATGAATTACTTCCGTTTTCTGTTATCAATAAATTTGTAATATTTTTATCGCTTTAATCATTTCGTTATCAGTTGTCAGTTAACATTTAATTCGCTCTTAAATATAGATCAATAAATGAATTAAAGACTTTTGGAATTTCAGGTTTCAAATTTGCTGGTTTTAAGAGCATCGTCAACGCCATGACGAGGATATGTAATCTGAAGGAATGTAGACAGAATACTTTGTCTTGTTTTGGATTACCAGATAATCATGGAATATGTTCTTGCCTTATTCAACCATGAATAATAGTAAAAATATAAGTTCAAATTCAATTTCAAATCAGAAAATCTAATATGTCGAATTTTTTTGTTCTTGTTCTTTTAACTTAGCTTGTAGGCTTTGTAGAATTTAAATTTTCTAAAATTGGAAAACATTCCGAGATTATTGAAACTGTATGCATTATTGAATTAATTGCATTTGTTTTTTAAAGTTTAAGTTCCAAGTTTATATACATTTAAATACTGTGTTTATAATTAAAAGGGGTTTTTTTAATTCATAAGTTCCAAGTGTTTTTAAACGAAGAAAAGTCGATATATGCTGTTGAAACATTTTATAAAAGATTACTGGTTGGGGAGAAAATTGGTTTAGAAGCCAATTAAGTTTTCAAATTTCTTAAAGCAGTGACATTAAGAGACGTGGTAAAAAGTCCTCATTTCATCTCATGCTGTGGTCTTAGAAAACTTTTGGGAATCAATTAGAAGATGATTTTAGAGTATGGGGTGTGTGATTTTGATATGGCTAAGTTCTTAAGTAAGGATTTTCTTCCTTATTAGTTTAAGTGACGCACTATTGTTTACTTTGGGAAGGTAGACAAAAAGTTGTAGGTGGGAGAATGACTAATGAAGATCATGCTTCAATTTAGTCAATTCGAATGATGTGGAATGAAAGGATGATGAGACTTTGTTGGTTGTCAAGGTGACTTTATGGATGAGGGTTTCATTTTCAAATGACATGGCATTTGTTAGATATTCATTATTATGTTTGTGTATCAGGCTCCATAAATAACATCGTTTTTAAAACTTCAATCATTCTAATTTTATTAAAATTAGATCGATTGGATCGAAGTTTTAAAAATTCTATCTCAAATTTATGAATTAATATGACCAAAGATATTTTCTCTTTTCTGGAAAAAAATGCAAGTTATATTTTTGAAAATTAATGGATTTCGAACTAAACTACTAAATAATCAATTTCTATCTTAATATGAGATGAGTGAGCAAAAGTAATATGTGAGATAGTAATTACACAACAATTAAGTTAAGCCTGAATTACAAGTCATGCTGAAGAGCGAACGCAAAATTTTTGATTAGCAAATAAGGCAGAGAAGATGTTCGAGTCACCGTATTCATTGTTTTTTTCAAAAAATTTGATTCGTTACTAAGTTTTTCCCCATTACTTTTGAAAGTTATGATGTTATTGTTTTCAGATTGCTATGCATAATTATTTCGTGAGAAAAAGGAAAAGCAACTAAGTGGTATTTGTCGATTCGATTACACCAAGGAATGGAAGATTTTATGACAGAAAATTCCAAGTTTTCAAATATTGAAATTCAGAAGCCACGACAACGATCAAGGAATAGACAGCTGAATAAGATTCTTGTGAAAGATGAATCTTCCATGCGAGATGATACCACCAAAGATAATGATAATTGCTTGCACGATGGAAAAGTGAATACAAGAAAATCCTTCTTCAACCGTATTCATTCCAAAAATCAGTCAGATTTTTCGAAATTGTTATCCGATCAGAATCGTGCCGTACCTTTGGATTCATTGAATACTGAGCGATTAAAGGTTTATTTTTGGCTTTTATGAAATATCCTGAATAAGAAGAACTTTAATGGCAAATTCTATGATTGCATTTCTGTCTTTTTTAATATATTTGTTGCATTCGATTCCCGTATTGAATTTTATCTCAAATAGAAAATGATTTCTCTCTGATTATTTTATTGTTGTTTAAAAAATTATTTGATCGGCCAATTACAGGTATTTTCTCTCTGTGTTATCAACAGTTGAACAATACTTTGTAATTTCTGTTTGACTGAAACAGCAACAATCTGTAGCATTTTCTCTTATTTGTGGCCATAGAGTTTATTTGCTATCCTTTTTGGAATATTTTTTTTTTTTTTTTTTTTTTTTTTTTTTTTGAATTATGATTGGAAACAAAAAATCAATTACTGATTTATTTTTAGTATTCTTGAGATTTATTTTTAGTATTCTTGAGTCTGCAAATTAATTATTAGAGTATTTCAGAAATTGGATCATGAACAACAAAACTCTACGAAAAATCATAACGACGCTTTTAATAACCATTTGAAAATGAAGGAAAATCTACCAAATACTTCAGATAAAGATTCGTTTCAAAAGGTATTTTTATACAATTGATTAATTGGAAGTTCGACTTTCCGATTAGTTCGATTCATTTCAAGCATTTGATTAGCTGCAAAGCTCTACTGCTACCATTATAATTCATATTAAATTTTCGTGAAAAAAAAAGCAATTATCACATTTATTGTATAAATACCAAAGTTGTTTCAATTAATTTGGATTGATTTTAAATTTTAACAATATTCGATTTTAAATTAATTAATTTAATGATGATAATTATAGAAGTTTAAATTATTACGATCAAATAAAGTATGCAGCATAGATGAGGAAGATAATCGAGTTCCATCAAGCGCAGATAATGCGCCATTATCGAAATCAACAGATCCGAATGAAGGCGTCAACGAAGCTAAGCGATCATTTGTCGCAGCTTCTGCATCATCTGCTGAACTTCCTTCAAAACAACCCATAACAGAAAAACTACCAGAAATCGTGGTGGATAACACAAAATGGCACTATTTCTGGAAGGAATGGGTTTTAGATACAAAGGACGAATTTTACTATTATTGGTTAAGCATGGTATCATGCGCATTTACTTACAACTTGATCGTTGTCATTGGTAAGCATCTTGTAGACTGAGTTGAAATGGTACATCATATCATTAGATTTAATAAGCATGATAAAAAATCTATAATATGGAATGACTGAAAACTTACTTCTTAAAAACTTATCATGGAAAATGCTTATTATTCAAGTCATTCATTATGATCAGAAATTCTTCTTGTTTTTTTTTTTTTTTTTTTTTTTTTTTTTACATTAATGAGACATGGATTCAAAAATCCGTAAAATCGATCTACGATTAAATCAATTAGATCCAAATCAATTAAACTGCAGCATAATGCTCGCACGATACTTTGCAAAACTGTAATAAAACATCGCTGCAACTTTCTGAATTCAATAATTCAGAAATGAAATATCATTTTATTTTCTAACATTTTGCAAGATTTGAATAATAGTGCACCATTTTCTGAATTTTTCATTTTGAATTATTTCTTCAAAATGTGCTAATCTGTAGCTTATCATAATTTTCTAGCTCGATCAGTTTTTTCTGATTTGGCTTCCGGATATTACTGGATTGCTTGGATAGTGGCGGATCTTGTCATGGATATTATTTACGTGTTCGATATGTTTGTTCGTTCCAGGACAGGTAGAAAGCTTCATAATACCACATTACTCTAAAATTGATGATTTTTTGGCAAAAATTTTTCGACTCACATTGCATGCATAATCGTTAAGATGTATTCAAAGATAGTATATTTTAAGGATTCCTGGAGCAAGGCTTGCTTGTTCGGGATATTTCACGAATTAAAAAGCTTTATCTACAATCATCACAATTTAAATTGGATATAATTAGTATTCTTCCATTCGACTTCATTTTATCGCTCATATTTTATAAACCAGTACCGTACATGCGTTTCAATCGTATTATCCGTTATCCACGCTTTTCCGATTTTATTGATCGAACCGAGACAAGGTTTATAATTTTTAGATTACAATCAGATTTATAATTATTCAATTTCAAACCCAACATTACTAACAACATTCTTAAATACATACTAAAACAATTCTTCTCATAGCAAATGAATTTAATTTCAAAGATGATAAAATTCATTGGAATATTTTTATATAAGCATCAAACTATCGGAGACATATCGCTTTATTTTATTTTAAATCTCTCTTATAAATTTTCGTTTAATTTACTGATCTTTTAATTTATTGATCGTTCAATTTACTTGTCGTTTAATTTATTGATCGTTCAATTTTCTGATTCGAAATTTGCAGGAGTTCAATGCCAAATGCATTTCGTATATTCTGCGTTATTGCCAATATTGTTGTGATTATTCACTGGAATGCCTGTATATACTTCTTTATAAGTAAAATGATTGGTCTTGGTAGTGATGGTTGGGTCTATGGGCCACTTAATAAGCAAAGCCTACCTGAGTAAGTGTTTGAATATGTTGGATATCAAGCCTAGAATCAGCAAAATAGTATCGAATTTCGCGATCAGAATTGATTGGTTACAATATAAATGTGACCTTGAAAATCTATTGGTTATCGAAAGTTCTTGTTCATTAAATTAAAACTATAAATTTATTAACTTGCAAAATAATCTTCAACATTTGAGCATTTAGGAAATTAACTAATCAATACTTGTCATTTTCAGTGGTGTAGAAGATACTCTTGCCAGGCGTTATATCTATAGTTTCTACTGGTCTACATTAATTTTAACAACAATCGGTGAAGTACCAGGACCAAAGAGAAATATAGAATTTGTTTTTGTAATTATGGATTTGATGTGCGGTGTACTCGTTTTCGCTACTATAGTTGGTAATGTTGGCAGGTAAAGTAGCGAATTAGTTATTATAATGAAAAATTAAATAAAATGTTAAAAAATCAAAATTTTGGATTTTGAAATTTTACAAAGACGATTTTCTGATTCATTTTCCTCTTACTTCATTTACAATCAATAATGACTGCGAAATTTAATAGTAATGATTACAACAATAGATAGCTGGAACGATCTAGACATTTCAATTTAAAAAAAAAAAATCAAAGTCACAATATTTGACATAAATCCAGATTTTCCGCGAATTTTTCAAATTTAATTCACTTCTATCCCGTCACATTAAAAATACAATGGGAAGTGAATTATTCAGTGAACTAATTATAAAAGTCAAAGATAAAGCACAGCAATATAGATTTCACTTCTTTTTTTCTTATTTCCAGTGCAATATCAAATATGAGTGCAGCGCGGACGAAATTTCAAAATAAAACGGATGGAATCAAACAATACATGAAATTGAGAAAAGTTAACAAAGAAGTAATTAATTAGAGCAAGTCTTTCTGAATCTTATCTAAAATTCTTTGATGTGAACGGTTATGAATTCTTGATAAAAGCACAAGTGATATTAGCCGTATGACTATTTCGTATAATCTTCAAACAAGTTAGGCTGTTTCTAATCTACGAATTAACGAGTGCAGAATTTTCTGAAATATTTGATAATGAATAATTGATTTTACGGTTGTTTATCAATAAATGGACAGTGATCTCTGCTATCTTTTGGTCAAAATTAAATCTTATAAACCAAAGAAACTGGAGAAAGTGAAAAGTAAGATTTTTAGCTTGAAACACGAGTTATGAAATGGTTCGATTATTTATGGGAACATAAACATTCTCTAAGTGATCAGCGTGTATTGAAAGTGCTTCCAGATAAGTTGCAAACAGAAATTGCCATGCAAGTGCATTTTGAGACTCTCAGAAAAGTGCGCATTTTTCAGGTAAATAACTTTTTTCTCGTTTTTGAAATTTTGTCTCAGAAAATTTTTATGAATGATTTTCGAGCATCAGAAATTTCCGATTTTAAAAACAATTAATAATATAGAAAAGCAATCCAGCAAATAATTTTTAAAGGATAAAAAAACAGTTTCTGAAAAATCACAACTGGTGAAAGTGAAATTATTGAATTTCAGGATTGTGAAGCCGGTCTTTTAGCTGAATTAGTGCTCAAACTTCAGCAACAGGTATCCTTCTCATAATTTTACCTAATTTCTTAATTCTGGAAATTTTCAAATACTTGAAAAATTTCAAATGTGAGAAAAATGCGGTAAAATTGGACTAAAACAAAAATTGTCTTTGTCCAATTCTATGTAGAAAAAATATAATCATTTAATGTTATTTAAGTGATAAAATGATCGATAATTCTAGATATTTTCTCCTGGTGATTACATATGCAAGAAAGGTGATATCGGACGTGAAATGTACATTGTTAAGCGTGGGAAATTGCAAGTTGTAGCCGATGATGGAATCAAAGTCTTTGCGACACTGCAAGAGGGCGCTGTTTTCGGCGAACTTAGCATACTTAACATCGCTGGTTAGATGCGTAGAAATTATTGTTATTCAATAATATCGCAATTTTTAAAAAACTTGTTATGTTACTTGACAATTAATAAGTTAGGTAAGATTATCTTCATAATTAGCAGTTTAGATAAGATTCATTATGAAAGTGATTCTGCCTTAAAATACGAAATGTGTGTCCAGTTGTTCATTCAGTGGAACTGATGAACTGATATGGATGGAATGTTGAAAGAATAAATAAAAGAGAGAATTTAAATTGAAATTTAATTTAGGAAGTAAGAATGGTAATCGGAGAACAGCAAATGTTCGATCAGTTGGTTACACGGATTTGTTTGCTTTGAACAAATGGGATCTTTGGACTGCCTTAAAGGAATATCCGGATGCAAGAAAGCTACTCATTGCAAAGGTTTCGAGGAATCCTCATTTTGATCAGCAACTTGATCCACAATTCTACTAATTTAATTTTTGATGGATATTTTAGGCCTCTTTAGAGAGCTTCGTTATGACTGCCACATCTAGCTGTAGGTGAGTTGTCGTTACTAAGAGTCATCCGTTGTTAAGGACGGTCGAAAAATTTAGATGAATTATCTAGACAAACTGAAAATAATCAGAAATGATTTAGGGTCGTGAAATTCTTCGAAAAGATGGCTTACTGGATGAAGATGCACCGGAAGAACAGATGACCGCCGAAGAGATGGCCAAAAATTTGCAAAATACGCTGAAAATTATGCAAACCAAGTACTGATAGAGAATAATTTAAAAAATTTTTAAGAATTTGCGATTTAAATTAAATTATAAATCAAGAAAAACAATTGAAATACAAATATTTTTTTGACATTTTAAACTTGCGAGATAATTTTTAAGAATAGTTCATTGAAGAAGGATAAAGATAAGGTATAATAATTATGAAAATTGTGAAAAACTAAGGCCCTTCTTAAGGAGAACGATAAAAAGTTAAGGATAGAATAAAAACAACAAATATTAAAACGATAAAATAAAGATAAGAAATGGAAAATGGAAAGAAACGAGAATAAGATAGGAAAAATAAGGTTTATTTCTTTTCGTAAGATTCATGTGAATCAAAAAAATCTTACGAGAATTCCTCATAGAATGGCTCGATTTGCGGCAGAATTCAGTAGTGCGAAGTCGAAATTGCTGGCAAGAATTGAATATTTGGAAACACAATTAGCAAAATATCAAACTAATGACAGTTCAACAATCAGTTCCAGTGGAAGTTATCGGGTGGAATAAGTGAAGCTTATTGATATTAATATAATTAGTGCTAATTATGCTTGTGATAATTACTGCACATAAGTTTCAAGTTGTATTGTGCTTAGGCTGAAAAAATTTTTCTTACGATATTTATTATGTATATGAATTTGTGTTTTTAGAAGTTTGTGTTCTTTTTTGAAAAAATAAAGGAATTTGAGTAGACTGACGGACGGAACACCGAAGGAATTTCAAAGTTAAACAAAGTTTTAAGATATGCTGAATAAAGGAAGTTAAATTGGTCTTGTGTAGAAGTAAACTAAATTTGATTAGTTTTCGGATCATTAAAATAAATTTTATAAAATATATTCTTTTTTTGAGCATTTTAAAAGTGAAACGAATCGTTCTTTTCGATGTGATCAAATAAAATGAATGAAAGATCGACTAGTCGAAAATCAAATTTGTTAACTTGTATGGCATTAGAATAAAATTCGTTCGACACACTTTTAGCAAAAACTTTAGATCAAACTCTGCTTTAGTCAGATTTGCAGACATGCGGGAGCAGATCATGTCATGAACTACTTAATCGATATGCAAATTATGGAAAAAAAAGGGTGTGGAAAAAGTATTCATAGTCGATCACAGTTCTGTTTATCAGCAGTCGTGAGCGGTCTCTTCGGCATGCCACTCCAGAGCATCTTCATTTGAGTATTTATGGGTTCGTCGATTGTTTCTTCTTCAGTTGATTTTTTAATAGGTAGACCGAGTTTTGGTGAATTAGGGAAGAACAGGTAAGAGGGGAAAGATGATAGGATATCTGCGATTTATCAGGACAATCTTTATATTAGCGGATCAGCCATTGGCACTTTATATTCTTCGTGAAATGAGGCGTTATAGTGAGATAATTTAAATTTAAATATTTGAAACTATATCGTATTGTGAATTTATATTTTCATTTTCGACACAGTAAAATGTGAAGTTTGTGAAGCTTAGAAAATCCTAAGCTGGAAGTTAGAAAGTCTCGGGAGTTCCAACTGATTCCAAGTGACGAAAGGAGAATCACTCCGAGGGTTCGACGGAAGAGAATTCAAACTAATCTATGCGTATTCATTATTATATACTATTTTAAATACAGTGTAAAATTTGAAACGAATTGGAGAAATGCGTTTATTTGAAATGTGGGCTAGACAGAGTAATCGGAAGAAGCCGAAAAACACTCGGAAGATCGCTTTTCTCGGAAGATCTAACACACAATTGGTCTCCATAATTTGCACATATTCTTCGTGAAATAGGGATGCGAAAGTGTAGAAACGTTTAGAGCCCGTGAACTGGTAGAGAGTGAAGTGAGGATTCTGAACTTACTGCAGAGCAGATTCTGTTCTTGTCTGTTTTGAAGTAAAGTGAAATTATGAATAGGTGAATTGGATCTGGAAAATAAAAACGCGAAGAGGACAGATCCAGAAATAGAAAACGGGGAAAGGGATTAAACACTTTCAAAAAATATTTTCGGGATGTGATATTTTATGAATTGATTCTACGTACGGAGCGAAATAACGGGAATTATGTAGAATGAAATATGATGAAAAGAGCGATTAATCGATCTGAAATGAATTGCATTGAATAAAATTGAAATTAAATTAAAGAGATGGCGGAAATTATCTTTCACATTGAATATTTAGTAAAATTCTGGACGAAATTTCAGATATTTCATTATTCTTGCAAATGTCGAAATAAATTATTAGTTACAACAATTACTACGAAAGAGTGGAATTTGTTAGCGTAGCGTTCATCGTTAAATAAGTATTAAGAGGTGACATTTGAGTGGTTGCATTGTCAAAATCTACATCGAAATAAAGTTGTCTTTTTAAAACTATTATCATATATGCATATTTTACTCATCTTATGCTTGCGAATATGGAATGCTTCAATTATTTAAACATTTTTTTTTCGCTTGTCGTATTTGAAAATTATTGAAATGAAAAGTGAATGTTGAAATTCTCAACTAATGCAGAAGTTCCTCGAAAAAATGATGAATTTTTTCTGCTTCTTTTACCGAAGATCTAGTGTAGTTTATTTTAGAGTAGATGCGAACATCAAACAAGCTTCATCTAGACATTAAATAAAGAGTGTTCACAGCTTAAATTGTCATTTTATTTCACTTATTCTATCCATGGACAGAACATGTTCGATGACATTCGAAATTTTAAACTTTTATTTCGGAATTTAGGATTCAATTTCAGGAGTTCTTAAAAAAATCTCCACTCTATATTACTTCAGGCAGAATGCGGACTGGAAAAGAAGGGGATTTCTGACCTGTGTTAATTTTAGAGATATTTTTTTGAATCATTATTATTAAGCAAATTCTTTTTATTTGTTCTTAAAATTGCATATTATAAAGAAGAATGATTCACATTTTGGGGATAATTGGAGATTTGGAGATTTTGAGGACATTTTGGAGATTTTTTGCGACAATAGTAATCGAGCAGTTCGTTAGTATCATTTTAGACTACCAATTATATTGATTATTCACTCTTTTTCCTAAATTTCAGTTTTAATTCTGAAGAGACGCACGCATCAAGCGGATAATTTGAATTGGATGTGTGATTGTGCTCCATCAGGTAGTATGCCAATCGCGGGCCAATGGGTTCTGCGCGATGGCTTTGCGCGGCGAGTAAATCCTAGACGTTCTAATGCTTATTTTGCACACCAAGATATATTTCGACAGTCGCATGACAATTTTTTCGTCAGTTTTTATCATCGTTCACAAGAAAGTGCTAAGGTAAGGAATTTTCAAATTTAATGAAATTTCGAAAAAACAGCGAAAAAATTTTGTTTAAATCTAAATCAAGAAAAAAAGAATTTAAAACAATATTTCCACAGAAAAAAAAATCAAAAATTTGTTTGATTCCATCAAAATGCAGAAAAATAGATTTCACAAATGCCATAAACTACAAATTTTCCGCATTTTGTTAAGAATTTGAAGTTTGAAATTTTACTTCAATATCATTGCTAATTTATCCATCTTTTGTTTATACCATCATATTCAATTAAATTTTATAACTCTCATCATAATAACCATTATGATGCATTTTGAAGGACATTGACAACTTATGGAATGTATTGATTTGGGTAAAAGTAAACGATCGGATTTCCAAAAGCCAAAAAAAAGTCAGATTTGGATAGATGAATTGAATTGCAAATTATAGCTTGTTTTTGCATTATATTATCTTCCAAATGACAATTTTAGATATTTGATGCGATGAAACGACGAGTAGAACTTGCTTATGAACAGCGTCGGAAGTCGGAAGCTAATCGGTTGCGGAAAACTACTAATGTAAATGTGATACGGCACTTGGAACGAGTTCGTGATTTCTTACTTTGAAGCTATAAATTAACTAGTTGAAGTAGTAAGGAACTAAAACGGCGGAAACTAACATTTAGCGACTTTCAATGTGCAAAATGCAATATCCAAAATTATCTTTTACGAGACCTGAGTTATATTAATTGATATCAATAAAACCGTAGAATCTAATGCAAATTTTCGGTTTCCATGTAAATTCTACCAAAAACTTCTCATATCAAGTTAATTGTCGGAAATTATTTACTTAAGCTTTCCAAATAAATTTCAGAGATAATTTGTTGGATAAAAAGAATATCTAAAATTTCGTGATCCAGTAAATTCGCTGAATTGTTCAAATGTTCCACTTTCCCTGAAGGGAGCAGAATTGAAAATGATGAAATATTATTTAACCCTAATACGAGATATTTTTGGTACAATTTGCATTGAAAAACAATTTTCATTGAAACATGCGTAGATTCTACAACTTTATTTCATATTCAAAACTTGCAACAATTGACCAGTCTTTAGGAATCAGTACATTGAAATTTTAAAAGAGTCCGTCAACAGTGTCGATTTAATGCTGTGCTGAATTGCTATAACAACCGTATTCCAGAATATATAGATACTGAGAAGCAGTGGAGATCAAGAAATGTTTCCAGATTCTTAGATTTTTCATCAAGAAAAATATTTCCAACTCTTAAATTCATTTTTAAAGATTCCTTTATCGAAAAATGTCACGTTAACAGTTGAAATACCAAATGCCGAACATGCTAGTATGATGGAGCGAATGGAAGCTTGGTGTAACGAAGATTCAATACCACAAATTATGCAGGATACTGGCGTGCTCATTCAATTCCCTGATTTGATGCCTGACGTTAACAATGCCGGGGATTATGTAAATAGAGTAGGTTTCATTGTGGGTTACTTTACTGGAAAATCATAGTTTCAAAACTTTCAATTTTTATTTACATTGTTTCTGTTCTAGCCTGAATTTCAAAATCTTTTATAATCTATAAGGTATATTTTGGAAATTTTAATAATCGAGAACAAAAGTATTTTGTTATTCTAATTTTTCTCAGAAAAGAAAGATTCCTGCTGAGATGTCTAAGATGTAGAAGTTTATGTAGCTTACTGCAGGTGACATTAACAGGACCGCTGGCCAATGTTGAACAAGCCAGGATTCGAATTAGAGTATGATAAATTTCTGATTTTCTTCCGCACTTTTCCTTTCACGTCCGAAGTTCTCATTATTAGAAAAATATTCTTTTTTTTTTTTTGTCATTTGATGATGTGCAAAATTTCTTATCAAGATATTATAATATTTTACAGAATTTTACGCCCATAGCGATCAGTTTTCCTCTAAGGACATTGAAACCTAATATATTAATAAAAGATGTGAAAAATATCATCGATAAAGCGATTGCCGAAAAAATTATTGATTTTCCTAACCTCGAAATAATGGTGCAGTCATCACAGTTGGTGAGTTTTTCCATATTTTTCTAAAGTTTAGATTTTACTGATCATCAAGTGACGAGAACGGTATAGTTTGATGTTCTCGGCATAGCAAAATTGTTGTTCGAATATGAGAAGCAAAGGCATTAGACATCAAGAAGTGGAAGCTGAAAAAAGTAAAAAGATTGAGGCATTAATTCAGTCATTTTATCCGAACTCCAGATTTTAAATCTCTGCTAAATTTCGGAAATAAACAAGATATTACGTTTATTCTTTTTCATCTACTGATTTAGTAATTGAGAACAATGGGTAACCCACATAATACTACGTATGTTTTAGCCGAAGGATTCAATTCCATCATGTGTTGTGCGTGGTACACCATCCCATGAACGTGATATATGTGATGCCTGTGCAGGTCTCCATCGATTGCTGTTTGATGCTGGAAACGACAATGAACATGTAAATTTATCTGCTTCCAGAACTCTACAAGAAGATTAAGACTTTAAGCCTAGCATAACTTGAATTATGAAAACGTGATGGTAGATTCAAAAATCCGTGAGATACAAAAAGTAGACTAAAATATGCGTTTTTAGAGTTCAGCAATGATATATTCAACGGTAATGGATATACCAGTTGTACAACAACTGGCTGTTACGGGAGTACCAGACGGATGTTTGATACGAATGATAAGTTTGGAAACGGATGCAATCATTTATTTTCCAACGATATCAGATAATCGTTTAGGGGCAACCGTATTTTATTTGTACGGTTCTGTGCATGCCATAATGAGAGCAAGAAAATATATTCAAGTTTGCGTTATTCTTATTTACTTATTTTCTCTTCTCTACTTTCTATTTGTTTATTTTTTTCCAAATACACATTCTTTTTTTTTTTTTTTTTTTTATATACCATTCGGTTTGCTATCTCCAGCAATGCAAAATATTTTTTATCGTCAATTGTAAATGAATTGCTTTTTCTTCACCTGATGCGCGGAAAATTCTGAAGAGATAAAAGTTAGAAATATTACAGGTTGAGATTGTTAATTCTGGAAACTGTTCATAAGCAAAACTGAAAATAAAATATTATTTTAGGGTCTTTTACCTGCACGTTTAATTTTCGACGTGGAAAATAATGATTTACTTTGCCCAGTTGATGCATCGAATAGAGAGTTATTCTTGCGTGATACAGAACATGATTTAACAATTACGATGAAAAAAAGTCGTTTAGAAGGAGAAAAAATAACTACAAACGATACTTTACGAGTACGTTTGATGAAGTTCAGAAAGTTTCAAATCTCGATATATATTTGTTATCCTGTTATTTATTTCCCAATTTGTTAATATACTACAATGCGATATCAAAAGACAAAAAATTTAGATTTTATCTAAAAACCTGAAGATAATTGCTAAATTGAAGAAATGAATTAAATGTGAAAAAAATTATTCAGAGTAGAAATAAATGAGGATGAAAACAGGTGATTAGGAATTCCGTTTTTGATTATCACTGACTGTTAGCGAACATTTATTTTGATTCTTCTTGAACTTATTCAGATCTTTTTATGCTTGTAGAATATGGTGATAATTGAGTCGGGAGAATATAATCTAACTAATGTTTATGCAATGCGACATCAACTTCTTCGGAATCATGTTTTAGAGGATGAGCCATTGATCGTAACAAAAGACTTCGATTTTTTTGAAAAAGATTTCAAAGCACTAATTGCTAGAAATAATCAGATTATCGTAGAAGTAAGTTTTAAAATTATAAAAAAAAAGGCTAGTCCAGTGGCCAAGCAGGATCTAGGAAAGTGATTGAATGATAAAAAACGATTACGTGTTTGAGTTGTCCGTCTTTTGTAAAATGTGAGATGATATTCGCTTCTCTATAAATGGATTCAGTTGAGAGAATGTAGAGAATTTTCATTATGAATTTTTATAAATTTTTATCGAATCACTTTTAACAGCAAGAAATTAATTTTTTCAGAGTGTGTGTTCAAAGAACTCGCAAGCAAAGACTCCATCGTTACTTTATTCACAGCTTAATCAAAATAGACCAAACTGTATGCTAAATTGTTAATGAATTTCTAACTTTTCTTATTTTTAAATTTCCTCAAAAATTCTATGATTTAAGCCTCAGGAATCATTAAGCTCTTTTAATTATAATATGCAATCGAAAATGTTTTTATTGATAAATTTCTTAAACTTAATTAGCTCTCATTTCTTTCTCAATTAAATCTAATTTGATTTCAAAAACTTAGTTTGACCGTTTGGAGAAACAGTCTTCATTGTCTTTATTAAATTTTCTTATATTTTGCAATAATTTATTATAGTAATTTTCATATTTCTTTCAGCATTGCCACCAGTGCCCGTTATTTCATCACCTGTAATAACTAATATTGCTGAGTTGTTACCACAAATACATGTTCCTCAAGAAGTATTACAATCATCCGAAAATGAAAATATACCAACTGCTGTAGCAGTTGATAGCAGTTCAGCAAGTAAATTCACTTTGCAGATCTTTATAGTTTGGCTTAATGGCGCATCAATTATTCTGCAAAAATTTTATAAAACTTGATTGTTCATATTTCAAGAAAATTCATTCTATATTATTGGTCTGTTCTTGTTATTCGTAACATTTTCGGATATTGCAATTGGAAATTCGCTAGAAAACTGCTTCAGAGATAATTTCCAGTTCTATGATTTTTTAAAAAATTGCAATTCATGTTCTGGCAAGTTTGATCTTAAGATAAATGATATTATGATCTTTATTCGCATTCAGCATGTAGTTTTGATATGATATTTGTTTTTAAATTGACGGGCTCTGAAATTATTTTGAGATTAGTATTTTTACATGTCTTATTTTTGGACATTATTATTAAAGATATTTAAAACAAATGTTGCATAATTAAAATTAGCAGTCTTAAAAATTTCTATAAAGCACTGTTGTCAGTATATAATTTTGATAATAATCGTTCCAATTTCTCTTACAGCTTTTAAAACTAGGTACTTACAATATGTTAAAAATTTTGAACTTGTTTTATATCTTTATTCTTTTTAAACCTCTTTATGTAAATTTGCAGTAAAAATTCAAGAATTTTCATCCATATATAGGATTACAGGTCAGGAAAGGGTCGCTGAAAAAGCTGTAACATTTTCAGCTTCGCCATCATCGATTTTACCGAAAGTTAGTACCAGATTTCTGCATTACCTTGTACACTTTTTAATTACAGTTATTTATATCCCGAGAAAATGACTACTATTGCTTATTTTGAAAGCAAAGGATTCAGTGGCATTCATTTCAATAAATTAATTAAAGTCGCCAGCTGTTGGATAAATATCAGTAATACTCTTAATTTATTTGCTTATTATTTGATTACTTTTAATTCTATTGTTTTTGAACAGAATGACTGCCTTCTCTATAGTCGTTAAAAAAATCTTCCATTTTGAAAACGAAGTGAAGTCAAGAGGATATGAATATGAAAAATATTTGTATACGATATCAGATTTGGAATTGGAATATTACTTTAAGGACAAATTGAAAAGATAAATATATTACAGGAACAAAATACGTCAGATGGAGTGAATATGTCTGTGCCACAGTTCTTGGATTTGTTTAAACGGAATAAAAATAAGAGTATTGTGATGATTCCAACTGATGATGCTGAAAAGTCGTCATCCAATATAGCTATTCCGCAGAAGGTTGTGTCTTAATTTTCAATTTTGATGTTGAAAATATTTTAGGAATTATTGATAAAAAACATAATTTATCATTTGTGATTTAAAACAAAGAATATATTTATCGCTTTTTTGGTCCTCTAGATTATATTATTCGTCATTTCAACAATTTTTAGAAACGATTTGATTACATACCAAAAATAGAATTATGGTTCCAATTATCGCAGTCTATGACCACTTTAATTTTTTTGAAGTTTTCGGAAAAATATGCTTTGCCATTTTTTTATATTAACTCTTCATAATGCGATGAAGTTTTATGGTGAAGAATTTGAAAGATTGCTAACTGATGGGAAATTTGAAGTTGTATCGCTGTTCCAGCTTTATACCACCACATTTAATTAGCACCTTAGTCTTATTCTGCGACGGATGCCTATTCTTTAAATGCTTATTGAATAGAAAGTGTTACATGTTTGATCGTTTGCTTGCTGCTACACACCTTTTTTCGATCAGTAGTATAGATCTTCTTAAATAGTAGATAATGGTGATAAGCCCATTCTTTTTTGTTTTTTCATTTTACTACTTGAAATCGTCGATTTTCTTATGCATATTTTTTTTTTCATACTTTATGTCTAGCTTTTTTTCAGATGGAATATATTCGAAATATTGATAAGACAGTTGTCGGTCAGAATTTTAATAAACATTTGGAAAGATATAATCTCGACGTAGCTACTAACAATGCTAATTATGATTTGACAAGCAAAACTATTCCGGAAAATTTATTGAAATCAAAATATTTGTCCGAAAAGTCGCCAGTGTATACGCAATTGTTTACAACTGTACCGCAATCACAAAATTTAAAAAATCCTGGAATTAATGTTATGAAAGACCAAGGTAATTTATCAGTAATCAGGATGATTTATCATGATGGTAAGAAGTTATGTAAAAGCGCTCATGTGCTTGAGAGCATTAAAAGACATTTAACAGCAAGTTTCCTACTATCTAAATGTAATTATATTAGATATATTTGATTCTGTTGACTCTTATAACTATAGGAAGATCTCCTTTACATTTGACCAGTATTTTCAGACTCCACAACAATAGCAATAGCCAGTGCCATGCTTCAAAACAGTCCATCGCAATGGTTTCAATCATCCGGCATAATGACGGCAATAAAATCAAGTGAATATTTCGAATATATGTATCAAATATGAAAAAAAGATCATTTTAAAAACATTCGCGAGGCCTGCAGATAATTATGCTTAGAGTTAGTAATAGTGCTAAATAACATATTAATAGGTGATTTAAATGAAGCGCAATCTACTGATGTTATTATTAAGCTGAATAAGCTCAGAAAAAGCAACTTTTTAGATTAAGAGTCTGGCAAAAAACTTGTAATTCCTATCATTATCTACACAGTTAATTATTCTACTTCAATATATTTCCTCTAGAAAGTGCTCAAATCTCAAAGGCCAGTTCTCCAGAAAAAATTTGGCAAACAAAAAAAAATCTTCCATTAAAATCTTCATTCACGAACGAGGTTTCACCTATAATTTATTATTGCATACTTAAACACTACAAGACTATTGAATTCTGATGATATATTGAAAGGAATGGTAAGAATACAAAATAATCGATCCGAACTGAATGCTTTCAGCGATTACAAAGACTTTACATTATTTCTTGAATTATGTTTGTAGCACTTTGTTAGAGCAATTTTCAATAGAAATAGAAAACATGATTATGAGGTTCTGATAATATATAATGAGAATTTGAAATTTTTGAAGTTTTAGAACTATATTCGCGACTACCATCGTGGCATAAGCACCGAGAGAGGTAGTGATATGCCGCAAGAGATATCAGCAAGAGGTTGCTAACTTTTTTATACATTATTATTTTTTCATTTTTGAGATTCAGTAAATCATTTGTAATAATTTGAACCTAAATTTGTACTAAAAAAATATTATATTTATGTTGTGTATGTACTATAATAACTCTTGATTAAGTTTCCTAAAAGATTGTACCGATATCTTTGTCGTCTACACTATCATTAGTAATCAGTTTAATAAAGATAAAATAATGGATGTATCGCTCTTTTTATGTTCTTCCTCTTATCTGTTGATCTGGTCCACACTCTCTATTTAAATTTCCAGATAATATGTAAATAAGTGACATTATTTCACTTAATGAACTGTTTGTAGAGTCGAAAAAAGCATCATCTGATTTGCGCCTGTCATCTTTATCAAACAATCATAATACCAATTCATTATATTCAATTTCACGGAACAATCCTGCGCGAAATTTTAGTCAATATCGGTGATAATTTAAAGTTTCTAAAAATGATTAGATTTTAAATTAACTTTACATAATGGTTTTTAGATTATTGCATCAAAGCAAGGATAATACCGACGATGCATACGATTACCGAAAAGATCGCCAATCAGCGCGAAGTAAAATTTCTGATTTCTTAAATTTATTCGAAACTTCATAAACTTTTTTTTTCCTCTTACTGTTTATTTTAAATATTCTAGTACGTGATAATACTGTTTGGGAAAATTCGCGGCATTCCTCATCACTATTTCATACACATTCGAATACACGTGAAATTTTTTCAAAAACGGTAACATTTTGAATTTGTCCAAATAAGTACTTCATTGATTAGATTTTTCAACTTATGGATTTTCAAAAGTAAATTGTTTGTATTTTTAAAATTGGCTTTTAAATGAAATTCTACTACTGTTTTTATGCATTTCAATATTATTTTTGGTAGTGAAATATGAGAGAAAATGTGATACGTGACATTTTTATTGCTTTTTAGGGTGGAGGGAAGTCCAGGTAAATAAGAATCTATAAAATTTTGGTATGAAGGCGCATTGAATTTTTTCTGTGTATTTATTTGATGAATTTTGTATTTCTAATGTTTTGCAGTATCAAGGACGAGTAAATCAGAATTCATCGCGATCTGGTGACATGATACGTGGTGGCCGTACAATAAAGCAATCGACGAATCGCTCCGGCGGTTATTACTCAACATTTTCTCGTTTTCAGTCAATCTGGAGCTTGTCGGCGGGTCACAATGAAGGTAGAAGATATAGTAATCGAGCAATGACACATTTTCATTTAAAAAGGCAATTTGTAAACGGAGCACAATTAAAAGAAGGAAAAGATGATCAACGAGATGAATGCCTTTCTCGTTATCAAGAAGAGCAGCATGGCCGTATCAGTGATCAGTTCCGAAAAGGTTTCTCTTCTCCAATTTTTTATTTCGGATTCCATATGATTTGATGGGCTTTCTTTCTGAATAAAATATATCGCAAATTTTGTTTCAATTTCGTAGCTATTAATGGGAAACTGAGCTATCTCATAATGAAAAATAATATGATTAAGGTGAAGTTCGAAATATTTTATATTATATTCCATTATGCTACATGCATGTTTCCGGATAGTAGAAAATGTTTTTTTAACTCATAAAAAAAAGAAATTTGAATAGAAAAATGATCTGTAGGAAATAGGAAAAATAAAAATCAAGTTTTCGTATGTCTTATAAGATTCAATAAGTCAAATGTGCTGTTTCGATAAATTTTTGGATAGTTTTCTTTTAAATTCTATCTTTCCGAAGTTTTAAAGCATTTATTAATATAAATTTCTTCCTTGAGTTTGAAGAATTAAAGAATAATATTAATGATGTTGCATCGCCATCAAGTTGTTGATTAAAACCAATAAATTTACGCAGATATAACGAAAGGTGTCGATGTATTGGTGCTGATCGATGAGGTACAAAAGAGTCAGAATGAGCAGTCATCACGAAGTGTACAGCAGTTAAATAGTCCGTTTAGTTTATAAATTTTTAATTACGCACCTCCCTCGAAATTCGATATTCCGTTTGGAATAGTGGCAATAATCTGAGATTAAAAAATAAAGTTTAGATAATAAGAATCAAATTTAATAAAATCCGTTTGATTTAGGTTCTTAGTCTGTGAGAACGCCAATATATAAAAGTGAAAATAAAAGAAGTACCTTTCCATGATGGGTTCATCTTTAGGGCCAGCATTAATGATGAAAGAGTTGGAAAAATATATAGAAAATGATAAAACTATTACGAAATCATATGCAAATACGGCAAAGAAGAACACTACTGAAGATGAAAAAGTTCAAAACAAAACGCTAGTTTTTTCTTCAACATTCTAATAATCATTATCGATCTTGTACCATTTTTTTTTTTTTTTTTTTTGAAAATTTATTTAGAATCCAACTTTTTCAATTATTCTGAATCAGAAAATTATGAAATAATTAAATAAAGTCAGCAGAATAATTATAAATAAAAAACAAAGTATTAAATAGATCTTTCACTTTCAGATTTGCTCAAATTCAAGCTGAAAGTGAACAGTCTGCGAAAGTTATAGCAAAAGGTTTTTCAGTTGAAACTATAAGTTTTTTTTTTTTTTTTTTTTTAAATTTTGATGTGTCGAATTTCGATGTTTTAAACTAGTCATCTTCCACCAAATTCGGTCCGTATATCTCATTGCAGTATGGAATTGGGAACGGGATTTAGACATAGTTGAATTATAGCAAGATTTATATCCCAGAAACTTATACAAGTTGAAATGATAATCTCTGCCTGTTGACCGGTAAAAGTTATCAGTACTGCAGTCACTAGGTAGATTACAAGAAATCGTTTAATGATTAGTAATCCTTTTTCGGATAATCTATCGTTAAATCCTCGATGTACAATTATTTGAATATCGTGTTGATGAACTCAGAAGTTCAAATGATCCTGTTGATTGGTCATACTGTCATTTAAAATTAATTTTTATGAGGAAATTGTGAAATAATTCAGATTTATTGCGTAGAGGCTTTTTTTTCTGAAGTTCTATTTCTTGAAACAATAAAGATTGCAGGATTGGTTGTTAACTATTTTTTTTAGATCATTGTTAGTTGAAAGGATTTCAAAATCAAAAAGTTAAAGATTATAAGAGAGAAATTTTGCTATGAAATTTTATAATTAATGTTGAAGCTATTTCGTTTTCAGAATGTCGAAGTGATGGTTAAATCGAATTTCTGTATGCATTGGTCTGTTCTACGAAAATTATTATTTACAACTGTGTTAAAATTCCCATAAACTGAAATCTCTAATGTGGAATTCCAGTTTTTCGCCGAGGAAATTCAGTCGAAATACCACGGATCATTTGAACCAAGAATGAAGCGTTTCTGTTTAACGCTATGAAAATTTTGGGTTATTGCTTGTGAATCAAACAGTTTCATGCAGTATTTTGTGCTTTGGTGCATTTAAAGTTTTTAATATTATCGTATCTTTCAAGAACACATTATAATCGTGTTACAAAATCATAATTTATTCATTGTTTGATAATATTAATTGGTCATTGATCGATATAATGACTGTTTGATTCTAAATTCTTTCATCTTCTTTTGGCCGCTTGCCTAGAACTTCAAAATTATCCTGAACCCTTCATATTTTACGAAATTCAGATCTTTTTCCTTCAATGCTTTTGTTTTGGATTACAATAGTAATATCTTTTTCTCAGAGTGTTTTGGTGATTTTATACTACATGGAAGGTATAAGCAATAATAGTAGCAAAAGATTTTAGTAGAAGTTCTATAAATCTAGCTCAAAACAACTTACTAATTAATTCGCGTATATTTTATTGGAAATTTGATCTGGAATGGACTAGATAATAACTATCGAAGAAAATTTTATTTGTATTTAAAAGGAGTCACTTATTCGCAGGTATCTCTTGGAAACTGCAAATAAGTGGCCAAGCAATCAATGTGACAAATATTCTTTTCAATAGTCTCGAGTTCTTGAGACTTTTTGCTTTGTATTCATTTATGTAATTTTTCATGCCAGAGGTTTAACTGCTTAGGAAAGAAATGCTTATTATGGGATTCTTTAATAATTTCCGACACTTCACATTAATTTGATTTGAAATTGTTTATTTCACTTCCATTAACTTTCGTAACAAGGGTAATGACGATTGTTGGGAATGAAGAATTTAATCTTTTCTGTCGGATGAACTTGCATGAAATATATGCAGCAATTATTTATATATATATCCAATATTCTATTTTGACTTCTGTTTATTTTGGTGTTGCAATTGTGGTAGTGTTTCTTTTTAGTAAAAATCTCCTACTTTTTATGTAGTCAACAGATGTTCGATTTTGTATCTGAACTGTGGAAGGTTATATGAATGATATGGTTTGAATTTCATAAAACTGCTTGGGAACAAGTATCAGTCTGCAAAAGTTGAAACTGGATATTATCCGAATAAAAGACGCTAAGCATTGTTGCAGGAATGGGAAGTGTCGCGCATTTTCCATTTTTTCCAGAGGTTTATGATTGCTAGTTGGCTTTTCGTTGCTCTTTTATCCTACTTCTTATGCTGGAATTTATCATCATCGAAGAAAGAGGACGTTATAAAACGATTTTCACTTGTTTGTATTTAAAGAAAAAAGCAATGACTCTTTGAGACTTGCTTGGTTCATTGTTGAACTTGCTATATGATCTCAAGATGACCTTTTGTCGGCATCATCAAACAACAGGAACTTAGTGGCACTGGAATCATTCGTTAATGATCAATATTTTTTTTACTTTGTTATTTGCTGCTTTATTTCATTTTTTGAAATAGATTTTTAAAGGAGAAGGAATAATGTGGGAAGTTACATTTAGAATCAAGCTAAATTCAGTGAAATTTCGAGCTGTTAGAAATTCACGAAGATTAGCACTTTAGAGTATTATAAATGAATTGAACATCTTCGGAATTTCAAAATGATCACAGTCAGAAGACTAAGTACGACTTGTTAGTTGAGTATGCATAGTATGCAATAAAAGTATACAATAATACATAAGTATGCAATAAATGTGCAATAAAAATATGCAAAAATACAATAAATAAATTGATTTATGCAATCAGTGATGACAATAATGTTGATTCTCTTCATTGCGGCTAATGCAGTCGTTTTTTCTGAGCACTGAAGCAGAAGTACTTTCATTTTGTTTAATTCACCATTTCAAAACTTTAAGCAAGAAAAATGCAACATTCTGTTATAAGAATACTATTAAGATTCGAAAGTTAGGAAAATCAGAGGCACATGCAAAATGAAGTCTTAAGTGCAATATTTAAGAAGTGCAATATTTGCAAATAATACATAACTATACAAACAAATATAAATACAGGTTATAACAAAGAAGGCACTATGATATAACGATAAGATCATCTGCGTCTGTTTCCTATAGTCCTGATATCATTTTTCTAAATCTCGCTACGAAATTTCAGCATTCTTTTACGTACTTGATAAATATTTGTTTTTCTAATATGAAGGTAAATGGTCTATGATTGCTCTAATTGAATGGTGTTCCTCAGACTTGTGAACATTGTTGAAGAAAAAGATTATCTTAATTTTTATATTTTATAAAAAAATATAAAAATTAATGACTGCTTGTCTATAGTCTTACCTTGATAGAAGGACTAATAAATCCAACACTTTTCTCTAATTTATTGATTTTGTATTTTGTTGCGTAAATTTGTAGCGTTTTCACATATATCATGATTTTGACTAGAATAAATTCGTTTTTAGTGTAGTTGTTTCGCTAGTGACTCACTCAATTATTCCCTATATACAGGAATCTAATATGTTCAAAGGTCTTCATCAGATAATGACAACCAACATTGCTTACTGTTATTTCTCTTTAATCGAAGCTACTATTTGATATGAAACGAAATCTTTCTCATTTATCGCCATAAATTAAAAAATAGAAAAAATTCTAAATATTTAGCGACCAGTTATCATAATTCATTATATGCATATTTGTCTACCGTTACTTCCAAATGAGAAATAGCTTCAAGAATATGTTTCACTCCAATTGATAACGTATACTCATGAAATTTACTGCAATGCGAAGTCAAAAAGAAACCAATCTTTTGAAAAAGCTTCAAGCTGCTAATATTATCATCTGAAATCTTCACTTCAAAAATCCGTAATCCAATTATTTCAAATGCAAACTTTAACATTATCCGAACCGCCTCTTCACCTAAACCTTTACGATGCCATTCGGATTCAGCAATCATAACTGTCAGTTCAGCAATGCTATCATTTAGGAAAATATTGATGTCACCTACCATGCTGGCAATCTGAAAAAATAATCCTGAAGTAACTTACTTCAGGTGGAAAGTTAAGGGACCGGAATAAAAGAAGAAATTTGTCTGCCATAATAGTAGTTGACAAGCATAATACATTGCAAATATTTTGTTTTCATGAAGAATTGTTCAGCAAGACTATGCAAAAACGTTCGAAATTAGTTCACCTCATCAAGGCCACTATCAACCAGATCACGCGCCAGGATGATGAATGTGCATTTGTCGTCATCTTCACACCATCTTGCCTGCATCTTCAAGTGATAAACGTTCCGATGCTGTCAACCTCCGTAATTCTTCATTCTGAAAATGAAATATCACACGGAAAATGAAATTTTCAAAAAATATTCATTTCTTAGAATTTAAAGAACAATGCATCATACCTCCATCCAGGTGTGGTATTTAACCACGTGGTGTTTGCAGTAAGGCACCAAAATTACTTTTTGGCCGATAAGCTTTGTATGTTCGTTTATACGCATAACTGAAATTCCAGCAGTCAATTCAAACTTCCCTAACACAGCGATAAGCCTTGTTCATCCTAGAAGCCGCAGCGGGGATTGGTGCAGGACAACCGTAAAATCTCGGATGATTTGGCCGATCCGGGAATTCCGCTTGGCGGGAAGAGTGAATAATACCTGATTTGAAGGTGTGATTTCGTTACTAATCTTTGAACAGGGGCATTTTTTATATCGTAATTCGTCAGGGCTTCTCAATTTCCCATTGTTTATGCTTATGATAGTGTCGCCACAAAGGGAAATAATTGTTTGTTTTAATTACGAGTCGAAATTTGAATATTTTCAGTATGGCAATGATTTGATTTCAGAGTAATTACAAATCATTTTGTGGAATTATTCCAAGATAAAATTACCGCAGTTCAGCAATCCTCATGGAATTACCTGAGGAGGAAGCGGATGCAGATGTCACTGCTGGTGCATCTTTCACTCTACATGGCAATTTTAAAAGTAAGTTGAAGTTTTGCTCAATTATAACTTAATCGGATGTAACGGTACAAGCTGATGAGATTTTCAGAATTCTCATACACTTTAATGGTAGGAAATGGTATGAAAAATCTGTTGTAATACTACTTTCGACGTTTAATAAAACGACGTTAATTGATTTCATTGAAATTCATATTTGTTCTTTTATGTGATTCTGAACTTTTCACATATCTCAGTATTTGCTCGTGCAATTTTGGCGTTGAATCGTATTGGCAACGAATTGTACATGGAACCAAATAATTTCGGCGTAAGTTTATTGAAAATTTCAAAAAAGCAAAGTGGTGGTTGGAATTTTAATTTCAAATGAGTGAAATTAAAATTTTAGAATGAAGAAAGCCAGTCATAGATTGATTGCTAAACCAGTGTTTCAGCTCGTTTTACGATCGTTAAGCTGTTCGAAATCAGCCTTTGGTACTTTTATGTTTTCCAGATCATTCTTCAGCGAATGTGATGTGTTACGACTTGATTCGAATGCTTACAATGTCTGCCGAATTCCAATGAAGGTTGTTTGATTTAGTTTTTTGAACAAATGAATTGATTTCGTCATGATTCTGGTAAGTTTAATTTCAGTTTTTACGAAATTTATTAACGATGCCTTTTTTCACTTTTTTCATAATTTACTATTTAGTGTGCATTGTCGGCCTTCAAATGTGTAAAAAATTCTGAAAAAGCAGTTCTTTCGTGTCAACTTTATCTCAATCCTCGAGCTGATTCCATGCTTATTCAACTCACACACACCTATGGTTTGTCAGTTATTTGTCTTAATTAGCAATATTTAGTGATTTCCATACCGTTCCATTCTTCACCACCATGTTATGTTTCATATATGGCAAAAAAGTAAAGGTTATTTTGATTATTTTAGATATGAATCAAAAAAGTTTAACAATTTCATGATTTATCAGTAGTATTTCAGATGTCATTAGAAATCATAAAATACCATTCTTCGAGTGTACCACTATGTTTCGAACCATTGTTGATAAAGCAAATTTGAACAATTGTTTTGTGATACAAGCGAGGTTATTTGTTTTCGATTTATTAAAGTTGGTATTACGTCGATTATTAATTCTTTATACAAATTTTCTATTAATTTAGATAATTTCGGAAAATTTTTTTTCGTTTAGATTGTTGCTCGAAATGTTCAATCGAATGCATCACAACACGGATGAAATTTTAATTGATGCTAAAACTGAAGAAATATCATTCAGAAATTATATTACACACGAGCAAGGTTGTTTTCAATTTATTTGTTCTACTTATAACTGTACTGCAACCGTTTCATGCAGAATAATAGTTTAAATTTTGATTACATACTTTTCTTGTTTATTAAAACCTTCAATTAAAAAAATTTTTCATTCTTTTCTTCTCTTTAAGCAACCAAACATTACTTCATGTGGTATTTATTATCAAAACTCAAATTTCTAACCTATCTCCAATTTCATTTAATTCCAATTTTAATTCTATCATATCTTCATTTTCAATTAATTAATATGTTACAGATAGAGATATGGTTATGAAAACCGAAGGAAAAATTCCAGTTGCTGAATTTAAGAGGTACAGTGTTCAACGACCAGCCGAAATTACTGTAAATTTGAAGGAATTAAAAGCTATTGTAAATTTTGCTGATGTTCACCAATCACTTGTCAGCATTTATTTCGATCAGCCAGGAATGTAAGCTGAAATCATATTTTCGTATCTTTAAATATAAAATATAAAGTTATTGTGAGGCAAAGTTAATGAAAAAGTTGGAGAGACGAAGAATAAAAATGAGAGTATGGCAAAATATTATATAAAGAAAGAAATTTTTAGACCCATAGTAATAGCTTTGGAAGATGATGTGAACTACACAGCTGAAGTAATACTTGCAACAGCTGTGGATGATCCCGCAAGTTGTGATATGAATCCTGAAGTTCCTGTCGAAATTGTCCATGTCCCAACTGACGAAGGACAGCTTAAACGGAAGCATAGTCAATCTTCATCAAATCCGCATCTTTCGAGAAATTTGGTAGAAGATTGTGTGGTGACGAGAAAACGAATCACTGTAGTACCAACTATCAAAAGTAGTAATGTAAAGGAACCGTTCAGTGGAATGGGAAACATGGATTTTGTTATCGGTCCACCATATGCAACGTCTTCTTCCACCAGGTGACAGATTATGTTTCTTGGAATTTGTTATTTTCAATATACTTCCCAAAGTCGGAAGAAGGAATTTTGAACTTGAGAAATAGTTTTTTTTTTTTTTTCTTCTCTTATCACGTCTTAATGTTTTAATGTCACATTTTCCTTTATTCAGGAGACATTTTAGTGCTTGATGTTCTGTTTTTATGTAAGTTATTATTTACTCTACAATATTTTGTTCTCTGGTTTTATTATCTAGTATTTTATAGCGAAATACGATCAGAAAAACAAGAAGGTGACACATTGGCGGGAAATCTAAAACTGCAGGATGATGCGATGGACATTGGGAACAATGTGGCAGAAACTTCGAGAACGAATGCTAATGGTATTGGAAGATCAGGATCAGAAAGTCCGCCTTCTCGAGGTTCAGCTGTAAGTTTTTGTTTGCTGGCTCATAATCTTTTCCTTATCATAAAAGTTTTCCTTTTATCTGAACAACCAATGTATTTATCCCATTGGTTATGAATATTGCTAAATTGCATCATTACTTGCACAAAATAATATTCCACCTGCATAAATTATTTTTTCAGTTATTTCGCTATTTATTTTCGACGGATGAACCAACATTTGATTCAGCAGAATTTTCCCACGATGCAGAAGTTTTGGCTTCAGATTCAGCTTCAGAAACTTCAGATCCGCGCCCTGAACAATATATCTTTGATTCTGATTCAGAACACAATATTTAATGCCCATGTTTGTTCATATCATGTTTGAAGTCTTTGAGGAAATGATCTCTCATAAAATGCATTTCTTGAACATCTGTTTGTAATATGGTACATTATGATGTCATGATTTAATTAATATTTAAAATGAAATTTATGTTCTGCGAAACTGTATTTATTCAATTCGTTTAAAAATAAGTAAAAGAAAATTCAGTCTCAGTTCCATTTGTTATACTTATGTGATTTTTTCGGATGTTTTATTGTTCTTTATGTTACTCAATTTAGTTCGATATCTTATCATGCAAAATTTTTTTGAAATTGAACTTCTCATGTACATAAAACATTTGTACATATGCATAAATCACTGTCGGTTTATCCTCTGTAATTTCTCCCACATTTAATATATTACTTTTCCAATCATTTTGCTATAATGTCTCTTTTATTTGATAATCGTTTCATTTACCTTCACTTCACTACTTCGTTCTTTCGTCTATATCATTGAACTTTCTGAGCGAATGAAGAACAAAATTTTTTACTGAACAAAAGAAGTTTACTGATTCTGTGAAATAATTTTCAAAGTGAGTTAAATATTGCGATTGCACGATTTATTTTGAATTAAATATATATTGTTATCGAATTGCTATATTGAATATTTTCCTGCAATAAAATGGAGGAAATGGTGCGGATGCATGAGGAAAGTAATGATTTCGTTGTATATGGGTAGTTGAGGATAAATTTAGTTTAAAAAGGATATAGCGTTTCAGTCCTTTTTCTCGAGAAAGAGAATTCTCGCTCGAATCAATTTTTCATTTCTTTTTCTCATTGGATTGGGTTACATACAATTTCATCTATTTTCGTCAACTGAAAAATTCCTGCAGCTAGTTATGTTACGCATTGTTTGTTGAGGGGTAATGACATAGGTGACAGCAGTGACAACTTATTTGCATTTGTTTAAGTGCTTAGGAGCTTTTCGAGAACTGGAAAGATATTTTTGCATTTCTAATGGAGCGAATTCTGCATACAATTTCATGCAAATTAGGAATTTTTGCAAAATTCTTTAACTTTGGTCATCTGCAAGAGCTGAAAAGTGATGTAAAAGAGATTGGTCCTCTGAAACATTTGATTACTCCTTCATTAGAGTGAAATTTCTGAACAAAATATTGTAATCAGAGATCTGAAATTAACAATGGGAACAAATAGAAATGTTCTGATCCCTTAGAACTCTCCTCTCATCGGTTGCAGTCTCTATTACATAAACATACAATATTCTTCGTAAATTTGGTTGATGTGTATGCACAATTGTTCTTGAATCATAACTGATCTTGTACTATCAGCTGTTATTCATGCTCTTTTACTGGGATTAATGAGAACATTTTGATGGAATTGCGTGCAGAAGTCATCCATCATTTAAGAATCAGGCGATCGATGTGACGAAATTATCTCTGCTCTCGAGCATGCCAGGCAAGTGGATTTCTCATTGGAGCATAATTTTATCAATTTGTCAAGTTAAGCGTTGCTCTCGAAGTCTCATCCGTTATAACTTTTTCTTTTCCTGCCTCTCTGCGGTGATTAGTTCCTATCATTAGTAGGAATTTTGATCTGGAGTATTCAGTCAGTGATTACAGTTCTTCATTCATTTTATCAAATTTTTTAGAATAGTAATTAGTAAAAGTAAGTTAGTATTTGACACTGCTTCTGCTATTAATGGCATCACTTCATGCTTTATACAGTCGGATATTAACATGTCGAAGTCATTCAACCTATTATTTTAATCCATTTGTTGGTTGGACTAAAGGTTCGAAAAACAATTAATTTTAATCGATTAGGATTTTGCTAGCGATTAAAAGAGATGAAGAAGTGGAAAGGAAAACTAAAGAGCACTTCAAACGTCAATATCAACTCTGGAAAAGTTGTCCAGTAAGGAAATAGGGGCAGTGGAATGAAAACTTGTCCAGTAAGGAAATAGGGGCAGTGGAATTTGCGATAGCTAGACAATTGATTGGAATGAAAAAAAAAAAAAAAAGATAAGGAAAGAGGCAATGTTCGACGAAATGTCACTTGAAAATTGCTTTATTGCAATAAAAGAAATTTTTTTTTTTTTTTTTCGACTTTGCATGAGTTCATTCATTATGTAAATTTTTTACTTTCATTTATTTATTTTGATGTTTTAACGGAATTTCGTTGCATTTATTAAATTAGAACAGATCTGTAGTATGAAGAATTCATGGGAATAATAAGAATATACTTTTTTTTTAATTTTGATTTTTTGAAATGAATTGCAGCTACATTAAAAGTTATATGGGTGTAAAATAGTTTACGTCCTATTGAGTTTCTTTTTTGAGGCGAATCTTAAATATAAATGCTTATACGCGATCGACGATAAGAGCATGGATGCTCTGATAACAGTAAGTACATTTTAGTCACAGAGCGATTGATGGGTTATTTGGTAAACGGATTTTCTACTGACTTTAGTAAGTTTCGCTTTCAACTTAGTAAATGAGTTTTAATTGAAATATAAATGTATTATGTATAATTTCTTAAACTTCCTCCCAGATCCGTTCCCAACACTTAACATTAATGTTAACATATTTATACAACTAGGAGATAAAAACATTTCACGAGATAAATTAACTGGCTGCGTTAATTGTAGTTCCTCCTCGTTTTTTCTTTGTCTTTTTTGGGTGTATTTGTCCTGCTGTAATTTGTTTTTTTTTCTTGGGTTTAACTGGTTGAAGTTAACGGTTTAGCGCTTATTTCTATGTCTTTATTTTTAAGAATTTGTTTTTTTCAAAGTCGTTTCTCAGTCTTTTGGATTTCTTATATGAAAAAATGAAAAAATAAGTTTTTTTTTTTTTGATGGCTGGTAAACCATGGCATTCGTATTTTTCCGATAAACGAAGTTTCAAGAATTTTATAAATGTTTGCGTGAATGTTGTAAATGTCAAATGTGCGGACAAAGAAATAAATGTAATTTAGTTTACAATTTTGTTAGATTCACTGTAGAGGACCATTGGTTTTTATATGGTATACTCCTTTTGTAATCTCAAGAGGTCTGAACTTCTCCTCTTTTTTTTTTCAAATGGAAGAAAGAAGTTTTATGAATCTTATGTGTGAATAGTTTAAAGATGTGCCATGAGGGATGTAACTGCTCTGTTAAATTTCTTTCTTTCTTTCTTTTTCAGTAAGGAATGGAACAAGCGGGACATTTATTTCATTGAGAAGCTCAAGATTGAGCGATGAATAGATAATGATATTTGAATAGATGAACAGCTTTTTTAATGAACAAGCAGCATTCGTAAATGAAATAGTTCAGTAACTCTTTTAATAGCAATATTCTTTGCAAGTAATTTTTTGATGAATAATTAGGAATTGAAATTTTGTTAGCTTAAAGGGAAGAGGAAAGCAATATATGTTTACATTTTTCTTAGATAGCATTGTGGAGTGAAACTTATTTTTTTTTTCTTACCTTTTTCTTATTGTCCGTTACTCTTTACGTAATTTAGTATTATACTATTCTTTTCATTGGAAAGAATAGTATAATTAAGTTTTACAGATAGTTATATTACTCTTGTAATACTAATCGTATTGTTTAAATTGCCGAATCTGAATTGATTCAGAAAGCATTATGATTGTGCATCTGTCGAAATTGATCAGTTGATTCATAACTGTTTTTTTAAATAAACAAGGTTAAGTAATTTGGAAAAATTGATTTTTTCACTTATTTTTTCACACAATGGAAATGTCGAAAGCGCGTCGCTAAGTGCAATGATATGCTATGATGTATATTCCATGAAATACCTCAATGTTTTTTTGAGTCAGTAATTGTGGATAAATTCCTTTTCTTAAGTGATTCACCCACTGTATTGAGTTGACATTTTATGGAAAGGATTGATTGGTCATTTATTGCAAAGTAATGGGTTTGTGCAATGAATTCTATAAGAAATGAAATAAATCGAGAAATGCATTTTCTTTATAATTGCAGTGATCCCTGATAAGTTATTTTAACATTATATGAAATGGAACAAGTTTAGAAAATACCTTTGTTATGCACTCTCGAGTGATTGTACTTGTCATAATGGTTGTGATAATAGATCAGTATTACTATCACTATCATTGTTATCAATGTGATCACTTATTGGTTCTTTTCCTATAATTGCTAATCGAGTTGAGGGAATATATTATCTGGTAACAATATCTACTGTGCAGCTACAATTGATACATTGCTTTAACCGACTGTCAACTGCAACTTATGACTGTGGCTGGTGGTTAAAACTTATCGTAGTATGTGCTATCATGTTATTGTCACCCTTGTTGTCACTTATTTTGCTTGCATATCAGCCAGTATTGACGAAGAGGAAAAGAGAGGAGGAAGCAGAAAAGAGAATGTGTTTTGATGTGTCGTTACCAGCTGTGGCTCCCGAGAGGTTCAACAAACGAATTTTTCAATTTAATACACGGTTAGTTACCAGTCAGTCAGCGTAGAGAGAGTGGAAGGAAGAATGGGCAGAGGAGAAAATGTGAGCAACTGCAGTCGTATGATAGAAGTATGTACTGCTGGTGGCATCCAAACTTTCCGATATCATCGAAATCAACCCTTTTTCTATCTCCGCTTCCTCTTCCGCCTATTCTTCTTGACATTTTTCTCGATATGTTCAGATTACACTTTATCTCATTTTCGTCCTGATCGTCTCATTTGAATGAAATGTGTCGAGAATAAGGATTGTAAAATTTTGATAAAAGGAAGGAATAAGGATTAGCATTGGGTAGAATCCTGCTTACATTCCTCACTTTTCAAATATTTGAAAAGTTATATATAATCGATATGTGTGTATGTTTTATATTCAGGTAATTTCGTATGTCAGATATGTTGTTCGATTCATTAGGTGAATGCCCGATGAATTAATGTGATATATTATTTCGCTGACGGTTACAAACGACAGATCCGATCAAAGATTCACCATGACCTTCTGGGGGAAAATTGCGATAGAAACCGTTGAATTCGTTTCGTTTGATTGCATGAAGCCTCCCGAATATCTATACAAACTACTTAAAATTGTCCCTGCATCTCCGCTATGTTTAAAATCTTTCAACAAATTAAATTTTGAAAAAAAGGGAAAGAAAACATTTTTCATATTAGACATTCTTCCAGAAAACTTAAGATGAAGGCAAAGATCAGGTTTTTTGGATGAATGTCTTTTACGAGAAATTTTTCCCTTCTTTTTTTTCCAAGAATTTTTTTTTTTTTTTTTTTGTTTCCATTAAATCCAGTTCGTAGTTTCCGTCCAGTTTTTTTATGATTAGTATGTTTTTGGCTTTTCCAAGTACAAATGGCAAGGAAAGATAATCTGATATTCCGAGGAAAATTTAGATGGATGCGATATCGATTCAGCAACATCCAGTTTGTCATAAGCTAAATGAAATTCAATTTTCTTTTATTTTTGATGTATTTTGACTTTTTTTGCTGATCTTCATATTCGTCATTTATTTTCAGTTCAGAATTGTGGTTAATCCATTTGTTTGCCAGTTTTTGAAGTATGCGTTGAAATTTTTTTCTGAAAATTGCCTGGTTTCAACGTTTCTTTAATACAAGAAAAAAAAAATCATCTTGAGATTATAATCATATTCAAGGATAATGAAAAAATAAGTGGAATTAATAAAATGACTTAGAGCTTTTTCTTATGTTTCTGTGTAAAATGCATGTGCAATTTTTTTTCTTTTTTTGTTTGTAAAATGCTTGAACAGAAAGGAGGATTATAAATCTATTTAGCAGCGCACTACTGAAAAATGGCCGAATATATATTTAATGAAATTCATTGGAAGCTCTGACTTCATTTGACATGTTAATTAAAAGTGCATTTATATATACTTGCAGTTTTCCTAAAGTTATCAAATTGGAAACTGCTCGAATATCAGATGGTAACACTGATGTATGGAAACACAATGGAATATATAATCAACTAGCATTACTGGAACAAGCTGTGCAGAAAAATTTGGAAAGTGCATTTAATAATGGGGTTATGGCTGCTAATAGTTTGTTAGTTTGATATCATAAATATTGATATAAAAATTTTGATATCATAGATAATTTACATAGAAGTATATTTGCGAATGGATTAGAGCAAATTAAATATTCAAGAAAGTTGCTGAATTTACATATTTTTCAAAACGCATTTTATATCCTAAATTTAGTTGCTTATGGGAATTTAATCTTATTTGCAAGTGAGGTGTCGTTACGTTCAAGTAGTAGAGAGCATAAATCTCTTCTAGTTGATATTAGTGTTGATGGTAGTAATTGATTAAATGTGAAAAATTATACTGTAGTTTATGCCTAATTTTTTTTTCCGGTTTTTCTCATTTTTCTTATTTTGATTCACAAAAGTCTTTTTTTTCATCTATAGTTTCTTGAAAACGAATATCAAAGTCAATGCGTCTTGTTAGATGATTAGGATATTCAATGTCGTTCTTTTCAGTTATTTTTATAATCAGTTAGCTTAGTCCTTCATTCAACTCTTCTACATTTACTGAAAAATGAAAGAAATTCAAAAATTTTTTGAATCATTGTCTCGAATTGATTAAAAAGTTGAGTTATTTTTTCCTCTTTTCTTCTTTGAAGTTAAGCTTTCTTCACAGAAAGATTAGGAGAAAACAAATATTGATAAATATGTTGCTTCTTAAAAATAAAAACCTCACGTTTTTATATGTAATGATTTTAATGAACTTTTGAACAAATTTTTCTCTATTTAAAAATTTTATAAATGTAATTTTAAAATTCATAGGATCACCAGTCTATAATCTCTAGCATTTTTTCTATTCGAATTTCGTTTCATTGCTGAAATAATTGTACAAGATAGTGAGGACGAAATATTTCGCTTAAAATTTGATGAAATGGATGGAAATAAGTTTCTCTTTCATGTTTATTTGAAGCACTTTTATATGTCAAATTGAAATATTTATATTTTAATATTAAAAAAAAATTTCTGTATTCTGTTGAGATGAATACGATGTGAAGTATACTGACAGGAATCGTAAGATGTTTTGGGATATTATATAGACCGTTTATTTGTTTGCTTTGCTACACACAGTCATTTTTCTTTCTAATCTTATTGAATTACAGAATAACAACTATTTTATGTCCTCAAAGAAAGGTTTTGTGTATTCAGATTTCAGAATGTAAAATATGGCTGTTCATTAACTTCAATTAGATTCCTTCATGTAGAAGTTTTGTAAATTTGATGAAATAAAATTCGTTAGATTGGTTCTGACAACTCATCCTGTTTCTACCTTCGAATAACAAATATGATATCTGTTGTTGCTTATTAAATTATTAGAAATATTTTGAAGCGTATGAAAGTTTAGCAGCAACTATAAAGACTTATTCAAATCAGTGTTCTGAATTCGAGAGTAACTTTTTTTGCGATGGATTACATAAATTTTCGATCATAAATGTGGAATTGTGAGAATTAAAGCAGGATGAATGTTTTGAAGAGATGTTTTATGGTTTTGAGGTGGTCAAGCGGACAGTATATCTTCCATATATTTAAAGATGAAGTAAATTCGATTGAATTTAGCGAAATCATTTCCTCGAGGCTCTAGTTTTTGTTTGTTTCTAAATGATCATTTCGTCAATAGTGCTATAGTTCTGGTAACTTCCCCATCTAACTTTTTTTTTTCCATCCATTTTTGATAATAAATGTCACACACCTTTGATTATGCTGAATTATTTAGATTTTTTACTAAATGTCCGATAAATTTTTTCTATATTACCGGGTTTTTTCCATTGATATATCATTAGAAAATAATCTCAGGATTTGATGAGATGTGTTATAATCTTTCTCCGTTTATACGTATTCTTTTTCAATATTACGCTTTATTTCACTTTTGATTGCTTAATTTTTAGTTGCCCTCATCAACTTTAGTGCAGATGAATCAATAAATTACGTTTTTAGCATAAACTGCTTTAAAATTTAATGAATCATGTTTTTATCGTAAATTTTCAGCAAAAGAATTTGATATCTTGATAGTGAATAGTCATAAAGATTCTGCAGTTTTGCTGTCATTTCTAAATCTTCTCTAGCTTCTTATTATTGTCATACTTTTACCAGCTTCTTATCATGTTTTGCTCTCGAAATTAAAGATTTAGTGTAATATAGCTGAAATTGTTGATTGGCTGGGAAGTGATAGAAGATATTGTATATTAGCAATAAAAACTTTGTTTCAACGATACCTTATTTTTATATTTCTATCTAGATAAATTATTTCTTCAACTCAAAAGCACACAAATTTAATTTAAAAAATGAGAGTTTTTGTTATCTTGAAAATAATCTATAGGCAGCCTTGATTATTTTTACTATAAGTTTATAAGTTAATAAAGATCAATGAAGGACTCAAAATGTTAATCATGAAAAATCTTATGAAAGGCATGTGGAAAATTAACAGATTACCGAATTGTTTTAGATCAAAAGAATCCGATATATGCTTGTGAATTCATTATCTTGGTATTACATTGATATTATTGTTTTTATACTTTTAAAAACTGTGAAAAAAAAAAAAAGAATCTTTCCTTTTACTTATAAATTCTATTTTATTGATTTACTCGTTAGTTTAAAAAAGATTTAGTGCGGATACGATAAAGGAATTTCCAAAATTATGATTAACCATGTCATAAAATTCTGATAGAATCTGGAAGACGTTCTTTTCCCACCTTTTTTATGATAGAATTTTTCAATCGTTTCGAAATTTAAATGACAAATGAGGCATGACAGAGTTGTTTCGGACTCATTGATCATTTTTTTCATCACATAACTTTATATGTCATTTAAAATAATGGATTGAAAATTGCATGAACAAGGTGTGATATTATTATCATTCAACATATTATCGTTTTCGCTTCAAGTTTACTTCAATCTCCTTCTAGTTCAAAAATTATTCGTTTTGTGATAGATTTTTAAAATATCATTAAAACTTATCTAATTCTGGATTCTTTCGGGAGTTTTACGAAATAAAAGGTTAGTCCTCTCATCTTCCAGATAATTCGTATAGATTCAGCTAAATGCAACTTGTGTCTTAGTAATCATCATAGTTCTTTGTTTCGGCTTAGATAGATAAATTTTTAAGGTGAATAGAGTTTATACGGAACTAATAAAACTTTTTAATAAATTAATCAAAGTAGTAAAAGTTTTAAATTATAGTTCATGTTTCAAATTCGTAAATCAAAGACATTCATTAATTGATTACTTGTTTTATTTAAATCTTTTAATCTATTGACGATGATGGATAAGCCAAATTTGTTAATTTCATTTTTTGTAGTTTTTTACGAGCTTATAATTCAAGAATGATGTATCCGTTTCAAATTTGCAGACGTTACTTTCAAATTTTCATCGTAAATAGTTTTTAATATCTTTTTCATTTTCTCTCATTTAGCTAATTTATTGTCATACCGAATGAAATCTTGAAAAACTGAAGGAAATCGTCTTATCTTGCAAAAAGTGTAAGCTGATCGGTGGTTCGGTTTTATGTCGGGATTAAGTGAGAGTCATAGCAGTTTACTGAAACCGAAATAAGTGGATTAGGAAAAAGAAAATATAGTTGTGAAAACATTGATTCCATTTAATTGCATTCATGCAGGTTTAATCAAAAAGTTCTTCCTAATCTTTGGAAATTAAAATAAATCATCTCTAAGCGCGAAACCTGAAATTTTGGGGACGAAGCCTGAAATATCATGGAAGCAAAGTATTGTGCAAGTTTGATTACGACAAAATCTTGTTATCGATATTTATTTGTGAATTTCAAATGTTTTAGAATAGATTTTCATTTATTCTCGTTTAATAGTGGATGCGAGAGTAGTAGTATCCATATTATCTATATGTGCATGTTTGTATGTATGTCGAGACTTGCTGGTGAAATGAATTTAATGCGAATGGAACAAGATGGCGTGCTTTCCATCTTTTCATTTTCTTTCTTTTTCGTTGCTTGCATTCATTTCATCATTAAGCTTGGTCTATAATTTGTTTATATTTCGCACTGAAGATTCAATCAGTCATATTGGCAGCATTCGAGCTTTTTCGGACATTATTAGCTTCATTTTCTCTTCTGGCCCTATTATTATTCACTCTTCCTTAATTCTCGGCATTGCCTATTATCTTTCAAAGCATTTCAAAGCGTAATTCAGTGTTGAAATTTAAAAAAAAAAAATTCTTGGGATTTTTACTTTTTCCAGGTTAACGATCGAATATTGATTCTGTTTCTTTGATAATATCAATAGCTACAACTGCGTAGTGCTCGCTTTCTGATTATATTTCATTCCGACATACTACTAAATCCCATTGTAATTTTTTCTTCGAGCTAAATTCTCATCAAACTGGAATCATTGGTTTTATTCAAGGAATAGAGCGATTTGCAACAATGAAAATGAATTTGTCGGAAAAACAGCGCGATGAATTGTATGTAAAGATAATTTTTTAAAATGTTTTTCTATTTCTCTACCTAAATAATTTTGCAAAAATTTTTTATGCGATATGTTAATGATTGTCATGCTATTTGATCATTTAACTGCTACTTTTTTTATACTATTTGCTGGATATGGCTAACTCAGTGAAAAAATCTTTTTAATGCTATGCTTTTTTTGGAGATTCAAATCGAATATTTTTACGAAATTTTTGTTTTCCAGAAACCGTGCAATTGCTGATTATCTCCAGTCATATGGTTATAATGAATCATTTGATGCTTTCAGACGAGAAACAGGCTTGGTTATTTTTTCTTCGCTGTTGACTAGAATGAGGAGAATATTATGTAAATTCTCAATAACGCAATCATCTGGAAATTGTTGCTCCGCATATTTCAGATCTTGAAAAGTTTTCAGATGGAAAATGACGATAAAAAAGTAATGGGTTTACTGGAAAAAAAATGGACGTCAGTAGTCCGTTTGCAGAAAAAAGTTATGGATTTGGAAGCAAAGCTACAAGAAGCTGAACGAGAATACATACATGGAGCACCAACAAGGTTGCAATAATTTCATTTCTGATATAGAAACAATCTGAGAAGATAAAAGTTAATAGTTATTTGATTTGTAAAATCAGTTCTAAAATGAACCTTTTGGAAACAGATATTCTGAAATCTTATGCGAAGATTTATTCATATTTGACAATTCTTTTACTTTATCAAGATTTTATTCTTTAATACTTATTACTTGTTGAAGAAAGTTTTCCTTCAGGGAAAAACGGCAACCAGGTGAATGGATCCCACGACCGCCTGAAAAATTTTGTTTAAATGGTCATCGTTCGCCAATTACCCGAGTTATATTTCATCCTGTCTATAGCATAATTGCATCCTCTAGTGAAGATTCAACAATTAAGGTAAGTTCTTGACATATTTTTTCGTTTGCATAATTAATCATTAATTTTATTTATTTGAGTATATGAATTTATATGAGTTTAGCCATTTAGCTAATTTAAGATTTAGTTTCTAGATTTTGTGTGGCTTGAAAGAGTTTACTTTATTCATAGTGTTGTCCTTTATTGAGATGACTAAACTGAATTAACTTTTTGCAGGTTTGGGATTTTGAAACGGGTGATTTCGAACGATCATTAAAAGGACACACTGATGCCGTACAGGATATTGCATTTGATAATAGTGGGAAGTTATTAGGTAAGATTCAAATTTTGATCATTTAGATGAAACACACCAAAACAATTGGCTTTTCAAACTTATTTTTCTAAGTTATTTTAAGATTATAAATTTTTCCGATTATGCGCATTCACGTTCTTTTTTCCAATGGTGGTGGAATTGTTAGTGATACTGGAATGTTTTGTTTCAAAATTTAATATCTTACGAAAATACTAATAATCTGTTACTCGATTTTTGGGTCAATAATACATGATGCAAAAATCAAGCCAGTTTTCTTGCTTTTGATTATTTATTGATTCCGACAGCATTATTCATAAGGATATATTATTCAATATAAAAATATATCTTTATTTTTTTAAAAATTGTTTCTTTTTTTACATTTTTTTTTAAAAAAAAATGTTCTGATAATTAAGGACTAATTTTTCGAATTATCAAATTTTTTTTAGCATCATGCTCTGCCGACATGACAATCAAAATATGGGAATTTGTACAAACATTTGATTGTATGAAAACACTTAAAGGGCACGACCATAATATTTCATCAATCACATTCTTGCCTTCTGGTAATTCTTATTCACTTTTAATTTATTTGGATCATAAAATTCATCTAGCAACTTATTCGAAAGACTAAAAGAGAGATATGTTATTATCTTCCGCATATATAGTTATTCTCAGTAGAAAAATTTTATTCTCAATTTAATGTTTCTATTCATACAAAATATCTATATAAAGGTATTTTATCTGAAATATCCTTCCTTCCCTCTTTTTTTTTAATGGATTAAGCAAAAAGAAGGAAATGGCATTGTCAATATTGTGAATTAAATTTGAATTTGCCAGTTTGAAGAATTTTATACGGGTCATCATTATTTTGTCCATCATTATTTAATTTTTAATTTTTTTGATCATTACTTAATTTTATATCGTCATCATCACTTTGTAGGGATTGGATTTAAAAGGATATGAGATATAAATAAAAGTTAAAATAAACTCTTTTGATGGGAAAAAATTAACGAAGTTAAATTGAGTTTTTTATTTTCAGGTGATCATTTGCTATCTGCTTCACGAGATCATTTGGTGAAAATGTGGGAAGTAGCAACGGGTTATTGTGTCCGAACATTTGCAGGCCATAATGAATGGGTACGAATGGTACGTGTGCATCACGATGGAAATATGTTTGCATCCTGTAGTAATGATCAGGTAATTCTAGTCTTTTACAAAATAAATTCTTCACAGAGTCAATATTAGAGTTTCTTCGATATCTCACATCAAAAAAAAGGATGATGAACCAGCTCTTCTTTCTATATATTCGTCCTTTTATATATTTTCCTTAAAAAATTTTTTATTGCAGACAATTTGCATATGGAATACAGCATCAAAAGAATATAAAATGCGATTCTATGATCACGAACACGTTGTTGAGTGTATTCAGTGGGCACCTGACATGACTCTTCGTTATGTCGCTGAAGCTGAACAAGATCATGCTTGTAGGTTTCTGTTCTTAATTTATATTAGTTTAATTTTTCTTTGTGTTAGCCCTTTTTCTTTGATTTTAAAATAGAACGTTATTCTTAGTTTAAAATATTGTCATCCCCGTTGATGCGAAATCCCACAGTTTTCTCCAATTCTAGGTCTTGTTTGTCTGTCTTTCCAATCACTTTTCCTTCACTGTTTTCATTTTCAAATTGCTTAAATAGATGCAAGAGTGTGTTGATTATCAGATCACAACACAGCGAATCAATTATAGGTATCAAGAATTCAAATTTCTTAGAAAAGAAATTATTTTTCAGCTCAAATGAATGGTGATGCAAAGAAAAATGATAGTATGATTGCACCGAAATTGGGACCAATTCTTGTCTCTGGTTCTCGTGACAAAACGATCAAGTTTTTTGATATTAATGCTGGATGTTGTTTATTTACACTGGCAAGTTTTTAGTTAATTATTTTCTTCTGCACCACAACAAAGTATATTTTCTAGAAGTTTGAGCAAGCAGCAAATACATTATTCCGTATTGACAAACTTAATGAAACTATCTGAATTACTGCATCATAATTAGCAAATGGATCAAGTCTGCAATATCTATTGAATTCTTCAGCGTAGTGATATTTCCCTGTGGTCAATTAGCCTCTTTCTTAAATATGTCGATGGTTCGTTTTCAGATTGGTCACGATAACTGGGTCCGTGGATTGCGATTTCATCCGGCTGGTAAATATCTGCTTTCAGTTGCAGATGATAAAACACTACGTGTATGGGCAATTGCACAGAAGCGTTGTGCCAAGACACTGGATGCTCATAAGCACTTCGTCAGTTCGCTTGGTTTGTGTTATTTATATTTGACATTATGAAAAATATATCGTATTCGTAAATTTTTCTGAAATTCTGAAAATTTGTCTGACAAATTCAAGAAATGGATCATCTCGCTAACTTGGTGGGTCGTTCTTTCAGTGTAATCCATTCAGGTACAATTTTCTAATGCTCCCAAGCTGTCGTGAGTGAGGTTTTTCATTTAGTTGAGGTTGTCTTTTTTTGTATATTTTCATTTCATGTTGTCTTATTCAGTAATGTTATTTTTCTCAAAGATTAAATGCAATGTTAAATAACAAATATTCAGAATACATTAATCTTACAGATTTTCGTTTCAGATTTCCATCCATCTCTACCTTATGTTGTGACATCTAGTGTGGATATGACAATTAAAGTATGGGAGTGTCGTTGAAGTAAAAGATTCATGAATAGCTTAAATAAAACAACCAGTTTAATTTTATTTTTCCATTCCTTGTGACATTATACATAACGCTTCGCTTTCTGTTGCATATTCTTTCTGTAATTGTAATAATCTATTCAGATTATAATTTATTAAGGATTTATACTACATGTCACGTACTAATCAAGTAAATTATTGAATTGATTCTTGTGAAGTTCATGGATGATCAGGAATAATATAGGAATTGTGTGAATTTTAGTTGGGTTGGAAAGCTGTGTTATATTTCTTTTATTTTTATTCCATTTCTTCATTAGAATACTTCTCATTTTTTATTTTTGCGTTTACTGTTTCTCCGTTCGCAGCGAGATTCTTTAAATCATTCCTAGATCCACTGAAATCACCGATATATATATATATATATATATATATATATATATATATATATATATATATATATAAGATGGTAAGAAAAAAAAAGATGGTAGGGAGGTTCTGGTTAAGCAAAATTTTCAGACTGAAACATTTCTGCCATATTTTTTTGATTTTAGTTTGATGATTAGCCAAAAAATGTTTCTTCTTTGCGTATGTAGAAATTCTGTTAATTTTTCTTTTACCCATAAATGTTACCTTTTTTGTATATGATTCCATTATGTATCTCTTTTTTAATTCACTATTTTTCTCCTTTTTTATTAGGTTTTTCAAGAATCTCATTACGATTGGCATGCTCCTTTTTCATCATTTTTTTCATTTGCTTGTATTTTTTGTGCAGTCAAAAATCATGTTTAGTATTTTTAAATTTGATTCTGTATATTTGTTCTTCAATACTATTACTATCACTATTGCGAACTATGAAGATAATCTTAAGTTATCATTAATTTGCAGTTGTTGAAGCGTGATTCGGGTATATACATATCTATTTGAAGAAGTTTTTTAGCATCCAGAACTTCGTGAATATTGCTGGAAAAGAGCAGTCAAATGGACGGGAGAGTGAAAGTGTACATATAAATTTAAATCAGTGAAGAGAAGCTTCTGATTTGTAAGATTTTTAAAATCTAAAAAAAAGAAATCGGATGTGCAAAGAAAGGGAATTATAATTAACGTAAATATATATATATTTGTGTAAGCGCTTGAATACTGATTTTCTTTCGTTCGCGTTTGCTTTCTGTGTTTAAAAAAAAATGAAAGAACTGTTATTTGTATGATTTATAAGATTGGCATTTTGATGCTTTCCAGAATATCTAATAAAGATCCATCAATTTGCATAAAAATATTTTTAAATCCAAAATTGTTCACAAATCTGAAAATAGAGTATTAATTGGATCACTTTTCTTATAAAATAGTTATGTATCGAGAATCAGTACTGTTGTTAATCTTTTGTTGGTCGAAATCATGATATTCTGGAATTCCTGTGGAAATTTTTTTGCTTGCACATTTTCGTGTATTAAAAGATTTGAAAATTTGATAAATAAAACCTGAAGACCAACGTCTTTGTTTTCGCAACTGTTGATTCCCAATATATTGATAGTGGTTTCGTTGTTTAGCTTAGAGGACAAGTTTCTAGGAAGTTATTGCTAAAAGAAGAAATTTCAAATGATGTTAGCTTGATTTTTGAAGAACTTGACTGAATTCTTTTATAAGGCGGAATCTGCAGGCGTGCGTGCCTGTTGTTTGAGAATTATCTGAAATGGAGTTAGTATGAATTTTGTCTTGTGTGTTAGGTTAAAGTCACTGATTTTTGTGAGAAAAAGTTGATATGATTGATTTTGATGTATTTATTATGCGGAATTAGCATTTAACTAAGGGACTTTCTTTTGGCTTCATTTTGAATGATTAAACTTTTTAAAATGAAAATGTTTTAGGTTTGAAGAAAATGAGGCAATGGTAAAGTAATAAATTATGAATTTTACAGCACAGTTGTTGAAAATCGAACCTGTGCTTTGCATAGCTAATCGGGTATGTTTACTTTAAGATACGAAGTTTTATGAATCAAGTTGTTACAGTTTTGTTGAATATCTGAGGAATTTATAAAAGTGGTTCGGGATCTCCAAGTGTGTGAACATATAAAAATTATAGAAACAGAAGAATAATTTGGTTGGAAAAGGAGAAACTGCAAAATATAAATTTTTTCTTTTAAATCTTAAGTTTCTTTTACCCATAATTTATCGTTTTCCAACTTTCTTAGACACTTTCTTAGACCATATTGGTATTATTCTCTAACAATGTTATTACTTCATTGGAAATCTGAGATGTAAACCAATATTTCATATTGCAATATTGCGGTGTCAGTTTCGAAGTTCCAAGTTTTTTAGATCAAAATCACAATCTAAGAATAATCAGTCAGATAATTTCTCTCACTCATTTATGATTGATATTTTATTTCTAAACGGCAGTTTTATTTTCAGTGCAAGACCGAATTATCCAAAAACACACTAGATATGTTGTTAGGAAAGGTATTAAAACATACACATATTGGAAATGATAAAATTCCATGTGTTCAGGTAAAGTGAAATCCTTGATTTGTAATTAGTTCGTGGAAATTATTGTGACATTTAACTTATTCATTAAAAATCGAATTATTCATTGTTAATAATGTATCTTCTAATGAAAGCTATACTCATAACAGTCCTCGATGTTTCTGATTGAAGAATAATAACGATGTAATGTTATTTTTAGGTTCGATGTCGATTAAATGATTTTGATGAATATATTAAAAAGTATTTTTCACGACCTATTGATCTATGGGCATTGGATCCAAAAAATACAGCTGGTAGTTTGTTAGCAAAAAATTCTTCCAGAGATTGTGAAATTTACTCTTCTGATAAAATTTTCTGAAATTTCTCGGTTTTCCCTTTTCTTGAATGTTTTGTCGGAAATTTTTATTCTCTTTCCATACTTCAAAATGGCTTTGCAAAAATAATATAGATTTTGATGCGATTAACAATTACTTGGAGTTCAAAGACTTCATGCATCAAGCTTGCTAATTTCTTTATTTTAGGAACTGTAGAGACAGGTATAAAAACATTGATTAAGCACACATCCATAATTTTTGACCGACTTTGAAAACATTTATTCGTGGTGGGAATTAGATTTAGGTGAAATTTTAGTTGGAATGGAACAACTTAGTAATTGGTAGAATATTTTCAGGACTGGGTGACACTATTTTGATCACAAAATGTGATGTAAACAAGCGACCGGCCAAATTAGTCACACATATTGTTGATCGAGTAATGTTTAAATATGGTAATATTATCGACCCGATCACAAAAAAACGAGTAATTAAGGAGAAATATGAGGACGATATCAACTTACAAACAGAACTAGTGAAAGAAATTATCGAGGAACCATCATCATATGTATGAACTTTTCCTTGAATTTTTTATGCAGTTTTTGAAGTCCTAAATTCCAAATTTGAATAATGTGTTCAAAGTGAACTCTTTGTTAATTTTTTCGAAGAATTCAATTAAATGAGGTCTTCGCTGTGTAAAACTGTTTCGGCAATCTGTCAAAGGAGGCAGTTTCCTATAAGCTCCAAGAATACATCATAAACTGTATCAAATAACTCGACTAGCTATTTAGTTACATACAACAGCTATTTAGTTAGTATCATTTTTTGATCAGTTGATGCAAATCATATTTAACATGCAGTCGCGCAATTCTTGAGTAAACGCATCGTGAGCAGTGAACAGCAGAAATATTCTTATTTTACCAATTGAGTAAATACCATTTAATTTTATTAATTTGCATCAACATCAATGTCTTTTTTGAAAATGTCTTTCTTTGAGTGGCTTATGATTGTCTTTCTTTGAATAGCTTAATGAATCGAAATATTCTTGCACCCTTTATAGTTTTAGTGTTGTTTATAGTATTGTTCTAGAATCCAAAATTTTCTATCAATTCTCATGATTGATGTCACTGAATTTGGCACCAAAATACTGAAACTTTTCAGAATTCTGAATAGTATGTTTCCTATTGATGATATACGATTTTTCATGTTGTTTATTTATTTAGCCATTATTCGTTTGCCATTTTCTATTTGGTCTCAATAAACTTCTAAATTATTTAGTTCGAAGAAGAAAGTGAACTTTTTTTGTTTTAGGATGTGTTGTTATTCGAGGAAAAACGGGACATACAGTGGAGACGGTTGAATACCCGTAAAATGGCGATAAGTCAACGTGAGCTGTCGAAGCATGGACGTTTATCGACGAGACGAATGATCAAAAATATCAGTAAAGAAAAGGAAGAAGAATTAAACAAAGATAAAGATGATTAACCATGTTAATAAAACAAATTAGGTTTTTTTGGCATGCATTTATTTAAATTCCAATTGATACCATCAGTTTTTGAAACATGAGAGCTTTGTGATACTTTTCTTCATATTGGTTATCATCTTTGCATGTTCATATGATATATGAGACATATCGCTTTCCATATGAAAGATAACTTATCTATCTATTTAATCAAAATTTTATTTCTCGTTTGTCTGTGTGAAAATTCATCATGATTTTACAATCCTTTGGATTGTTATATCTGTATATTTTTGTTGGATTTTTCTTCTCTTATTTTATTGACGTACATGTGTTTCAAAAGTAGATATCATTTGCTGAATTTTAAATTTTCCGAAAAATAAATTTCAATTACAAATGTATATGTCATTCTTTATTCAGCTTAAAATTTTTGCCAATACTTTTTTCGGAGCTTGTTTATTAAATCATACTATGAGAATAAGCTTTTCTGCGACTCGAGGATTTTCGAGGTTGTTAAAAAGACAATTGCTGATCAAAAGATCTTTATGAATTACCATATTAGATATACAGTGTTAAGCATATAATTAACAAAAATGGAATGTCGTTTTCAGTAATGGAAGAAAGTGAGGAAGATGAATATTGTCCACGACCACGTGGTGTTAACGTAATGCATTTTGTGAAAGAACGAGTGAGACAAATTGCTGAGTTAATTCAGGTTAGTTTTCTGAAATTTGTCTTGGAAGAAATTTAGGAGATATTATTGGGCATATTAAGTGATACTTTGTATTAAACATTTGACAGATTGATTTTTAATTCTGTGTATTTTCCAAAAGAAAATTAACTGGTATCCTTTTTCAAGGCCGTCGATAATCGCGTGTTGATATCAGGAGAAGTGACTAAAGGACCACGTACAGCAGTACAGCGTCTGCCACGTCATATGCGTCGTCGTGCAATGTCCTACAACATAAAGCGTTTCCCACGCATGCAACGTCGTTTTGCAATTTCATCAATTGCAGCTTCGAAACATCGTCAAAAACCACCTAGTCGCTTTTGGAGAAGACGACCAAGAAACTTACTTTTGGTTAATTTTTCTGAAATTTTAAATTGGAGAATCACCAAAATGATCGGATATAAATCATCGGGCAATTTATTCCATGCATTAGTTTACTTGCGGTATGGATTTGCTGATGATCAGACTCTTATTGATACGAGATAAAAATTTTAATTATTTAAAGTTAAAAATCACTGAAAAAATAAGTTCTGATGAGAGACGATGAATTTGAGATTCTTGATGCGACACAGTCAGAACATGATACGGTTTTTTGGTTGCCAGTTTAACTCTGAATCTTCTCTGTTCAAAAAAAGTCAATTGACGCCTCTTATTCCATAGATGCATCATATTATAACAACGATGAAACTAAATGCATTTCTCTCTTTCTTAATTTTATGATTAGCACATCTACTTATTTTCATGAATCAGTGCATATTCACTCATATTTTGATAATCGTAAAACAGTATTTCCTTCGGTGGTTTCAGCTTGCTTCAGTTTCTAAAATAAAATTTCCAAGTTATTATAATTTCTTCGAACTTTGATCACCAATGTGAATTCTAGAATTATATCAGACGCCAACGAAAACATATATGGCTTGAAACACATATATGGCATGCAAAACGTTTTCGAATGATCCAGAAATGGGGCTACAATCTACCATTCTGCAGTTATCAACGAGCTTTTCGGCCATCGCATCGAGATGCAATGCGACATTGTGTTATTCGAGATGTTAGCTTCTTGCGTTGCTTTCAGGTAAATTCAGAATTCTTAATCATTTTTCTCCAGGAAGATATGCAACATTTTTTTTCTCTCAAATTACAAGATTTTGAGGATTGAAATCAAGCTTTATAATGGGTTTTCATAAAGGAGTTTAATTATAATATTAATGATTGTGATATTATTGGTATATATGCCAATACTAAGACAGATCAAAATTTGTGCGATATGTCTTTTGATGACATAACTGCACTTCTAAGTGCCAATTTCTCGAATGATTCAGAGTGATATCCAGTTAACTGTTTACTTTAATTTGTTTATTGATGGGGTAGTCCGTGGTTATATCTGCTTGTTTTAAACTGATTAGTATCGGAATATGAAAACGTGAAGTTTATTTAGAATATAGCATATCATTAAACTTTAAATGGAATATGTCAAGTCGAATAGTTAATCAGAATAATATTTACAACATCTTTGGTAATTTAATAGTTAAAACAGTGCAAACATTAAATTTATTATATACGAATATAAAATTTATTATAATCCTTTTTTATTTAAAAAAACTGCAATTATTTGATAGTGAAATGGAAGTTTTTCAATTTTTTCAGATAATTGGAACTAGTCAAGCAACAATAATTGAGCTATTACGTAACATTTGTGCACCTGAAGTTGGCCCAACATTTGCATTCAAAACTGCCTTAGATGGTCGTTTTGAGATGCCAGTTATGTTATACGAACCAGGCAAGTATCCACGTGGTTTCATTGGACCTGCTAGATTTCTGTGGAGCAAGCACAGGTAAATTTTTACAATCTTCATTCTCTAGAAGGATATTTAAAAGAATATTAAAATTTTTTAACAAAATAAGTTGTATATGCTGAAATATCGTGCCATTGTAAAGGTGAACGGATTTTTTTCACTTTTCATTGACCAGTGTATTCAGTGATAAAGAATAATTGATTGTCTTCTAAAACCAGTTATCAACTCTTCTGTGTAAGATTTTAATAAAAATTCAAGATATTAGAAGATAGGATAAAAAAGAGCGGTGAATTTTCAAAAGTTTATGTTTTGTTTTATCGACTGAGTATTTGAATTATTATTAGTACAGTTTTAAGTTTATTGTTTTCATCCATTAAATTTAAAGTGTAATTTGATGTAAATTTTGTAGAAATCCGAGTTTTATGGTCCTGTATTTCCAGGACTGATCAAAAGTACACGTTAGCTGTCTGGACACATCCCTCTTCCAGTAAAAATGTCTTGTCAAAATTTATCGATCTGCTAAAATTGAAAAAACAGGATCAAGAAGTAGATCTTATAGGAACAGACAAAGTGCCACGCAATATAGATGAATGGAGGTTACGTAATTTACAGATGAAGATGGATGTCTATGGAAATAGTGAGGATCTAAAGGTACAGTTTCTTAGAATTGTGCCACTTATCATTTCTCTTCCTCTTTCTCTCTCCCTCTCTCTCATATATATATTTCAAAAAATTGGTGGTTGTTAAAGCTCCTTAGTTTTAATATTAAATAGTATGATAATATTGTTTTTCACTTGTAGATCTCTAAGGCGTTATCTTTTTTTTTTTTTTATGAAATTAGATCATTTCTGAATTATCTCTTCATTATGATTGCATTTCTTCCATATTTTATTCTTAAAAATATAAAGTTATTTTTTGGCTAATTATAAGTGGGTTGATTAATTTTGTTCATGATGAAATTTTTAGTTTTCGCTTTTTTAAAATTCATTATTAACTAATATAATTTATATAATCATGAAATCTACTTATATAATCAGAATCTTGTTATTTACACTAAAAAAATATTTTAACGAAGTTATTTTCCAGTTACTAGATTTAAGTGATCAGATGATTCGGCTAAGATTATATGGTCCTAAATCATTTGAAATATTACATGAAGTTCTTGCTGTTGTCGAAGAAAATGAGATTATGGATTCAGGGATGAAAGAATTTATGTTAGTTTTTACCGCTCATACATGAGGGAAAGTTCATCTAATAATAACTGTACAAAATCTTATCGAATGTAGCATCTTTGAACAAAGCTGTATGCAACATCATCGACATTTATCCGATATAATTTTTGAAAAATGGTGAAGATGTTCTTAATCAACGGGATGCCGTAGAACTATTCACATATGATAGTTTGATACTCAAAACATATCAAAACACGTGAGGAAATACAGATTGATGTTGATTTCAGATCAAATAACCAGTGGTGGAGAAATGAATGCAGCAAGCTTAGTCCAGGTGAATTTCCTGATGGTACTGTTTTCAGTTTGCTCGTGGAAGATCCTAGATTAAGTCGACCGCTGAAGAAAGTAAAGCCAGCTGAGACCAATAGAAAATGTTCAAAAAAATCGCTAAACGTGACCGAGTTTCCACTTCCACTGAACGATTTTTGGAATTTTGAAATTCGAAGAAAGGTTGAATTTGGAATTAGCTTTCTTTTAATTTCTACTGCTAAATGAAAGAATATTACAGCAGGATTAAAATGGTTTTATTCTTACTAGAACCCAAGCAGTTATGGGTTAAATAAGAATTGCTTTAAAACTGTCTTTTTTGTACAAGATCTATGTTTAGACTTTAATCGGTATGCAGATGCATTACCGTATCGCATGATCGGAATTACTGCATTATTTTATTTCAGGCTCTTGAGAAGAAACTGACTGAAACGGATTTGCAAGAAAAACGAAGTACGCAGCTGCAACCAGTGAAAGCTTCTGAAGCCAAGGTTTTTGAGCAACTTTTTGTACACATATAATCTTTTATTCAACATTTTTGCTGTTTTGTTGTGCTCGCTGTACAACTAATATCTTTCAGATTCTATAAATCTGAATTTAGATTTTATGAGAACAATTATATGAGTTAAACTTAATTAGTAAGGTCTCATACCGTCCTTGAGTTATCACTCTCCAGTTACTACTGTTACTTAAAATATGAAAATCACAGCATTAAAAAAACAGGAATTTTTATATTTCTTTGAATAGATTTTTAAATTTTGTCTTTATTTTTATTGTAGATACCAATACTCTTAATAGTTCGAAATACGGGTACAGGAACAACAAGTCCATTTATTGGTTTGGATCTCATCACACCATCTGGATTTGGTAATTTAGTTCTTGGTTTCATGAATTTTTCTTACTTTCAATTTACTGAAATTTTTGATTTGCATTCAAATATCTTTCTATATTTTTTGAAAGGCTTGGAATTTTGGCTTGCTCTACAGTATGGTACTGCGAGGAGTATCGGATTGAAGGATCAGAAATTCTTAGAATTGGAATCAAGCCGTTTTAATTTTCCTGCTGATATACCAGATTGTGATGCTGGTTTAAATGAATTCAAACAAGAGTACATTAATTTGCAGGTTACTTTATGAAATATTCAAATGGTAATTATTCCCTGTCAGAAAAGTGTTGTGCAGGCATTTATATCGTTGCTTAAATAATACCTTCTTATTCCACAAATAAAACAATTTGAATACATAGAAAAATTTGTTTCTGCTTTGTAAATTTTTAGCAATTTTTAGTCTCTTTTATATGACCTTTTTGTAATTGTTTCTGGTATTGCCATTGTACGATATCGAGAAAACAATCTACTTATTTATAAAACTATCATCTATAATAGGCAAGTGTTTTATTTGCAGGAAAAGTATATACGACGGCCTCATAATCGCAGAGTGAAGTATTGGAGCAGCTTATCAATCAAATATCCTTTCACGTTTCAGTTCTCTGAATTATCTCATGACTGGTTCGAAAATTCAGGTTTTGAAGGTACTGCATATGTTATACGTAACCGTCGAACATTGTTGGCTATTGAAAAATGGTTGATCGGAAGAGGACCAATGCCGGAAGGTTATTTCTTAATGAATTCTTTAAATTCAAAGCCACTGGTTTTGAAATAAATTCATTACTAATACTAAAAAAATTAATTTGAGAAGAAAATTTTGAATAAGTTATCTAAATATAAATTGATCATTCTTAGTTAATTTCTGCAGTTTCAGAATCTATTATGAATTCTGCAGCATTAATACCCATATCTCTTGTTCCAATAACAGTCGGTCGTCCACAACGATTTGCATTAATATGTGCGCCAATCGATGAGGATTTTACGAATATAGCAAAGTTGTCGAAAAGCGAAAATGCTATGCAAATCGTTGAACAATCACGAAAAGATACGTCCGAATCAGCCTTTAATAACCAGAAAAATGAAGAAAGTCAAGGGAATGAGGTAATTTAATTTTGTCTTAAAAGGAAAAATTTCTGGATGATATGAATTTCAATTGAAGCAGTCTACATTAAATATGTTGTAGAAAAACAATTATATTTACTTATTTCAGATCGGACTAGAGGATTTTATTTCGTTAGATGTTACTGCAAATGAAAAGCACATACCGCTGAACTCACTTTTTCCTGACAAAGAAATGCTACGGTAAGCTATAAAAAAAAAGGAATCAAATGTCAAATATTAAATTTCTAATCTTTTCATCTTTTCATTAAAATTTTCCATTTACTATTTATGGGTTGCTTGTTTCCTGTAACCGTCTTTTGTGTATTTGTGACCTACTTCTTATTAGACAACAATTTTTTTTACAAGTTTCATTTTAATTTTTGGCTTAAATTTTACTCTGCGGCAAATGATATATCATTGTTCTTGGTATTTCATATGTTCATAGAAAGTCATGTGTTCTTGGTATTTACTCTTGTCGTAAATCATCGCTCTAAAAATGAGATTAGGAGATGAAAAACAAACCATCCAAAACTAAATATAAATTATATAAACAGGAAACGAAAAGTAAAGGAGAAAAAGAAAAAGAAAAGAGAAAAAGCGAAAACAGTTAAACGATTGAAAAGAAATGTGGAAAATAATCCGCAAACTTCCATTTCTGAAGAGCTAACGAATGGCAGAGAAGAATTAGAAGAGAAAGCAATAGAACTCATAAAATACAGTAACAGCTGTTCGAGGTAAGCAGTTAGGGAGATATTCGAATTTAAATTAATATGTTTTGGACTATTGCTTAACCCGAGTAATTTTATGTATCAGATTCTCATTCTTAGTGACTTCTTTCTTGTAATTTTAAAGTATCTTTAATTCTGTTTTTGCAGCAACGTTATCTACCAATATATTTTCATTTTTAGTGTATTAAAATGTTTTTTTTTTTTTTACACGTGAGCATTAAAAAAGGAAAATGTAAAGAAATCGACAATTAAATGAGAAGTAAGAAATGAATGCTCAATTTATAGGCCTATCATTGGCAGGATTGTACGCGGTGACTATTCTTTCGTACATGGGAAAGGTTTTGCTATTGGTTATTGTTGTTTACCGGCTTTAAAACAACTTTATCGTGGTGTTGTATTGTTCCGGAATGTTACATCCAGATACTATCATCCAGCTCGAATTACCCTTCTTAAAAATCAGCTCGATTTATAATTTACAGTACTAAAAAATTTGATTTGTATAGCATATATTTCATGATCATTTTTGAATAGAATTTAAAACACTATATTTGATTCTTATAAAAGAAAAAATGAATTATTGAGCCTTTACGGGGAGAAGAAATTTGAGTAACTTCTAAACTAATTTCCTTAAGTTGCAATTTTTGAAAATAATTGTTTCGCATTGGTTTCTATTTTCTTTCTTTTTTGTTATAATGATTGCTGAAATGAGGAGAAATAAAGAAACAAATATTAGCAGTATTATCAATCAATTATTTAAATCGAAGTGGAAAATATGTACATACAAATAGACGAGCATGGATACGGAAGTGAGAGACAATGCAATAAAACAACACAAAGTAGGCAGACAGTGAATTTGTATGTAGTTCGAGGAGCAAATTATAGATTGGATGCGGGAATATAAGGAATTCATTTATTTTCTACTGTCCTATAATTAATGCATTATCCCAGGGGACAAGGGAGTTTTACCCGAAACTCTATCTCAATCATAAACAATTCGACAATAATCAAATTGCTTCTTCATCTGCTCAATGAAAGAGCTTCGTTAGGATTGTCTTATCCAGAAAATTATGTCAATCTAATGAATCTTACCAGTCTTTCCGCATGTTTCATTTTGCAGATAGATAGCTTACTGTAAGATAAATGAAATTCTAAGCTGATTAATGATCGATATATCTCAGAAATGGATAAGATTCTTTATCGACAGACTCAGCGATGTCACTATTTGACATCAATTTGCAAAAAAAAATTCAAGTGATCGATCCCATATAATATCACCTTCCAGCTCATTTCATTCCAACTTCGCCTACTCGATGGTCACAACCCTAATACTACCTTAATCAAAACTCTCCGCCAACCAAATCCTCAGAAGTAAATTCTCAAGAAGCCTTGTCATGTGCTGGGTAATTCACGGCTCGGCCCTCCGTCTGTTGACATTATGTAAGCAACGGCAATTTCGTTAGTTAAATTGAATGTTTTTTGTGACGTTTGTGGGTGCGTGAATTGAAGTTCGTGTCAAAGGTCATATAATTAATGTTTTAAGTAATGCGGTGGTTATCAGTGAAATATCCGGCGAGGATGCCGTTAATTGTTCTCTGTGTGATCACGCATGCTATATGTGTTAATGGAAAATTAAAAGGTCGGATTTGTGCCTATGGTGATATGGATCGCGATCTATATACTGATATCATTGTCCAGGATTATGATCGATTAAAGACTTACTTTCAGGTCTAGTTTATTCTCCTCTCCTAGTCTCGAGTTTTGATTTTATTCTTATTATACTGATAGATATTTTTACCTCACTTCATTCTGTTTTAGTTTTTTCCTCTTTCCTTTCATTTACTTTATTCCATCTGATCTAATTTCACTTCATACTATATTCTACTGCGTTACACTTAGCTATATTTCATTTTACCTTATTTTATCATTTTTTCAGCTTAGTCTAACTTTATTTCTTTTCAGTATCAGTCACTTTGTTAGTCGTACTCTATTTATTAATGATTTGAAATCAACGAAAGCAAACGTCTTTTGATGGAGAATCATTTTTGAAATACTAGGCTTTTTTTGACTTGTCAGTGATGGAAGTGCTAGCGCTAGAGAAGCCTCACCTTTGCAATTTTAATTGGCGCTTTTCACATCTGATCTTTCGCTTATTTTTTGTAATAGCTTTTTCTTTTCTCTGTATTGTTGTGATACTTATAAAATTCTAGTTCTTACAGAATGAAAATGGTGAATTTTCCGAAGCGGGACAAGATATTAGCCTTGGCTCATCACATACTGTTTCATGTGCAGTTGGCGATTTCAATGGTGATTCGGTGCCTGATATATTGGTTTCGAGAAAAAATGTTCGTTACCGATGTGAAATAAAATTTAGGATAGATCAACCAGCTTTTTTTATGATTCCGATATCACTCACTGATCTTCCAAAAATAAGAACTATCGTATCTATATTTTTTTCTGTCTTATCTTAATAGAAATAAGTAAGTTCACTAGAAATGATATCTAATTTTTATCACGTAATTTTATGTTGGTTAGGTTTTTAAAAAAGAAAGACAGATTTTGAAAATTAATTATATTGTGCGATTATAAATCTGTTCTTTTTTTTTCCAGTCTAGTGGCAAGAAAGGTTATGAATCGACTGTGTACATATTTTCATATAATGCATACAAACCAATTCCTTTAAATGCAACGTTATTGGATGAATTAGCTGTAATGGATGTTAACGGTGATGGTATCAGTGATGTTGTGGGATTTCTCAACAACACTTCATTATTTTGTCAGTTAGGCTCAGCAACAGGAAATTTTTCATCCTGTGAACATTTTTTCAAGTAAGTCATTTAACTAAGTGACAACAAGTAATTTTCTGCAAAGATTTTGTTTTTCTTTTCTATGTTGTCTAAAACCTTCATATTTAGTTTATCAGAAATATTGAGTAATGACTCATTATCTGCGCATCTGAGAGAAGTACGGGAGAAGTTCGTTTCAGTACCTTTTTTCGCATCTTTTTTGAATCAAGGTTTATTACAGTGCATCTGGTAATACATCTCCTATTATTCCATATGAACGTTTTTTGCATTCCTTTGTGGATATAAATGGTGATTTAAGTGCTGAAATAATATTTGGTACCAAAGTTGACAATCGTTTAAAGATGCAAGCATGGAGAAGAATATCAAAGTATCATTTCAAATTTAAAATATCAGTTTTATTCAATTTCATTAAAATTCTGCAAAGGGCAATGCTGCTTAATTTACTTAGTGCTACTTAATGTATTTAGCAGGTATAACATCATTCAATTGATAAAAATTCGGTTTGGTTTTAATTGCAATAATTATCTCGTCTGATTTTTTTTAATTCGAGGAAAATTGGAGTTCTGTTTTTTTTTTCGCTTCAAATTTATTAATTCTTAATTACATGTTATGACAAGAAAATACTAATTACTGGTTATAAAATTCATTAACAGAAATTAATATCTATGTGATATAGATAGTAGCATATATTTAATATAAGTAATATGGACTAATTACTACATTTTTTATGAATCGCATTTTTGTTGACTTTCAGATTATTCAAATACCAATTTTTTCGAAGTATTCTTTATTTATGATTGGAAAACTTTGTGTGGATAATTAGAAGGATATTTAACTTGCATATTTTATTTTTTTTTTTTCTTTTTATGATTTATATTTTACTTCTCTTCGAACATTTATTGAAATTTTATGTTATTTGATTCAGTGAATTGTGGGAATTAGACCATGCACTTATTGCTGATTTACCAGCTGAATCATGTCCTTCCAATTACTTTGGTGCTGTATTATTTGCCGATTTTGATGCTGATGGAGTTGTGGACATCGGTTTGCCATGTTGTGCTGATTCAACGTGTAGAAAAGTATCAGTAATCAATATGTGGAATCATTATATTGGGGCATGGCAAGATTTCCATATTACTGGTCTTGAGGTAAATGGATGTTTCCTTATCATTTTATTCTACATTTTTTTCTATGAACACACTGACTTTCCTAACAAAAATTTTTCTTTTTTTTGTTTTAGGATCTTATCCGGAAATGTATCTTTTTTACTCTTATTGAAGTGTTTTCAAAAAAAAGAGTTTGGCAGAGATTAAAGCTGCTGTTATTTGCAAAATGATATAGTTTCGATGTTTTAATTCTTAGATTTCTGATTCCTTGTGTGTACCAGAAACATTTCTTAGAAGTCATTTATTACTCAAAAAATAAAGAGCGTATGTTATCAGGGTTCCGATCTAGTGTCCAAAAAAGATGAAGGAAATGTTGTATTTCGTGTTGGAGATTTTTCACTGGATGGATATCCTGATTTAATAGCTCTTGTCCGAGAAAAAACGCAAAATCCAATGATTCTGGAAAATGTACCATGCACTGATTGTATTTCTAATGCTTCTAGGTACATTTATCGAAAATTAATATTTTGTGCAGCTTCATAAAACTTTATGTTTTTAAATTCATTATTAGAGATACGCATTTTCTGTAAAAGAATTGAAAATACACGGACAATGAGAGAATTTTCCTATACAAACAGATGTTTTGTATTTTAATACGTATTTCATTTACTTCAGGAGATTTGAGTTACGAACAAGTCCCAGGCTTATTCAGCCTGCTGATGTTTCCTTGGGTCAGATTCAACTGGCTTCGTTTTTTGATTTGAAAGAAGATGGAACTCTTGATGTATTACTTGAATATAAGGATGCCGATCAAAGTATGGCTGTTGATTTCATTAAATGTGAAGACAAGGGCGATACAACATTCCTGAAAGTACAAGTATTTTCAAGTTCATGTGATCAGTTCTGCGGTTCTACAAAGACAAAAATTGGTATTTTCACTTTTTCAATATTTACTTTTCTATTCATTCACACATAATTCTAATCCAGAATATCTCAAATAGTATATGATAAACCATTTTTATTTTTCTGAAAAATTTTTTTTCTGGAATTGTAATCTCATTGAATTCCAAATAAAACATATGAATATACGATTCTTTATTTTTTCTGGAACTGGAATTGCTTGGCATGGTGCTTGCGTGATGTTCAGTATGTCTGATTCATGGGGTCACGATCAAGTCGGTTCACAATGTCAGATGCCTCAAACAACACATCGAGCACTTCATACACCATTTGCTTTATTTGGTTTGGGAAGATCACCAAATTTTGTTGATTACGGTAAATTTATTTCATTTAAATTATTTGTAGAAACTTATTTTACCAGAGATTGATTACAAATGCTATATTTGAGATATAAGCCAATATATTAAGAGATAAGCTATCATATTAAATCATATTTATTGTTATAAACGAAGTTTCGTCTGTTGTTAGAAATTTTAAAGAAAGGAAAAATAGTATTAATCTCAACGGTCTTATAGAATTTAGCCTTTGAAGTTGCATTTCTTGTAATGAGTTTTTTTGCACGGTTAAACGGTAATTGATATTATTGTCGGAAAAATCCGATAAAGATATTAAAGACCAAACAACGCCATAAAAATTGTTGTAAATAGAGAGTATTATGGCGCCACATAGTTTTAAAGGGATCAACAAGCCAATAAACATGTTTACCGCCAAAATGCTTCCATTCAAAATATGATTGACAGTAATGAGGCGATATGTTGGAGATCAAATAAGAGGGAGGAGCCCTGAAAAGATTTAAGAGGTCCGGATTTTGGAGCTGAAGATAGTTCTAATCCAGGTTCTTACATCAATATACACTAGCAACAATTGGACAATTAAGTTGAGCAGTATTATTCCAAACGATCGACAAAGGAAAGAATAACCGGTGAAAGAATGCCAGATTTGCTTGAACATTTTATAGTAATTGCTTATGACAGAAATGGAAAATCACCATTCTGCCAGTCACTAAAACTTTCTTTTCAGCAGAATTCGTCTATTTCACAACAATTACTCTTAGTCCTACCATTATAGTATTATTATTACTTCTTCTGTCGCAAAATAATGAGTGCTTTCATCTTTTTAATGTTAATTTAAAACTTATGGATTTCAGCTCTTTATTTTGTAATTTGCATTAAAAAATATGAAATTAATGTCACATTTTGTAGTGCATATTGGTTCTCCACGTGTTCCATTAGCGGGTAGTCTATATTATGGAAATCAACATTATTACTTAAAACAAATTGTGCCGAATTCAAGGCTAATTGTTGTTCCGCCAAAAGGTGATGGGATTCACTGGCAGAGTAGACTTTATCTTACTCCTAGTCAGGTTTGTCTTTTAAGGAAAATCTCAATATGTTAGCAATTCGGTATTGTAAAACTGCAGGAAAATTTTTAATATGAGACAAATTTAACTGTAGAAGTTTATGATGAAAAGTTAAAGTTTCTGAACCGAACAACTTTTCTTTGTTGTTCTACTTATTTAGGAAAAAGAAAATTAAACAAAAGCGTTGTTCAAAAAAAAGAAAGAAATTAAAATCAATTTTTCAATTTGCATGCTTTGAAAGAAATTCACTTAAGCAGTACTTAGCAAATAATCGGAAAGAAATCATTAGTCATAGCATATTATACACATTAATCATTTTCGCAGCAATAATATAGTTAGAGTGAAATTTAAGTTTTTCACATTATTACACAAAGACAATTTTTTTTTTTGATAGCGAGAAAAAAAATCCTAAAACAGATTTCATTAGAAAACTGACTGTTTTCTTGACTGAAATTTTGTTTTTGCTTTCTAGCATATCTCAACAATCCTAATTTACTTTAAATTGATAAAGTTGAATAACAAAAATATGCATTTATCATATATTGATTTTAAATGAGTGTCATTCATCAGGCTGTTCTTTCCTCATTTCAGTCTGTACCGCTTATCTATTTCGGTAAAAATAGAAAATCACAGAAGTTGAATAATTTTTGTACTTTCAGCTGATAAAACAGTCGCTAATGGTATTAATATCAATCTGTATCATACTTTTATTGGTGGTAGTATTTTTGCATTATCGTGAAAGGCGTGCTGATAAGCACGAACGACAGGCACAGTCACATCGATTTCATTTTGATGCTATGTAATTTCAAGATAACATAAACTGTGGACGAATTTTTGTAAGGTGTTTTTATTAATCAATTTGTTGTCTTTAAATGTAGAGAAAATATCCGGCAAAACATACTGAATCTTTCATGATAATTAAAGAATATAATAACTGCATAGTACCAAATCTTAAAAAAACATTCTCGTTAGCTTTAACAATCTTTGGACTCATTATCATATGTGGATGTATAAACCATATATTCCGAATATTAAACACCGGTGATTTGAAGAAAGGATTAATAATTGATTAATAGTCATCTATAATTTTGCGTTTTTTTTTTTTAATATTTTGTTTTTACCTTCTATCCTACATCTTCTACTCTCATTTTGAAATCTGCAATAAGTGGATATTGATTGATGTAAAAAAAAAAATGAATAGTATGCTTCGGTGTATTCAGATCTGACTGTATATACTTTTTTATCATTATTTTGTTATCATTGATGATTTGTTTCTCCAAATTGAAAATAGTCAATTTGCTTAACGCTTATGATCGAAGCCATGATGTTTCAAATCCAATTTATCGAATTAACCATAATTTTTAATTGTATGTACAAGCTGCAAATCGTTTAAAAGCTGCTTATCTGGCCAATAAAAGTTTTGCTGTTTACTCTGGCCAGTAAAAGTTTTGCTATTTACAACTTCGAATAATTTTTGAAGTTGTATTTTGGATGATGATATGTAACATTATTTGATTTGATGTCATTAACTTAAATACTCAACGTTTTTGCAATTATTTTTGTCTTTCTTATGTTAGCAAAGGAAAAACTGCAATAACTTCTGGTCTTTTATTGCCTAACGATGAGGAGAAGCAATTGTTATCGGAAGGGAAAGAATTTTCATATGTCATTTTGTAACTTACCAGTTGCCCTATCTGATTGATAATGCTAATAGCATCTTATCTGATCGTTGAGCGTCTTTCAAATAACATGTAAATGATTAATGCTATCATTTTTTCGATTGTCATATTTAGTATATAATTGTGATTTTATCTCCTCTATTCGCCTTTGATTTGATATTTCATATCAGATCTGATTTTCTGATAAAAATATCATTGGAATAAGTTCGATATGCAACAGAGGAAGCAAAACGAATAAAAGATCAGCGTTTGTTTGGTGATATGGTATATTATTTCAGTTCAGTTATTATCTGATTGCTATAACTAGTTCTGAGATAGATCATTAAATATTGTCAGGGCAGATAAAGAAAAGAATAGACTTTCGATTTATCGAAGGCTGACATGCCAGTAGTTGGGCTTCATGTTAGCGATGCGATTTTATCGATATATTTTCCTGACATTTTGCCAATACGAATAAAACTAATCAGTGAAAATGATGATATGTTGCATTAGAATTTTTACCATTATTTGGTTAGCTTTGTTATTACCGATGCGGATAGGTAAGGAACTGAAGGAATTGGAGAAATAATTGGGTGAGTTGGTTGACGTGATGTTATGATGTAGCACACGTTAAATACAATGCTCTTTTTTCCTTTTTTATTCAAATTTCAGCGCTCATTTTCGGAACTTGCTGCGAATTTCTGCATTCGTAAATGATATAGAATGGTTTTTCTTTTCTTTTCAAATATTTGTTGCTTTCCCGGTTTAGAGGATCGGTTTAATTGGTGGTTTAATTGAAGATTTGTCATACACCGTCCATTAGATTCTGGCGTCTTTTTAACTTACTTTTTATAGTAACATGTTTCAAGAAATGTGATAAGCAAAATGTTCGTTACATCGAGATAAACTCAGGATTTTTTTGATTATTAGTACTTCGATGCATCGACTATTCTACATCATTTATTCTCGAAAAATTCATAGATGACCGTTGATGATGTACAACGTACGATGTTCTGCGCAAGATAGCCAATTTGTTTGACATACAACAGATTTAATGAATTTACGTTCATCCTGTATCGTGTGATGTTTAGATGAAGTACTTTATCTTTTTGTAGTAAAGATATATTACAGATATGGAGGATAGCATCGGTGGTTGTGTGATTTGTGCGCAGAATTTATGCATCGATAATTTTTCATCTCTCCCGTGCGGACACACATTTCATTATAAGTGTATTCTGCGATGGCTTTGTGTAAGATATTTGTTTTTTTTGAGTTGTTCCTACATATTAGGTACACTTGATAATCGATTTCGAATATCATCAAGAGTCGAATTTTTTGGCTGTGTTTCAAGCTTTTTTATTCATCCAGATAGAAACACTTTTTCCCCTTTAGTACATTTCTTCAGTTATTGGTTAATCTAATTAATTGAACGAAATAATAATTAAACAGTTGGCTTTTTAAATCTGCTTCAGTTGATGAACACTTATTTATTCTGTTATGTATTTAAGACATACCAGGTGATGCATTCTGCGGAATGTACAAAACAGTTCGATATTCGGATGTTGATGATTCACATAGTTTGTTTTATCAATCTTTGGAAGAATTAATTCAGAAAAAACATTTAATTGAAAATAATAAATCGGCTTTAAAATTACAGTGCTCCGAACAGTGTCCTACCTGTCGTGCGCACACATCGCCAGCGAATATTGTGAAACGTTTATATTTTGCTAAATGTGGTGATAAAGCTATGAATGATGTCGAGAATTCAACAGATGCTACTGTTGCGGATCATAATAACGAATTCTTTCCCACAGTAAATGTAATTTCTTTTGTAAAATCATATTTATTTTATAATTATCTGAAGTCTAGGATGTTTCCGTGATGACTTTATTGTGATTAGGTTCTAGGATATAGGAATATTGATTCAGAATTACTCATTTTTTATTTATGATATAACTTAGTGATCTTGGTTAATTTTAACTATTGACCGAATTGACAAGTGGTTTCGTTTGGATTTGCTGGCCTAGCACGAAGCATAGTACTTTATCGATTTCTTTAGTCGTTCACTTATATGATATAGTATGTTTTTGAACATTACTCAGATTATTTTCACTGCTACATTGTGAAAATGCAAATGTCGGAAGTGATGTTGAAGAATACATTGGAAACTGCATTAAATCAGATTTTAAGTTGATGAATTTTTGGTTGGGAAAATGCTTTCTTGCTAGTAATAGTTACTCCTTGCTTAGGAAAATGTTCTGTTATCACGAACATCCGAAGATTTTTATGGTAATTACGATGGTAGCGATGAAAATTACAACAATACCGATGATTATGATAATGACTCTGAAGGTTGGGATTTGTGATTAATTTTATAAAATTATGGCAAGAATTGTTGGAATTTATTGAGTCTCAAAAATGATTTTATAAATAAAATTGAAAAAAGAAATTAGTTTCATGTCCATGTTTTAGATGATGGTGAGCATGAATGGACAATGGGTATTATTGGAGCAGATGGTGATTCTGGAAATAGTGATAATTCAAGTGTAATTGCCTCAGAAGGTAGTGAGTCTGCAGCGGAATCAGAAGCAGATAATCAAGAAAGTGAAGAAGAGCCCGAATATCACGGGATAATCAGTGATACCGGTACATTATTTTACTGTTATATATTTAAGGATGTAAGAGTTTGTGCATTTTCTTTCCGTATTCTAAAACTCCTGATGGGCACTTTTGCGATGTTGTGATGTTACCGGCGTTAACTTTAAATATAGATCTGTCTCAGAATGATCTTTTTTGACTTGATAGACTTTTATTAAATTGTATTAATCTATTTTTTATACTATTGAGACCTAATTATGTTCTGTAATGTCTGCAAGCATTTTGAAATTTATGAAGAACATATTATTATTTAAGTATTATTACTTTAATTTGCTTGTCAAAATTATTTATCAAAAGTTGTATGTTTAGATATGGCAAGCGCATTCGATGCATCACTTAGTGATACATCATCTGCTTCGCTTAGGTCACTTTCCGAATTATGTAGCGAAATTGATGCAGCGAGTATTTCTTCGTTGAACCATGACAGTATGGAAACATATGACTCATTTGACGATTGTGAAGAACTCGATGGCGATGGTGATAGTACGTATACTTCACTTTTGTTACCTGAACATGATAGTGGTGATTATAATGATGATAGTAGCGATGATAACGATAGTTCTGATTCTGATGAAAGTGACGATAGCGATAGTTCTGATTCTGATGAAAACGATAATAGTAACGATGTTTGTGATTTACCGGAATATGGCCATTTATTTGATCATTTAGCTGCTGATATACGGATATTTAACCAACATATTTCACGAGATTTTATATATAATGGTGCTAAATTTGAATTTTTACTATAATGATCCGTAACAGGATGTCAATTTTATTCATTTTGCTGTAATATTCTTCATGGTAAGTTTTGAGATTTCTTTCATAATATATGAAATAATATGACACTACAACGAACTACGACGACAATTAATTTATTTTTACTGGAGTACTATTCCAATGAAAATGAATTAATTATCGTTATAGTTCGTGTCATATCATTTCTTCATTTTCTTCAGGTAACAGTTTCAAAAATTGTGCAATATGAACTGTTTCAGATATAGTCTATCATTTGTTTCTGTCAAGAATTTTGCTTACTGATTGGATTATATTTATTTATCTATTAATGTATATTGATATTCTATACTTTTATTTGGAAATTAGCTTTGGCTTTTCATATTGTAAAACAGCCTTTATTCAACTTCAAAAAGAAAATTTGTGTTTTCAGCTTACTCGAATCTTGGTAACGTCAAGATCATAGCATTAGAAATCTGAACGTAGGCAGTTACAATTAAATGATTGGTTATGGAAATAATTCACGTGCATTTTATTATTATTCCTTCTACTAAAAGAAAACATTTCATTTTGTTTTATCTCATCCACCTATTCCAACTACACTTGCTAATATAACTCATTTTAATTTATCTATTCCAGCATCCAAATTAATTTGCAGTTTTCATAATTACGATATAACACTGTGCTTCTGAGCTGCAAGATATAGTATTCCTGACTATCGCTGCGCTAAAAACGTAGAACGCTATATCAGTTCCAGATAGTTTAAAAGTAGATGCAAAATATATTCTTCTCTTGTTCATATTCAGAAGACAATTGGCTCTGAATCACGAATTCTGATAATTGCTATTGAATAATAAAATCATTTTCTTCGGAATCAAGTTGGAGTCAGCTTCAAGCCTTCGAGTTTTGTTTCAAAATTTTAAATTTTACTGATAAAATATAAAAAAAAAAAGACGGTAAACAATTATTATTTGAAACAAATGCCAATAAACATATCTAATAACCGTGGTTTGTGATAGTTTTTACAATTATCGAAATAAGAATAAATCCTGTGTTATATGTAAATCCAAAGACTGAATGGAACATAATAAATTGGAATAAAATAAAACAAATGAATGAAGTATGAGATGAATTCATGCGTGGTTTGCTTAGATGCTCTCCCATGATTTCATCATAATGGCTATTCAGATTTTTCATTTTGTTCATTACTTTCCCCTTTACTGATTAAATTCATGTTTTAATCTACCTATGCGATTGTTTATCTTCGTTGACTAATTTGCATGTTTGTTCATAATTTCGATTTTCGAAGTTGTGAGCTATAATAGATAATCAAAATTAACCATCGAAAGAATTCTTCAGAAAGTTTCTGTTAACGGCAGTATGCCATCCAGCAATAACTCTAGATGGGAAGATTTGGATGAGTTAACAGGAAAGCCGTTGTAGTTCTCAATCATTTTTTCAGAATTTCCTTCATTTTAGATTTAAAAAAATATTTTCTGTGAAACAAAATGGCCCTTACAGTTATTTATTTAATATAGTATTTTTCCCTATTCTCAATTGTTGAGTTCAATTACTGTAATAATTGGATAATGAGTAATACAGTTGAAATGGGTACTGTTATATCTTGGATTGCTTTCTGGTAATTTTGATTTAAGGGCTTGAATTCTAGTAAGAGATGCATGAAGTAATAATTGCATTTCATTCCATCTTAGCTGAAATTTAAAGTGAATGAACAGTTGCAATTCAAATAACTTTTTAGTGTTAATGTCATCAAACTTTGATATTTTAGATGATTGATCGAAATCATAAATTTATGATGATTTCGAAGCTATTGATGGATGATATCTGCCTTAATGCCTTAAATCGTAGAATATTTTTCTAAATTCATAAAGTTAAAATATCCTGGAGATAACATAGTGATATTTGGATTTAATTATTGTCACTATTATTGCATCGAAATGTGTTATTTAGCGACAGCACACCCATGTCTCTCATTTAATATCGCAGATGCACTTTCTGAAGCATTGTCATTTTGCAGTTATTTCCGACGAACGAGTCATATAACAATGAATATCAAAATTCAGTGACATTATCGATAAAAAGTTATTTTAGTGATAATTATTGATTCATTTTAAATTTAAGCTGAGATGGAATGAAGTGCATCCTTATCACTGGTCCTAGAATGTTTCCCGAGATTCTTTTGTATTGCACCAAGCAGTTATATTACTATCATTGCTATAATATCCGATTATTTTATCACTTTATTTGTCGCGTCAATAATGTGATGTTACATTATTTATTTTTCCAATTTTGGCGCTTTTTAAATTCTTCTGATAAACACGATAAATAAATCCGAGAATCTTTCAACAAGTTGTAACACTGTTCGCAGTTCAATTTTTTCATCCTTTTCAGTGTTTTCAGTTGACAAATTGTATATTTTGTAATTTCGTGACACATTATTGCAAGACAATCATCAATATCGACTTTTGATTTGATTATTGTTATGCATATTGCACAATCATTCGCATTTTGCATCAATATCATTATCTTGTTATGGAAGAATCGGTATGACTAATAGCAAGAAAACAGTTTCCAATCGAGATTTTCAATTAATTAGGAGAGAAATCGAATGATATAAATTTGAGAAATCCATTTTTATGGTTTTTTTCGGTTTAATGGTCGTATTTTTTTTCTGATAATTTCTGCCGTATTTCTTTCAGGAAACGTAAGTGGCACATTAGCCGAAAAATTAAATAATTTTGCATCAATTGACTTTTGGCATTTCATTTCTACTTGTGATCACTGATTGGAATAGAACAATTAATTAGAGTAAAATGTACTGTAGTTTTTCAGAGTAAAGAACCGATATGCTATCAAGAATATCAAAAAATCAAAAAAATTGAATTCAGAAACTGATTTATATTTGACCGTCCAATAATTACTTTTAGTTTTCGATATTTTCAAAAACTGGTATTCTTTTTTTCGGTCAATGTGAAATAGTTCATTAACAGCATTAAATCTGATGCAGTTTGTATGCATCCAAATTCAAAATTTTTCTTATTCTAAAAAAAGTATCTTTTTATGTTTTTAACTTTTCCCCGTTTTTGGTTTATTTATTAATTCGAATTTATTTTTTCTACAGTTAGAATCAATAGTCGAACATTCAGTTATTTGTTAATAATTACAATATCAGTTAAGAGCATAAAACGAAATGCTTTAAAGATATCGTTGTGTTTTTTTCAGCGAATCAACTATAGCTTTTTTCATCATTCAGAAGTGTTATAGAATTGGTAACTGTTGGCAAGTTTGATCCAGTTCATTTGATCTGAGTTTATCAAATCGATACTTGAAGCAACAGATTGTTCGAAGCATTGATATAATCCGCTTGTTTCCGCACAATCAAGAGCTGCCCGTAATTATCAGGAAAATCAACATTCAATCGACAGAGAAATTAAATTCTGTAAAATGAATTATTCATTGGTCATTTGTCCATACGTCTACCAATTTATCTATTCATTCATCCTTAAAAGCAATTATTTTAATTGATTTAATCAATGACGATTAGTTTTTTTTTTTTTTTTTAATTTAAAATTATTGAAATCTTCGAAAAAAAAAATATTTGAAAATTAATTCAGCTTGTTATTTTGCTATAACAAATTTATTTTGAATAGATCTTTCAAAACTATCGCACATCCTACAAATTTCAGAATTAAATATAAATTAGAATTTCAGATAGTTGAAAATATAAACGGCAAAATTAAGAGGCGATGGGATTTTTTGAGATCAAATTAGCCGTGATTTTCTTCGAAATTGACCACAAAATTTGACGTGCTGCATTTGTGAATGCATTATTGTCAATAATATTTTTCAGATATTTTCGATTAATTTACCAACTGGTACCAGATATAAGGTAGCAAGTGAAACTTTCTTTGAAACAAAAATGAAAGAATAAAAAATCCATCGATTGAAATTATTTTGGATTTTAATGTTCGCTGGTAAAAGAGTGTGTTAGTAAAATGAATTTTATTACATTGAAATGAAAAAATATACTTCATTTGGAGTGCTGTTTTTATGTCACATCGGACTTTCAAACTCGATCTTCTCTTCATCATTTCCCAATATCCGACTTTAATTGGCCGTATTTTCAATCTATTTCCAGTTTCTGAAAAGATTTTGTAAATTAACGGTTATTTTTCCCCATTAAAAAAAATATGCGATCAATTGCTATCGTTCTTTCTGATTCATCTTCAATGGACAATTCATGGATTGCATACTTATGGAATTCGATATTTATCTATATATTATAACTAAAAATTTCACTTCAAGAGAATTTTTCTTTGTTTCCGATTGAATTAAAAATAATTAAATGTCGAAAATTTTCCTAATTTATTATAATTATATTTCGATGAGAGACCATATATTCAGAAGGCTATAACCGTTTTCCACAAAGTCAAAACATTGCAGTTTCCCCACTAAATTTTCCTGAGGAATCTCTTTGTTCGACGTTTCCTCAGATGTGAAAATTATACAAGCGATAGGTTAAACAACAAATTATAGAACGATAATGCGCTCACTTCTAAAGAAAGCAAAACAACTGAAAAGACTAGATTTCCACTGAAGTTCATAAAGTTTTGTAAAAGACTGTGATCTGATCGAAATTGCTGATAAGATGATTTAGAGACAAAAACGTATGGTACTGTGAAGTAATTCTTTTTATAATAAAACACGAAATATCTCTTCTTGATAAAAAAAAAGTAAAACATTAGTTTAGCACTGTATTGTTTTCAATATAACGATTTTTTTTAACTTAGACGAAGTCGATCAGCTAAATTTTTGTTCCCGAGTTACGTGATCCGAATCCAGAATTTGGTATTTTGCACCTTGGTTCGTGATCATAATCCAAGATTCGGATGACGTAAGTATTTTTTTTTATTTTTACCATCTATTTCTATTATTATTGTTGTAATTAACTATTGTGTGGGTAGTTTACGATTTACTTTTTGAATATTATAATTCTCATAAGCAGTCTTTGAACTCTTTCAACTTAAAATTTTCGAATAATTCCGAATTCTTTTCATGAAACTTTATTATTTGCTCGTATCTTTGATAGCTTTTTTCTTTTTTTATTGTTCTGCGAAATATTCGAAACTCTAAAGAAATTAATATGGCACTTTTAGAAATAGATTTTTGAATTGCATGAAATCGAAAAACATTTATCAAAGGTGGTATTTGATATTTTTAAACATTTCTAGAATTCGCTATATCATCATAAATGATTTCAATTATAAATGAACTCATAATGAGAACTCGTAGGGATAAAGTAGATTCTGTAACTAATCTTTTCCAGGCACAAATACGATCGAATTAATCGGCAAATCGCTATAACTATCGCAACATATCCACGTCATTTTCTTCTTGCGACACTTCTCTTCTCTGCATTTTTATCATTATCATTATTTAATTCAACTTTAGAAAATGATATTCGACGCAGCTTTTCACCACCCAAATCAAGAGCAGTCAGGTTGCTATTATCAATTATCATCTTTATCAGCAATGTTAATTTTCATTCAGATCAGCCCCTTTATCTTTATCTCTACTAACTTCTAGGTCATTTCCTTCATTCAAAAACTGTGAAAGTCCCTTCAAATCATTTTATTGGTTGATGCAGCAAAATGACTTGAAAAAACTTTCACAGTTTTTTGATTTTTGAAAAGAATATTCAAACAAATGAAAAAGAGGGCAAAAATTAAGAGAATATTATTTGGAAGTCATGATTTTAGAAATTAAAGAAGTGTTTCTAATTTTTGGTAAGTGTTAGATGAACAAATATAACTTGTACCTAACTTATGATATATTTACCTAAAAGTTTTTAGTACTAGATTTTTTGACAGCAAATTGGATTGAAACAAAACTTAAGAACAAAATTAACATTAAGTATTGCTCTAGTCCAAAATTATAATTTAAGCAAATTTTTTTCTCAAAAAAAAAAAAAAAAAAATCCTTAAAAATTTCTGCATGGCCAAATCAGCAGTCTCAAACATGATAAGTATTTTTTCGAAATTATGAATTTCTTCGACAAATCATAATGCTCACAAAAATTTCTTACAAACCGTAGTGATGAGGATAATTAACTGATAATGATAATCAGAATTTTGACTTAATGAAGGTGGTAGAGATTACAAGTGCAAATCTAAAATATCACATTCCGAGAATTCTTCAATTAATCATTTAAAAGTGTTCAATCTCAAATATTTCTGCAAAATTTTAAGGCAACGTTATTTTTTTTCCGGTTAAATGTATCCACTGTTTCAAGAATTCTAGAAATGATTGGAAAAACTTCGTTGCATATTCTATATTTGAGGCTAATTTTTCTTTTGGCCAGCAACTTTCGAAGACTTCTGTTTAACGTAATCATTCATTAATTGCTTTACTTTTTTGAAAAAAAAGCCTTTTATAGGGAAGAAGAAATATACAAGCAATTTTACAATATTACAATCGTTCCGCAACGCGTTTTCATCATATTTTCCGCGAAAGATGGCGGAACAATGTTGCGTAAAAATCACATTGAGGAAATGTATCAAGTAAATCGACTAATGACAGATGCATTGCACAATGCGGAATATTTCGACGTACCAATCTGTCATCCGTTTTGTCTTCTTAATGAGCCTGTCAAACTTTTCTGGGTAAGTTAGAAAAGTTTTTTTTTTTTTAGCGATAAGTAAACGAAGTGTAGTAATGTATAAAATGTTCAAAGAAGCAGATATTTAATTGCGGTTTTAAATATTTCATTGAATTAAACATCGATTTTCAATTGATAAGTATATGATAACTGAAACAAAGTAATTAATTGGCATTATAAAAATAGTTGATTCACGCATTTTTATAGTAAATTGCATGATGAACAAAAGTTGTGCAAAAATATGTATGAAATGAACCAGGAAAAAAAAAATTAATTTTAGCTTTTTCAAATTGTTTTCGGACAAAAAACTGTTTCAGAAATTTTCTTAAAAAAACTTTTTCAAAAGTTTAATAATATTATTATGATAGAAAAAAAGGAAGAAAAAGAAAGGAATTTCAGAAAGAATTCAACAAAAATGCGAGCAATACTGATTACGACAAAGATGCAATATTTGCTTATCCGACATCAACTATATTTGGACAAGAATTGTTTCTTGGCTCAAATTTGTTCGATGTAGAATCTTCCGGGAATGTTTCCAAGATTTTTAACTTATTAAATGATGCTTTTTTTTTCTTAAGGAACAATTTCTGCTATTATTTTTAATTTAATTCTGGCTTCGACGACTTTGTTAATTGATTGTCTGACAAAAAGTTTTATTTTGTGAATGAAAAACTTGCGTGCCATTTCTAGATCACGTATTTCCGAATCGATCTACGATAATACAAGTAAAAACCATTATGTTCTGGCACTTATTCAATGCCGATAATCCACATAAACTTGAAATCCTTCAAAATGCAACCGTTGGATTATTCGAAATGTCCAAAGAGAAAAATGCCACCAAATGGATCAATTTTGATATTTTTGGTGATGAAATTGCAAACCGTGAAATGCTTCGAGGCGCTTATGAAGTAAAAACTTACGATATTAGTGTTTTCCTCTCAAAAGCGATTCACACACATAAAAAAACGATATGAACTAATCAATTTGAATATTCGGGTTTTTTTTTGAAAATTTTATTCGACATTGAAATTACCTAATATAATTTTATTATTATGATTATTATACGATCAAAAATTTCTCGCATTCTTGAAAAAATTTTGATATTTTTTGTCATTTAAAGCTTTTTCCTTGCAATTTAAATGCTGCTTGATTAATACAGAAAGTTATAGGCGACGAAACTAATGACACTTGGATTTGTTTTTCTGATTTGTTTTGTAATTCTTGTTGTATGGCGTAAAATGGAACTTTCTCTTCTTCCTCCAATCGTTTTTGCTATCATTTTTTCACCACTTCTGGCTGCCATCGTATCGTTTGGTGTAATTTCTTGGTTACGATTACCTATTTATTCTATAATGTGTATCACACCATTTCTGATTCTTGGAATCGGTATGTTATCTTTTTAAACGAAAAATTATTTTTGCGATGAGATTATCGAAGAATTGGAAGATCTTTGAAAGTATCCAAATTTGATGTAAAATGACAATCAATTGATACTCTAATCTTTGTGGATTTTTCATCTTACATTAGGTTTCTAACATTTCTAATGATGGTGTAACATCTGACAATGCTTGTTTACTCAAGTGCAAGTAAATTCGATGATTATTGATGTCTCAGATGACACTAATACATTGACATTTGATGTTTTGCAGTTCCCAATTTTGATTTTCAAGATTGATTAAAATTGCTTTCCTGTAACCTCAGATCAGATGAGATTAGCATTTAGCAGATTTATATGTATATGAGAGTATAAAAGCAATTCTGATCAACCTTGGCGATCAAAATTAGGAGACCTGGAAATCTGACAGGTGTTTAGGTGATCATTGAATTAGGCGGTCGTTGAACATTCAGATAAGAAGATTCATGAAAAACAAAAAGAAGTAAGCATGAAGAAATGAAAATCAAATCATTTTTTGGTGGTTAAACAGTGAAATATCTAAATGATCTGAACAGATATGAAAGTTTTAATTTTTCGATCGAATTTTAAATAAATTGCAGGTGTGGACGATGCATTTATTATGATTCAGGCTTGGTTCCGTCTGAGCAATATAGTATCTCGAAAAGAGAGATTAGCACAAGTTTTTGTCGAAACTGGGCCATCAATTAGCATCACATCTATAACCAATCTGATTGCTTTCGGTATTGGTTATCTGACCCCAACACCGCAGGTAAGTCTTCTTCCATCAGTAATTTTCACCTTCAATATTTCATTGTGCACTTTAATTTATTACGTTTTCAATTTACTTCCCACTTCATGTTCTCGTGTCTTTTCCATTCCTTGCTCTTAAACATTGTTTTTACCTTTGACCTTCTATTCTCCAGAAATGATCACAAATATGTCACAGAGAGTTTTAAATTTTTTTTTTGTTTTAAATCGTTAATAACTAGATGAAAACAAAGATTCAATGGAAGCAAAAGCAACTGCTTTTTCTGTATTTCGTTTCTTTTTTCGCAATTTTTATCTGTTTCAAATAAATTTAGAGAAAAATTTGATATAATTGATGTCGTCGTCACATGTGTTTAGCAAAAATTATCGATTCCAAAAGTCTGAAATTATGAATAGAGGAAAAGTTTCGCTGAGGCAGAATCACTAAAACAATCACTGAAACTATTTTCCAGTTCCTCATTTCAGTACTGAATTAAACAAAATACAACAATATTGGAGATACCTGATGGAAATTGTGTTTATATTCTAAAATTTTCAGATGAGTTTATTCTGTCTGTGCACATCGTTTGCTTGTTTATTTGATTACATTTTCACATTTACACTTTTCGCACCAATTCTTTACTTGACTAATAAGCCAGATGATGGTTATGTGATGGCGAAAAAAGTGCCCAACAATGAAGTAAGAAATTTCGAAATATAAAAAGCAAATTTATTTTTTCTTTTCGTCTCCTCTTTTCGCTCCTGATTCATTCTACTCCACACTTTTTTCCATCGATAATAAAAGAAATTGAAGATGGTCTATTGCTCAATCACTAAATTCCTGATGAAAAATTCAATAAATCTTTGATGATTTTGTTAAATTATAGCTTGGCGAGCAGTGTCTGACAAGTTATAGCAAATTGATATGTTCATGGAAGGGTCAATTTATTGCAGCAGCCATATTGGTGGTATTATACTCGCTGTCATTAGCAGGAGTTATGAAAATGAAATCAACTTTTGAACCTGCCAAAGCATTTCCGTCTGACTCGATATCTGCAAGTTCATTTCGTCGCCTTCGGTACGCATATACATCGTAAAACTAATTCTATTTCATGTCAAAACATTGCAATTACAACGGTTTAGAAATCTTTACTCAATTCCAATCTTTAAACTTTAGAAGTTTTCATGAAATTACTTACACAAATCAATCTACCAAAAGTAGTTTAAATAATTCAATTGGCTCAATAGTTATCAAACGTTTTCAGCTTCTCTTGAATTTTCTCAATTTTCAAGTTCACTTGACTAATTCTTTATTCCCTTAATTTTCCTACTCTTTATAATATGGAAAATCGTAAATTAAAATTTTTCAACATTTTCAGCAGTATTTTTGACGAATTTTTTCCACTTCAAGTTATTATTAATAAGCCACCAAATATTAGCGATTCAGCGGAAGTAAGTTTCTTTCCTTCTGCGAATTTAAATAATATCAGGCAATTCTGTAACAATTCAAATTGAACTAATCGATAGCTAATCGGTAGCTCAAAAATTAGTTTTTCTTATCGACTTCAGTTCATTTAATGAAATTTAAATAAGTTTGGCTAAACGAATTGATAAAGAAAGGAAGTTCTCGAAACAAAAAAATTGGAATCACGCATATATAATTAAATTCATAATAGAACTGCTTATTTTGAATTTCAACTTGTTTCAGCATAACGAGTTTTATGATATGATAAGAAGCCTGGAAGCAGTACCTAACAGTTACGGATCTAATCGAACGATGGTCTTCCTGAAACAGTATGAAGATTTTGATCGTAAAATGTACAGTTTCCTTCATATATTAGGTATGACGAATCAGGAAAGTTTCACACCATCGTACGATAATTTGCCGACATTTCTGGATCACATTCATAATCCACCATTCATCAAAATGAGGATCGATGAAAAGTTGGTTACACTTTTTAATCGTCATAATATAATTCAGGGATATGATTAAGATGTGACATGACCATGTTCATGTTGAATGTTTTAGGATGATAAGTAGACATCAATTGTGATAGCATCATGAACAATCAAGGATATTTTAACCCTTAAAAATTAACATGTAGTGGGAGCAATCTTTCAAGACAAAGCAATCAATACTTTTATTATCGATGCGATTATGAAAGCCAAAAAAAATACTTGGTTTACGGTGAAGGGTCAACCTTGCAAAGGTTGAAATTCGAGTCGATCGAAAGTTTGGAAAAAAGAAAAAGGGAACGCAAATATAATACTTTGTAGAAACTATTTCCATGTGACTTCACAGTCAAAAAGAACAAAATTGCTAAAAAAAAAAATGGAATTTTTCAAATACTAAATTTCAATGTCTTTCAGAGGTCAACACAAATTAGTGGCTTTCATAATTACAGCAACTGCACAAAATATGGCTGAATGGTCCAATCGTGCGATGTATGTGGATGCATGTCGTACGGTTTTCCGTAATTATCCACGTTTCAATGCCACTGTTTATAACGGCGATTCGGCTGTGCTGGATTTGATAATGACTGTTAAAAAGGATCTTGTTGGATCAATCACTGTCACGGTCCTTTGCATGGCAATTGTATGCATATTTTTCATTGACAACAAAATTGGCGTACTGATTATTACTTTTACGATCTCATCAATTTGTTTTAGTAAGTTATGCATTGAATATCTTGCAAGAGATAGATCGATAAAGCATATTTTGAAGTTTTATAAAAGAATCCCTTTAAACAATATATATATATATATATATATATTTTTTGTTTCAGCACTAGTTGGTTCACTGTCATGGTGGGGAGCAGATATGGATCCGGTAACAATGGTTGATGTACTCATTGCTACCGGATTTAGTGTCGATTACACCGCTCATATTGCATACAAATTTTATAAATTAACTGGTGACCGAGAAGAGCGAATTAAACGAAGTCTAAGCGAAATGTGTGGTCCCATGCTTCAGGTAGGAAATTATGCATTTCTTTTTTCGTCGCTTTAGCATATAATTGGGTACGAATCATCAAATGGAAAAACAGGCAAATTTTTGATTTTAAATTGAATAGAATCTCTAGATGATTTGTAAACCTCGATTGGATTTCGACAGCAGACATTTTAATTTGCAGGCTGGCATATCGACAGTACTTTGCATGCTGCCACTTATTTTTGTTCCAACTTATGCAATTTTAGCATTTGCTAAAACAATTTTCCTGGATATAGGTTTGGCTTTGTTGCACGGACTTTTCATACTACCTATTTTACTGGTCACCTTATGTAATTATGGTCAGAAAGAAGTTAGTACCGACAAAACAGTAATAAAATCCTGAAGAATAAATTAACGATATGAGTAATAGCAGTCTGTTAGAAAAATGAATGAGCATAATAAATTTGGATAATTTTATTTTTTTGCTATTTCTTAACAATAAAGAAAAAGTTTTGCAAACGGTTCTCACTTTTTTCATAGAAGCTTAAAATCATTAGCATCTTTCGAAAACTTTGTACAAATCATGCAAATCAGCAATTCGACGTAGTGAGGACATTAATTTCTGAGGCGGTAAAAAATTCATTTTTAAAGCTGGGAATAGGATATCCTGATAAACATTCTTCCATGATAGCTTTTCGTTACACAAACCCGAAATCGCTTCTCCACTGCAGAATTCCTTTTTAAGACAAAAGAATTCTGATAATGCCCAACAAATTTGCTCGAAACAAATTTGCTCCTGAAAAAGGGGCAAGCTTAAACATAATTTTTTAAAAATTTTTTGTGCAACTGTTGATTTCTCCTCCAAATTTTTGCATTTAAATTCTTATAAAAAAGTGATTTTAGTCACCGATTTTTTTTTTTGAAACTTAAAATTGTTAAAGCTATTCCACATAATGTTATTTAAAAGATATTATATATAATGTTATACGAATAAATTTGCTGAATTTAAACATCTCGAGCGATTATGAAAAACTGACATCATGCCATATAATGTCATTTGCCAATGTTAATATCAACTGTGGAAGAGATTCCAGTTGCGGAATAAATCCATCAATTAAAGACGGGATCGAATTAAGATTTCCATTCTCAGTGATGGATAAACAGAAATAATCATCCAACATTTCGCGATTTTCAATTATAATAGCTGCTTTTTGATGAGCTTCTGTAGGAGATAAATTATTATCAGCAATGCATAACAGTTCAATTAACGATGCGCATTCGCTTAGTTTATATGAACCGAAATTACCAAATGAAAGGACGAGAATCTGCAACCAAGGAATGTTTAGAAGTAGTGAAAGAAACTTTAACTACCGTAGCAAAATTAATGACATTACTGTATTACTGCTTAGAAGGTTCAAAGAACAACTGTTTAGTTTAAGCCTTCTTTAACTTATTTTTTAAACGACATGTGCGAATGATAAAGCCTTCCTTAAACTTCTTTCAGTATCAGCGCTATAAAGAAAGTTTAATTTAGAAAGCAATCATTATTCATAAGATTAAAACTTCAAAAAAAAAAATTCTATATTCTGATGTTCTAGCCAATTAACAGAAAATCTGTATTATGTTTAGACTTATATATTTCCATTTACTTCTCCATCAATTTTTTTCAGTTACAGAAAAGTTACCTGATAAAAAAAATTCCGCAAACAATCTTGAGCATCTACCAAATAAATTGATGTTGAATGTTGGATGAGAACCTGATCAACATCCACGGCTCCAATATATATATGTTCTTTGAATAACGAACGTAAACTGACAGAAGCTGTTGCACAAAGTGCTTTCTTCATATTTTGCAGTGACTCAAATTCAAATTCGCGCCACTGATCATCATTTGACGATTTTAAGCTGAATAAGGTAAAACAAATCTTAAACCAAAGTTATCATAAAATTGAAGTTTCGCCAAAATTCAGATCTACTCTACTTTTATACTGGAGATAATTTCATAATCTAATTCAGATCAACTGCAAGTTAATTGAAAATAATATCTCAAGAACTGAAGGCTGAAAACAAAAGTTTTCAACAATACTTCCACTTGCACTGTATTTCGTGCATGTTACTAAACCTGTCCAACTTTTAACAGACTTAGTCTTCTGGTGATAATTCTAAATACGACCACAAATAAACTTAGCGGTATGTCTTCCTGTTAGAAAACAATACTACTCAACCTCCAATAGTCGATAACCTCATTATAAAAGTAACCTCGAAGCGGCATCATTTTTTGCACAATGGGACGATACAATCTGTGACTGACTACCGATAAATTCCTCTAAGCGTCTCTCCTTCGCATCTGTTCGTACCAGCTTGAAAAAATTCGAAATTATTCCTGCTTTTAAATTATATGAACTTAATATATATAAAAATAATTAATGAATAAGTTTTGTGATCGAAATTGAATTAAAATTTATAGCTATGAAACCTGGTGGGGATAAATTTTTGGTGATTTTGTGTTCGAAGAAGGTGGTGGTCCACCAAGTGATTCTGGGACAAGCATCATTAACTGCTTCTTCTTTGTACTTGAACTATTAACTGATTTTGAACTGTTATCAGTATTATCGACCATCAATGAAAATTTTGGACATACATCACAACTGCCGGTCGAACTTAGTATCAAATTTTCCACATACTGAGAAATATGATATTAATTATAATGATCTCGAAATAAACTTCGAAGAAAAAAGAATTCCTGCAAACTTTGCAATACATTGCATATTATAATTTAAATGAAATTTCGAAAACAGAACCAAATAAGAAATTAACATCTTGAATAGAAGTGATGATGCTATCCTGTTCCAGAAAATAAACAACAGATTTGGTCGGATGCACATTAACATCGACACGTTTCGGTTCAATCTATGAATGGAAATTAATCAGTTCATTAATTATTTAAAATTCATTCATTTATGACCAATACATCTTATAAAATGTCAAGAAAAGCTTTCGTCAGTCAACCATTTTCCTGAACTTTCAACTGAGGATAATATGATTGATTAACAACAAGTATGAAATCGATAACATGAAACTTATTACTACCAGAAATACTGTTTCTTAAGTTTTCTGCTATTGGTAACTATTTCATATTCGCAAAACATTAAAAATTAAATCGAAATACCTGCAAAGAAATCATAACAAAAGGCGACATAGTATTTTGAGCGGCAAAAACAACATCCAGTGCTTGCTTAAGCGCGTTACACTCGACACTACGACCATTGATGAACAAATAAAAAATTTTCTGACGATTCTGGAAAACTTTGTTCTATTTGAATGTTTTGATACAAGATAAAATAAGAAAATTAAGTTATGCGGAAAAATAATTTTACAAAGACTCAAATATTTGATGATGTGCATTTGCTGGTAGTTATCTTGAATATTTCAACTGCTGTCTTCCGATAGGCTTACAATTTCCGTTCTTACATATAGTTAGAAAAAAAATATGAAAAATAATACGAATTACCTGCCGATTTTGAAGACTCTCAGCAGTACATGAAGCGGTAGGTCGTACCAAACAGCCACTTAAAGTGAAATGTAACGCTGAATCACTATGACTTAGCAAGACGAGATCCTAAAACAATATGCAAACCAAATTTTTGTCTTCTAATTATTGTAATAAAACATGAAATGATTCCAAAAAGAAATTTTTGCTTCTAATTTGGAAAGGACTACTTTTGAAAACTTTCCGCCAAGTAATGAAGATATCGTTTTACAAAGATCATTCGTACCAGCCGTTCGAAAATCACTTCCACTACCACAGCGTCGTAATGTAAATGACACAGAACTGAAATTAATGAGTGATACTAGATAAAATTCATCAAAAGCTAATAAATAAAAAGATTCTAGTGTTATAAACGCCACTATACCCACGGATTATGAACAGCATATCGTACGACAACATCAGCAATACGATTCATTTCGTCAGCAGGATATTTAAGTGCGCGACGACGAGATGGAGAATTGTAAAATAGATCTTCAGCAGTTACCGTGGTACCATTAAGACCAGCTGATGGTTTGATATCACCTTGCAGCTGGCTATCTATAATAGTGACGAATCACAATTTTATTTATTAAATTACATTAATACTTAGAGATCAGTCTCGCGCTTTGTCTTTAAAATGTAGCTTTTAACAGTAAATAATCAAAATTGAGACTGTAAAAGAAATTTATATTAGATTTTTTTCTTTAACTTCTTAATAATGGAACCTGATAAGAGATAATAGCCTTCTAAAAGGAAAAACGGAAAGTATGGGAATGTTTTTGGAATTATTTTCAGCATCTTTTGTTCAATTTCATGGTAACCCTCAAGTATTCGACAGTAAACACCTGCTAAAAAGTTGAACAATACCTGTATAACGACCAACATAAGCACAGAGTGAATCCGAAGTTTTGGAAATAATCGTCACTTTAGCCACATAACTTATGGATGCCAATGCTTCACCTCTGAATCCAAATGTGCTCATACTTTCCAGATCTTCATATTTCTTCAATTTTGATGTTGTAAAACGTTCACAGACAATTGGTAAATCATTTTTAGCAATTCCTTTACCATTATCCTAAAAAATAAAAATAAATAAATAAAAATAAAAATAAGATAAAAAACAGAAAATTATTTAAAGTTCCAAAAAAAAAAAAAGAAATACCAGCAGTTCAACGAAAAAATAAATAAAAGCAAAAAAATAAACCATTTAAGTTAAACTTCTGTAAAAAAATTTGAAACATTTTGCAACAAAAAGAGATGGCGGACGGATGCAAATGATATTTTAAATTTCAACGGTTCTTGTATTACCTGTACTTTCAGTAAATCGAGACCACCATTTTTGGCTGTAATGACGATTTCCGTGGCTCCCGCATCTAATGCATTTTCGATCAATTCTTTAATAACATTTGCTGCTCGTACAATCACTTCTCCGGCCGCGATACGGTTGACAACATCTTCCGGAAGACGACGTATCATTCCTCCCTAATTTAGCTCCATCCAGTATCGCAAAATCAAGAACTAAAGCAGAAACCTTTAAAAATTTATGATTCCACGAACTGATTCTGAGTCAAACACGACCCGACTCAAATTCTAATTGATGTACTTTTTAAGCATAATCTATAATTCGTAAAGAATACTGCTTTTTTCGTCTCTATCCGAACGAATACATAAAAGTTGACTTCAGATGACACAAAGAGAGTTTCTGAGGGAATCTCAGTCTCCATCACTTAACTCCAAAAATCTCGAAACGACTATGAACCTTCTGAAACTTTAATGTTGCATGAGTGAAGGTGGATCAAGTAAGCCTGTCTGAGATTTCTCCGCGGAGTGTATCGAGGATTTTCCTAACAATCCGATCCCTAGTTTCGAGATAAAAAGATGCTGAAAGCAATTCTCAATCCATTGCAAATAATTGTTCTTTGACATTCACTGTCATTGATTAAGTGATGAGCAATTGTTTAAGTGAAGTAAAAGAACATAAATTAACTTTCGATTGGAAAGATTCCAAAGATAAATGGAATGAAACATTTAATTCAAATTCTTTTTCATAAAATGAAGAAATTAGATCTTTGATTTCTTTTGTATTTGTTCAAGAAATAAGTCAGTCAGTTTATTCTTCTGGAAAATCATTCAGAAAGTTCCGAAACTTTCTTATGTAATAGAAAAAAGGAAACAGACAAGATTTATTTGTTTAAAAAAAATGTATTTAAAAAAAATATTCTAAAAAAAACATTTTAAAAAAATTGACAAAACTTGGTTTGGGCTTTCTTTAAACGAATGTAAGAGATATGAATTGTGATGATATAAAGCGTAGAATAATTCCAATCTAGTAAGCGACAGATTTGTGTCGGTACTTTTCCGAAGCGAGCTAATTCAGCCAGGCTAGCTCAAACTTTAGTTCAAACTTGTTATATCTCGGGACTTCTTGTCTTTGGCCAATCTTCAATTTTTCAATCTTTTCCTTTAGATTCACAATTTCAGCAGCAATTGCAAAAAACAAAGTTTGCTGATTGTATCAAAATGTCAAGAAATGGTTGTGGTAACGGAACTGTTTACAAATTCCTACCCTTTGAGACATTTCTGTAAGCAAAACCGGTATTCCATTAAATCACTCGGGTCAAGAAGAGAAGGAAATAGAAGAGTGCAGAAAAAAGGATGAAAATATTGCTGGCTTATATTGCAGAATGCAGTACAGCATATAACTTCGCAGAAGTCGCTATAAAAGTTGCTCGAAAAGCAGGAATTGTAATTGTAATATTATATGAAATTGATACCATATCTAAAGGATCACTCTATTCTGGAAGACTTCATCGATTTCCTAAACATTCACATGTTTTCTTCTTTAATTTTACATGTTACAGTTTTGTTGTTGGATCATTGATACTGTAATAATTTCGATTCGTTTGATCACTGATACTGTAATAATTTCGAAATATTTAAATGAAATTTTTAAAATACTCAATTATTTTAGATGGAGATTGAAGCACGAGAAAAAGTTTATACGTTTGTGACGTATACAGCGGTAATCTTCTCGTTAGTTTCCATTCTAACTATATTTGTGACATTACCGATGGTTAACAACTATATCACTACTATCAATTCTCGAGTTTACGAAGAAATGGAATACTGTCAGGTTGATACAATATTTAATGTCATTTATAGTAAAGCAGTTGTTCCTTCTGAATGATAAGAATGGTAAATTATGAGAAGAAGCATTGGAACTTTAGGGATACATAAAGCTTAAACATCGATCACTTTGTTGATTTCTAAATCTTCTTGTGTTTTTATCGAATTATTTGAAATAGTATCTAATTATGAAAATAGAATATGAAATGATGCACTGCTAACTCAACAAATGTTTGATTTGTCTCGAGAACTAACTTAGGGAAAATTTTCATCTATTGATCAATTATGGATTTTGCTTAACTTCGGCCTTCTAACAGAATGGATCAGATGCGTAATCTAAAGCTGCCAGAATTTGAAATAATAAATACTTTAGTTACGATTCCTAAATTCTAACTTCAATTTAGACATCAGCCCGTGAAGTAATGCTTGAAATCCGTGAACACCGTGCATCTGAAGCGGCTGAAGCGTCTGGAGCAGTACATGTTGTCGATGGTAGTATCGCAGATTCATTCAACATTACTAGAACTAAGCGACAAGCTGGATGCGAAGGTTTGTTACAATTTTTGAAAATTCAACTTGCTGAGATTTATCAGAATTCGTTTCTAAATTTTTCAGTTCATTTATTTCTACTGTTTTCACTTCAGCATGTTGTTTGCCTGGGGAACCAGGACCTGATGGCCCACCTGGCAAACCAGGATTACCAGGACGTGCAGGACCGCCAGGTGCACCCGGCTTCCCAGGAAGACCACCACGGTTAACTAATTTTTTTTTTTCATAATTTCAGTAGCTATTTTTGATTGCTGAGTTTTAATGGTCTCTGTTCATTATGCAAGAAAACGTCTCTGTTTATAAGTGAAATATTTTGAGTTCATGTGGTTGTCGAAAACATCTGGGTAAATAGAAAAATATCTTCCGATGTTGGTAGGTAGCATTTATTAATCTTGATATTCCTTCATTTCTTCAAAATCTTCCTTTATTTCTTCAAATTTAGGATTTGTGAGGAAGTAGAATCACAGCCATGCAGACCATGTCCGCCAGGGCCACAAGGACCACCAGGACCAGTCGGAGACAAAGGTTTGTTTATATTTCTTTGAAATTCTGCAAAATTTTTGTAAATTAAATGAAAGAAAATGGAAATATAAATAAATATATATATTCATATTACTTATGGCATGAATTTCTGCCACTTATCATCGAAGACCAGTGATCTAGAAGATCGGAAAGACTGTCTAACTAACTTACCCTTAAATAAAAATCTCCTTAATTCGATAGTCGTACACTTCCGTAATTATAAAATAAATTTTCGATATTATCCCATAATTTTAAGATAATTAAAAGACTCATTAATCGGCCGAAAGATTATCACATGAATGTAAATTGAATCAGAACAAGTTTTTCTTGCTTCTTGAATTGCCTTTTATCCGTGAAAATTGTTGAAAGTAGTGTAATACATCATACACACACATTATATTTACAGACAGGTATAAACGGAAACGGTCGTGCCACCGGAACCGTCTCCCATCTATCTATCATTGAGTCTATCCTTTAAAATTTTAAAAGTTTTAGCTCTTATTTATCTCTCATTCGTGAATTTTCGAATGACTATTTGTCGTATTTATTTGACCAATTTTTTCTATCAACTTCCGCTAGCAAATAAATGTAATCTTTTAAAGGGAGTATTGAAATTCTGTATGTATCCAACATATTTTCTTTTTTTCACGAAAAACAACAAATTGACAAAAAAGTTGATTTCACATTTCAAATAATTTATAAAGGACGACACCGTTCATCTCATATCTGATAATATTTATGATATTGATTGTGATAATGAACAATTCAAATCGCAGATAACAACATGCACTGTATTTCTATTTGAATAATCACAATAGTTTGGGAAGAATGGCATTGTTAGCATTTTTCCTTGTTTTTATTAACAGATTGATGCATACATGCATCGTATTGACACTATTAAATAAAAACTGGTTTCAAACCAGAAAGAATTCGGAATGAATTATTTTCCTTGGTTATTGAGTAGTAAATGTTCTCAATCAGAAATTGTGAATGGACTTTTTCAGAATATCATTCAGATGAAAAAAGGAATGAAATATAACCAAAAAAAACAAATACACCACATTCATAAAATTTATTGCTACTTTTTAATACAGGATTATCTGGACCACCAGGACGACCAGGCCGTGACGGAAATCCTGGTCGTTCAGGACCACCGGGATTACCAGGACCACCCGGACCTAATGGAAACCCAGGTGTAGACGGACCACCTGGTGAACCAGGTCGTTCGGTTTTGCCTGTACCACCACAGCCCGGAGATCCAGGACCAGCTGGAACAGAAGTTTGTTTACGACTGATTCTTTGCTTGGATGATGCCAAGTTTGAAATCTTAACTTGCAAAATCAATTCCAATCGCAAATATTTGTAGGGACCACCAGGAGAACCAGGCGACATTGGACCGCCAGGAAATCCAGGACAACCAGGGAATCCTGGTTCCCGTGGGCAACCTGGTCAACCTGGTCAACCGGGTATTCCGGGAGAGATGGGTGGACCAGGGCAGCCAGGTCAACATGGACCACCTGGCGAACGGGGTGTTTGTCCCAAATATTGTGCTTTGGATGGTGGTGTTTTCTTTGAGGATGGATCACGACGTTAAGTAAGCAATATTGCGTTACATTTCTTATAAATTACTCATTAAAATTTCGTTCCGTGAATTAAAATTATCGTACTTATGCTTTAATTTCAAACAAAAAGAATCTTTACTTTTTGTATTTTTTTCTTTAAATATTAAAAAATTTTCAATTGTTTTAGGATTTTATGTGCACTGATCTTCGTCATCATTTTTTGGAATTTCCAACGAAACAACAAAAATTTTTCTTCCTATCACTTTATGCGACTATTTCCAACATTCTGCTATCAATTTAAATTTCTTATTTAAAAAATGACAAAAGAATTGAAAAAAAAAATGGTAGTTATGAAACGAAGAAATGCAGCAATAAATAATTCGCAGAAAAGTTTGCAGCTTTCTTGTACAACACGTCTTGCATAGCATATTATATTCCAATCAAATTCAACATTTGCATGATATTCAGATATTTTCTGTCTATTTAGTAAACATGCGGCGAAAGAATTGTAATGCTTTTTTTTATTAACAAATTTTTACAGCTGAAAAAAATTAAGTGAGACATTTCAAGAATTTGTAAAGACTTTAAAAAAAAAATTGTAAAACTAATGATTTTTCATTGAATCACTCCTTCATGTGGTATTTTCTTTCCGAAATTCCTTTTATGTTTTGTGAAACCTAATGTGTATCTGAAAAAAAAATGATGAAAGGTGACAAATATTTATGATATTTTTACTGAAATTTCATAGTTTACAGATTTTTAGAAGCGTTTGATATTGTACAAGAAAGAGAGATCACTAATTTGCATCTTTACATTTTTCAAAATTGTAAAATTGAACTAAAATGAAAATAACGAGCTCCCAGTGGTTACATGTTTTATGATTTCAAATTTCAGTCGAAATTGAAATCCACAAGTTCAGGTACTACAATTATTTATTCTAACATTCGAATTTGTGGCACAAATACGAAAGAAAGGTGAAATTGCAACAATTATTAGAAATGGGATCTACATAAAGGACTTTATTTCCAAGAAAAATAGTGAAAGATGAAATTATGAAATAAGAAAAAAAATTGAGAACTATAAGAAATTGAAAACTTTATATCATTCGTTATGAAATTTTCATAACTTCTGACTAGAATTATGTGTATTAGACATGGCGAACAATGAAAAATTTAGAAAAAAAGAAAAAAATGCAATCTTGATGATAATTGAATAATCTGTGTTTTAATTAACAAAAAGAAAACTTCTGTTCTCTCGTTTATTTTTCAACAATTTTATTGAAAAAAAAAAATTTGGACGATCTTTTTTTTCTCATAGCTCAGCTCATGGAAAAACTCGATTTCTGAAATGCTCGTCGAAAATTATAATTCGGAGAAATCTCTGGAGTAGAAAACAAGATTGTTGAAGATACAATAATTATTATTGAATCATCCAGAAAAACTAAAAAATTCATCCTTTTTGTCAACTTATGTTGTGTATTAATGGCATATTTCATTATATTAAATGTGAAAATCGGACAAATCCTAACAATACGTATTCAGTTGTAATCCAAACCTGAAGGAAGTGGACAAATTAATCGATATTCTTCATCTTCTCAATGTTAGGGTCAATTAAAGGAAGCAAATAGTTTAATAAAATAATTTTTAAAATTTTAAAAACAATTTTGAAAGTTGTCGAAAGGATGTTCATTCTTTCAATACCATTTGAATCAACACACACATGAATAGAATTTGGTGACAATATTTTTTGCATTTTGAGCATAAAATTAAGCATGCTGATTCTGAATCATGGAATAAAAATGTGTTAGTATTCTAATTTAGATAATTAGTGGTTGCCTGACAATGGACATAGCTTTATTCCCTATGTGGAAAGCTCTTTCTTTTTCACTAGAGATAAGAATAACTATAAGTAGTAGTTGGTAATATCGTTAATATTTGAAGATAATTAGTGATCATTCAATGAAATGAGGATAGTATGGTGTGAAAATTTTGGAGCTTGATAAACAAACCGAATCAAACATTTCCTGCAAGTGATTGTCTTAGCTAAGCTTCTGCAATATATATTTGCTAGATAATAGGAAGATTTTGAGAAAAAGGCTTTGGAAAAGAAAGGGATGAATTAGTTTTGCTTGATATTCTTATCAGCCAATTTATCAGGAAGTTGAAAATGACCGTTCTATCCCTTGGATTTTAGGGCCGAATGCGAGAGAAAAAAAGGCGGCAGAAATGAAAAATAATTTAATGAGCTCAAAACATAATAAAAGTTGTTTGTCAAGAAAATTTCATCTGGATGAATGAAGTGGACAGCAAAAAATGGGAATATTTCGGGTAAGCAGAAGAAAAGGGCTGATGGAATAGAAGGTAGGTTCTACTGTTGTTATTATCGTGCACTTCTCTCGATAGTAGTCGATGATAGAATTGCCGCGGGAGGTGAAGGAGAAAGAAGGCGTAAAATATTCTAATGTCTCCGTCATCGAACGTTTTGTGCTCCTTTTTTCCCTGCTTTCCTGTCACTTTCCTGTCACACTCATTCCTCTATTCCTCTTTAGAAGCCCTCAAGGCGGAGTTCATTCTTCCTCCAAAAAAAAGAGAAAAAAAAAAAGAAAAAAAACTAACTAAAAAAAGACAATCAACCTTTTGATTTCAATATATAAATTGTAATCATTTTCATTAAGTCCTCATTTCATGTACACACACACACACACACACACACACACACACACACACATACACATCCAGTACTTATAAGATATCGGTTAATTACAATGAATTTGCGTATTTCAGAGATTATTTTGTTAAACGAATTGCAATTCAATTATAAGATTACAGTGATAGCGCTGGTCATTTCGGGATCTGAAGTTCGGATCAAAGCTGTCATCATGTTAATCGAATCGGAAACACGCGAGAAAGCCTATCGACTGGTGACATTTTCGGCGGTTACATTTTCATTTGTGGCAATTCTGGCCGTTTTTATCACTCTACCAATGGTTAACAATTATATCAATTCGATACATATGCGAGTACAATCGGAGATGGAATTTTGTAAGGTAACTTATCTTTTGAGTGTTTTCTTATGTTTTATTTTTCTCACTTTCTTTTTCTATTCCACTTTTCTCTATCTTAATCTTCAGATTCTGAAAGATTAAAATCGAGACATCAGAGATGAGATTTCTTACATAATGACAGAAATAGTGGTGGTGAAAACTTTTAAGTAAATTAAACCTTGCGACCTTTGGTCTCTACTTTACATCTTGCTAGTTTCTGCTTGTCTACTCCAAGAATATGCTACAAAAATAGCAAAGATCTAATTGATTTCGTTATTCAAAATGCTGCTGATAAGATCGATTGTTTGACACTATATAATCTGATATTTGTATAGGAAATTGTTTGAATTCATCTTTGTAAGACTAAGATACTTTAGAATCTTCAGGTTTGTGACAGCTTTTTAATGGTAATAACTGTCTAATGATTTCTGAAATTGTAGTAATTCAAATTCTGAAAATAATATACTTTCATGTGTTTAACTGTATGCTTTTAAAATCATTTTCCATCAATTTGCATTCTTCCCCATTTGTTTCTCCCACTTATGCAAAACTTTTTTCAGATATCATTCTTTGTATTTTCTTCCTCATTAATCTCTCTTTCTTTTACCGAAGAAGATAAGATATTATCTTCAAAAAAAATGATCCATATGGTTGATTCTTTTTTGGCAGATTTTTAGATATCCAAAGCGTGATCCCAAATGCTTCTGGCAGTAGTTCTTTTCAAGAAGTACGTCTTGCTAATTTGTTCTGTCATCTGTCTTCTAACATCGACTAAAGAAATGCCGTTTGTTTTTTAAAATTTGACAAAAAAGCCTTTGTTATCAAAAGGAGATCAATTGTGCGAAGTGTTGAAATGAATAATTCAAATTTTCGCTCAATGGGAACATCGAAATTATGTTTTAAGAAAATGACATATCTAGATTGATAAAGACAGATAAATAAACAGACAGATAAATTTTAGAAAATAATGTAGTTGTGATAAATGACACATAAGAAAGGTGTATCCTTCTCTTCTAAATGAAGAACGAATGATTGAATTAGTGATAACCAGTTCCTCTGACCAATAGTAATTTTCATTAATTATCACTTGCTTCCATTGCAAATTACATTCGGATCAAAGCTTCTTGTTCCGATTCGTACGTTAAATGCAAATACCAATGTTTCATAATTCGTTAGTAAAAGCAGTGGATAATGATGTGAATGATTTAATCACACGTAGATATCTAAACATTTTATCAGTCAGATAATATAGTGACAACCGACAAGACTATCTCTAATACTTTTCGAGGGAAAAAAAAATCTGGAAGCGAATCAAAGTTCTAATTTTATTCGAAAAAAATTAATGCTAAATATTTGTCTCACCAATAATAAATATTCTGATGATATACTGGGAAATGCACTAGAACAGTCATGAAGAGAAGGATAGATGAAATGATGCCATAATCTGTAAAAAAAAGAAAATTTATCTCCATATGGCATGTATGGAAATGAGTTTCTTAGACGTATAAGTTCAATAAGCATCCATTTTATGTGTCCAAATATCACAATTATGAATTCTTTAAAAACATTTAAATATTATATTAACGACAGATATTTTTCAAAACACTACGAGACTAGCGTTTCGTTTCATTTCATCGTTATGAAATTGATTAACGATTTTCTATGGAAAATGAAAAAAAAAATGGATGGATTACTTGGCAAAATACATTAATTCAAAAAATTGATTAATTTTCGAACATATCGTAGGAAATTTGGCAGTATTTTCATTTTTTGGAAAGCATTATTTGTGTGAAATGCAGGATCATAGGCGATGTTACTACAGATAAATCGAAATTTATTTGATAGTAATAGTATTTGCAGCAACACAAAAAGATAATTTTTCTGTTCAAGCCATTATGTAGAGAAGAAATTCATTGCTATTTTAGATTGCTTGATTTAAATACTTGCCAGATCTGAGCATCTCTTTAATATAAATTCTTTGCTGAAAACTGAATTGATGAAGACAATCGTTTGTCTTTTCATGCATTTGTCAGTAAAAATCAAACAAATCCTCAGGTTGTTCTGTTGCCAGAAATAAAAGAGGGAAATAAATTTTTACGAAATAATTTTTTTCGACAAACAAGAATAAATGTAATTTCTAATAAGCTAGGATGATTACGGATGATAATTTCGAATTGAAATAAAAAAAAAAAAAAAAATTGAAATCTATCTTTGCAGTTATCAGCCCGCGATGTGATGATGGAAGTGAATGAGTACCGAGCAGGACCTCGAGATGGAACACCGGTATTTCAAAAACTTCTACATAATAAAACCGTAATTAATGGTCGCGCCAAAAGACAAAGCAGTTATTGTGAAGGTCAATTGGAATTTAAAGAATTTATATTTTTTAATTAAATCTAATTGTAGTTTTAATCCCCATACTTTCTAATTCCAAATTTAGTAAAAAAATATCACTTTCTACAATTTTGAGCTCAGGTTTTCAAAACTGTGGACTATTGCCCGAAAAAATATATTAATAAAGTGACAATTTCATCATTTCTAGGTTGCTGCTTACCAGGACTTCCCGGCCCAGACGGTCCTCCAGGCAAACACGGTATTCCTGGACGTACAGGTGCACCTGGATCCCCAGGATTTCCTGGAAGACCTCCAGCGTTAGCTTTTTTTTAAATTCAGTTTTATTCTTCGCCACTCTAAAATACTGGTATCAAAACATCTCAAAAATATATGTTGAAAGTATATTTTCACTGTCGATGTCAAATGATCAAAGATTGTCTATTTTAGAATTTGCGAAGAAGTTATGGAACCACCATGCTCACCCTGTCCACCAGGTGAACCGGGACCACCAGGACCACCAGGCGACCAAGGTTTCATCCTGCTTTTTCTTGATTTCGATTGAAAATTTAATTTAACTCTAACCTGAATATACAGAAATTAGTATTGCTAAGATCGACACTTTAAGTATATTTGTCTCAGCATCTACAAGCTAATTTCAGGAAATGCTGGTCCACCTGGGTATCCAGGTCGAAATGGTAATGATGGACCACCAGGACCACAAGGTCCTCCAGGACCTCCTGGACCTCCAGGAGAGCCAGGACGTGACGGTCCACGAGGAGATCCGGGACGACCAGCCATGAGTACACCGGCAGCACCTGGTGACCCAGGCATGCCTGGTGAAACTGTAAGTATCATTAAGTTTTCGTTAATTTTTTAGTGAAATTTTCTTGTCCAGAAAAATCTGATTATCAAATTTGAATTTCACGTATAATCATTGCAAAGCTGTCGTTGTAGGGACCACCAGGATTGCCCGGTGATCAGGGACCAGCAGGACGTCCAGGACCGGAGGGCCCACAGGGAATGCAGGGACCACCAGGACCACCAGGCAAACCAGGTCAACCAGGTGAAGATGGACAAGAAGGACCACCAGGACATCCCGGACCACAAGGCGAACGTGGTATTTGTCCAAAATATTGTGCTTTAGATGGTGGTGTCTTCTTCGAAGATGGTACAAGACGTTAAACTAATCCACAAGAAAGAATTCTAAGATTGCTCATTCCCGTGAATTTCTTCAAAATAATTTTTCGCTCATTCTATAAGAATTCATTAATTTTCTGCTAAAATTTGGTCATTCCGTATCTTGAAATTTTCAGACAAAAAAAAATTAATGAAATTCTGAGACTGAGAAATAGGAAATACAAAAAAGCTGGAAATTTTGGATGTTAAAAAATTTGGATTCTTGTAATAGGATTCGTTTTTCGTATTATGTTAAATATTTTAATTCCGGACACAGTATAGTTCAGTTATGAAAATCTGAATAAAACACTCCACTATAATTTGTTATTGGAATTTGCAATACAGACAAAGAATTCCGAACTGTTACTGATAAAATGCAGAAAATTTAAGTTTAAAAACATAAAGAATATATTGAAAAGCGATATTCAAAAACCAATCTAGGAAGATTATTTGTCTTTTCTTGGAAATCTGACTAATTTTTTTTTCCCTTAACCAGGAAAAATTTGTCAAAAGCACTAATCTTCAAGATAAACTTCGAAAAAAAAAAATGAGATTTTGTGTGCTTCAAAATGATATCCAATTTATTGAAGCAGAATCCTGAGGATAATCTGATTTAATAAATTCAATACAGAGCATGAATCATTCATTCCCATGACGAATTCAACAAAATCTAAAACTATGAGTTCGAATTTCCTGAGATCAATAAAAGCCTGGAAGGGAATTGGGAATGTTATTTACCAAATAGCAAAGAGCTTAGAGAAGTCGCTTGCGACAAAAACGTGATCCGCAAAAACATTCGAGCTTCTTTCCATCTACAGTACCTTCAGAATAACCATAATCCCAAAACAGTTCCTAAAAATGAAGATACGAAAGAGCAATTTTAATTTATGTGAAATTTTCATTCTATTTTTGATTAAAATTCCGCTACTGCAAATATTAAGTTAAGTTTTAATAGGTTAAAATCACTGAAAATAAATGATAATTCATTCATTACGTATAAAAATACGAATAATCGTGAAAAAAAGCAGCAAATTTATTATCAAGCGCTGTCATAAAAATTACAAGCCTGGAAGCAATCTTGTCCATGTAAAACTAGAAATTAAATAATTAGATGGAACATACAGAACCCGCAGAAATCTTTGTTGTCGTGAAAAATGCAATCCATGGTAAACGAAAATCATGAGTATCAACATATACCAACTGAGCCCGAATATTGGGTTCACAGCTGTGATTGAAAAATCTTCCGATATTACCCTTTTTCTTTGCATCTATTGTGTATAGTGATGGAAGTTCCATGTTCTCAATGTATTTGATCATGTCAAAACGACCTTCGGGAGGACCTAATTCGAAATTTTTACAAACGAAAAAATCGTTGAAACTTTTGAAGAAATGAATTTTGGAATTTAAAATTAAGATCAATTTTATCATCTTTTACTTGAAAGTACTGAATCTATTGAAAGTTATTGATGCTAATAAAAAAGGCTGGATGAGCACCTGCTGGTTCAACTGCCGGCATATCAATATCGTCTGATTTCGTTCCATCAGCAAACACATCTGATTCCGTCATAACAAGGGACGAACGTGCATAATCTAGATCTGCTGCTGTTAATTCATTCTTTCTCTACAAACAATTCATAAAAATCTAAAAATTCGAACAAAATAATAAATCGTTTTGCATGAAATTCTTCAACAGAAAGTCAGTGATATTTACTGATGATTCTGCTATTGAAGGATCTTGTTGTTCTTCATTACCACCATGCACAATTTTTCGACGTTTTTGCGTTCTGACAGTTTTCTTCTCGGAATGACTTTCTTCTGATGAAAATGATGAATCTTGTCCACTAGAATATCCAATTTACGATGAAAAAGATTGTAACTCAAAATTTTGGAAATTTCAGATTTCAGTAATGATTGCAGACAACAGTGAGATTATTCAACAAAAAAAATGAGAAAATAATTCACTTCCTGACCTATCATAATAGTCATCTTCTTCATATGCATCGTCATCAACTGCAACCAATTCACTTTCGGATGATAAAATAGGTCCACCACCTCAAGAAAACAATTAAATAGTTTTTTAACATTCTCTCATAATCCATCTTAAAAGCTAATTTAAAATATTGAATCTTACCACAATTAATTTCTTCATCTGAATAATAACCGTCATTCGAATCTCCCAAATCAACACCAGCATTATGCTTTTCTTTTTCAACGTTATCTACCAAATTCACATCAGCAAAATATTCATCACCAAACTACAAATATTTCATTAAATAGTATAGAAAGAACGAGTTTTTAAACTTCTAAAATTCTTTACAAACTCTAACTTATATGATTTATATATTTCATTGATACTTCCGACAGTAAAAAATATTCACAAATCTAAAAAGCCACAAATCTAAAAAAATTGCTAGCAGTACGTTTACTATAAAATGTCGAAATGTAACAATTATTCTGCTAATTAGTATATAAAGATGAGAAATATAAGGGAATTCCAATTAAGACTTACCGCTTTGCCTTCTCTTTCCGCTTGGCTGTCTGTAAGAATAGCACCAGCATAAGTACATAAGAAAACACCGGCTGGAATATCAATCATCGATCGAACACCCCAACCCATTTTTTCTGTTTTAAACAACTGCAAAAAAAAAAGAAAAAATCAAATTCAAAATAGTTGAAACTGAAATATAAATGATGAAAATTCAGCAGACGATAACTTCCCAAAAATTTTCATATTTTCGAAGAATGTCCTACTATAAATATAATTGCTGGATTAGAATCAGTAGGGATTTTGCACGTTTACTTTGCGATTCTTGTGATTGTTCTGTACACTAAATAAAATTAAAATTTGCTTTGGATTGTTAAGGCAACAATAAAAATGTTTCAAGGAACTGAATTTAATTTCAAATAAACTACACTTTTATAGTTTCTGAAGTAGCTTTGAATAATATAAGTTTTCAAGATCATACAAATCGTATTTAATGATTCAGCAGTACAGAACTGCGACAGAAATTAGTTTATAAACAATCGTACATATATCAGAAATATAACTGGAAGTAACCCGTTCTAAACAAATAAACAAATAATAAATTAATGAAGAGGAGGAGGGACTGCTGCTCTAGCAAATGATGCAAACTGACTAATCAGATACTTGTTAGAAATAGCTGATTCTATCTGAAATTGAGCTTATTGTTGACTATCTAACCACTGATTCTGATTTCAAGTAGCTTTATTTTATTTTCTGAAATTTTCCAAAACAAAATCAAGACCAACTTGACGACTTGACTGTATAGAAATCATTGATATTGATTTTTGCCCATATTTGGTACAAATGTACGAAATCTAAGATTAATGCAACCAGCAATAATGAACAAAAAAGCATTTTCTGCACCATAACAACTAAGAAACAAAAATTTCTTGCTTTTTCGAGATAAGATGTAATTTGGTACGGAAATTCGCCCTCCTATATCAACGGATTATTTTTTTCTGTGTTTATCAATTCTTTTGATCGTTAAGCATAAATACAACTAATATGTGCATATTAATAAAAACGAAATCTCTCTAAGACTTTCAGTCCAAAATTCGTCACGACACAGATTCCTACAGATCTTGGTTAAGTTACAATAATCTCTTTGGTAAACACTTTCGTAATCAACAGTGAAATATTTGCTTAAGCAAGTTATGAAATCCTGAATATCGAGTTATGAAATCCTGAATATGATTAAAAATCATATAACTGGCATTTATCATAATAAATAAGTGAAAAACCTCAAGCGGAATTTTCATTTGTTGTTGCACCACTCGATTATGACAGTTACTTCGACTGCATCCACACTTCTCATTACATTCATATAAACCTGACAAGTATGATTCATCGTTGCCTCCAAGTGACAAATTACGATACCTAAAAAAATCCTCATTAAATTAATTTGCTTAACAGTAAAATTCTAATGGCAACAATTGCTTATCATTCCAATAAATAAAAACAAAAAAATAATAACTTCTTTTTAAAAATTTGATAAGTTTCTCAAAAAAAGAGTACAAAGCAATATTTCGCAGAATGAATTAAAACTTATGCTTATTTCAGAAATACAAATAAAATGAAATGTCAAAAATTAACGAAACTTTATAAAATTAGTCTGAAAATAAAAAACGGTTTTTTTTAAAAAAACTTACATATATCCTTGAGCAAATGAAGGTTGAAGACTTTTATCCAAACGTAATACTTCCGCGCGAGTTAATAAACGACATTCACATCGAGTCTCATTCGCACAATCATCTATTAAAAGGAAGAAAGAAAAAATTGTAAAACTTTTCATGGAATTCAAAATCAATATTGTTAGAAATTCCTTTCTCATAATGTAAAATTTTTGAAACTTTTAGGAAAAATAAAAAATTACAAAATACCAACCAGTGCAGGTACATCCGCTGCAAAAATCAAATGATATGGATGATACATTTGTTTCCTTATCGTACGGATATCGTCGTGATTCATATTCAATCTGAAAAAAAAAAAATTGGAAATACTAAACATATGAAATCATGAGTATTTTAGTATCTAAAGAAAACAAGAGACGAAAATCGTCGAAAATTTATGTAAAATTATTCTTCCAGATATAGTTTAGAAAACTAAGAATGTAAAGTTTTTTCACACTAATAAAGTAATTGTGCTCTAAAAATGGTTTCAATAAGATTAACAAAAGAAAGGGATTGACACTTCCGAAAAAAGTATAGGTAGCAAGATTCATTTCACTGAAATTAAAACAGAAAAGGAAAGTTTACTTTTGGCGGTAATTCGTCATCAATTTCATTGTAAACAGAAATTGGGATAGCCTCACAACCATTCGTGAAATCATCCATTAATTTAGCTTTAACCGATGTTCGATAAATTACATTCGGACGAACTGTTCGATCAAATGTGAACAGATCGATTGTTAGGCGGCTAGATGTATCCTAAAAATCCACAAAAAAAAAAAAAAAAAAAAAAATTTTCTTAAAGAAATTAAAATTTGAAACCTTGATTACTTCAACGTGCAGGGATTTCATCATTTTTCTTAACTCATCTAAACAGCTTTATTTGTTAAGCTAATCATTGCAATTAAAGAACAAAATCGCATTAACTAGAATCGTTAACGATATCTAGCAGCAGAATAAGATCGACTCATTAAAAAAATATTATTAATGTAACAACTTTAAAGTATCTAGAAAAACCATACTTTCAAATATTTCGTTATCTGATCCAACCTGTAGATGGGGATTCCACATGGTGTACGATAAACCACAGCTGAACTAATCGCTTTACGATTATGAGCTACTTTGGCCTTTTTCGTGAATGTTACAATCTGCAAAAAAAATAAATTATTTTTTTGAAATATATTTACAATATTCTCAGAACATCCGAGAAAATTTTAATTTCAAAACTAATAATTTTTTTAAACACATATAAAAAACGAAGTAACATCTTAAACTTTCTTACCCTTGATATATTTTTCCTAATTTTGCTTATTATAAGTCATAGGAACAAGACAAAATGATACTTAGTTTTAAAAAAAAAAATTCGAAAATAATGCAGCAGTTACCTCACGCGACCAACCTATTAGTAAAGGAATCATATAAGGTGAATAGCCGCAAAATTCTTTGTCAAATGGATCCTTATCTAGACATTGTAAACAGTTGATCGTACACTGCGAATGAATGACTTGTTGCAAGTTACCCCATTCCGGTATATCTTGTACAATAAGGTTCTTCTGCACAAAGAAAAGAATGAATTTGAATTTGGGAAAAATTATATAATTGAGATCGACTTTTGAAAATAAATATATTTTCTGAATTAATATTTCATTTATAAACTTTAAAATACTTCATTTCTTCGTCAATTTAAATTGGAGTCATTTAAATAAATTATTGCAGACCTCTTTGCGCAGTCCAGATACTCGTCCTTCAATAACTGAATAATCTTGATAATCATTCTCATACTGCATGGTTAATATCCCTCCTTTTCGTGCTGTTTGACGCCTGGGATAATTCTGAAAAAAAAAAAAAAAAAAAGAAACCAAAATTTTATTGGAAAGTTTTGAAAACAGTTATGAGATAAAAAAAGATGAATTATGAGAAAAAAAATAGTAACATGAAAAATTAACAATTAATATCTATTACCGGTTCATTGTCACTCAGTAAAGCTTGACCACGTGGACAAAGATCCACTTCCTTGCTAAAAATAATAATAAACTTTGAGAAAAGAAAAACACTTTTACACCAATAATAATAGCGAAATGTTAACAATAAAAAAACTCTGCAAAGCTTCAACTTTATTTCCTAAGAGAGATAATGCAAGCTTATTTTGATTTCTTTATCTTTTCAATAAAGTCTTCAATTTTCAAACCTTAAATTCATATTTAAAATAATTTGTCTTGGTAGTGGAAGTGTATATTCCAAATTGTGAGCTAATCGTGCTTCCCGTCTGGAACGTATTGGAGCTGTTGAAACTCCAGTTTTCTCCAGTTGTTCGATCTTTTCCAACCTCTAGAAATATAAAATATTTAAATAATTCATTAAATAATATAATTTGGCATACTGGTAATTTTCAAAACTTTGTTAAAAAATTTTAAAAAAATTTAGAAATTTTACAAATAATGATTTAAAATTACATCAATTGTTTGACGGATTGCTTCCAATCTTTCCGAACCACGATAAATCCATTCATCTATGTGACAATGACGATTGCATGGAGTCATCACACAGTCTGCACCGTATTTGCTACGAATTGGAAAACGAAGTAATGCGAATTGCCTTTCAGTTCTCAAAACATATGCAGAATGAGGTTTACCCTCTCGGAGAATCTGTAAGCAATATTTATCTTAATCCTAAAATAAATCAGACTCTTGTTTTATTTAATTTTCTTGAGTTTCAGAAAAGGCCGTTCATTAGTGATTAAAGTCTTCATGAAGAAAACATCTTTGATGCAGAAAAAAAGTTTTTTTCTATAGCATTCTTACATTTACACGTTGCGTATTTTCTTTACGTTTCATCGGCACAAGTGGCCAATCCGGAAAATTCTTTAAATAATGTTTAACAAATTTTTGTCGGCATTGTGGTACTAGACACCAATTACTGCAACGATCTATTTCCTATAAAAATTATTATTTACTTCAATTCATCACGCATTTGAATAAAATCCTAATTCTGAGATTCAAAGTTGAGCAAAAATTTCTAAAATCAGCCAACTTTATCCGATATCCCAAGTGCCTAGTATTAGAGCAGTTATATATAAGTGCAAATGCTAAATGCAGACACAATTGTACATGATTTCTCACCATATCGTTTTCAAAAAGGATCAGTCTATCAGCTATCAAAATATCATGTTCAATCTAACAATATAGAATATTTAAGCCTGATTTGTTACAAATTCAAAATCACCGTTTTATAATTTATTCATTTAGATAGAAACGTAGCCAAAGATTTTATCACAACAATTAACTCCTCATATTTTAATAAAAACTTACTTCTTTAAAATTGTGAAATCTATATTTTTGTTCCGCAAGAATATAAACTGTTCGTTCGTGAACGAAACTATCAATGCCATTATCAAAAAATATCTGCAAAAAATAATAGAAAGACTTCAGAGATAGCTAAAAAATGCAGAAAATTCAATTTCTAGGAATTTTATCCTCATTACCAGCATTTCATTTTGCGAGAATCCATGTGGTCCTACACCTACTATTCCTGAATAAAATGCTTTCCGATATCGCTCAAATCGAAGTCTGAAAATAAGATTATTTTAAAGAGAAAATTCTAACTCAAAATGAGTGAACAATTAATTTTAAATTGAAAAAAAAAAAAACGGAAAATTACTTTGGTTCATATAAAGCACATACGCGCACCCCTTCCCATAAATGTAAACGACCCTCAACTTTACGCGCAATACGTGATATATCAATTATTTCCTCATTACCATCACCAAACAGCACGTTGTATTCACGTGGAGAGACCTGGAATTGCAGTTAGTGAAAATGGTTTCCAAACATTTAAATCCAAACAATGAAAACTGTAGTCATAGCGAAGAAGTAGTATCCTGTTGTTAACTATTAACAATCAATTGCTAAAAAGACTGTTACTGATATAGTTGAAACCAGTTACGATAAAGACTAACGACAAGAATTATATCGATTACAAAGTAATAATTAAGTGTATGAGACATTTACATAACTATTTAATAAAATAATCCATTCCTACTTCATTAAATGCCAAATTTTACCTTCTCAACAATTTGGCAACGAACGAAATTATATGCTTTCTGCTGACGAGCTAAACAGAAACAACCGTTCGGAATATCACTGATATTGACGGGATCATTGATAACGACATAATTCCTTTGTACATTTTCATTATGAGTCACATTGACAACGCTGATTTCCTCACTATTTATGGCCTAAAATCAACTCTAGAATCTTATATAACAAATTTTATCCCAACACATAAAAATTTAATCGCAGTCAAAAATCAGTGGTGCGAAACAAACAAATCCATTTTCAAATAATGAGCAAAAAATAATTATTTATTTATACTGATCCTTGATTTTTTTTTAATACTGATTCTTCCGATAAATCCTATATGAAAAAAAAAGAAACTTTTTTCTTACATTCTTGATTAAATGATATTTACAGTTCACATAAAAATAATAATTCTATTATTTTGAATAAAGATATTTTAAAAAGATATTAAAAAGCAAAAACCTACCAAATTAAACTGAAATTTATGAAATAAAATCAAAAGTCTTGTAGAAAAAGAAGGAAATGAATTGAACTCACTGGAAAATTTCGGTCATTTTTCTGCGAATCCATTATCGATTCCTCCGATATATTTGCACGCTGCTCCTTCGCTAACAATTCTGCTTGATTTATTAAATTTCGAGTTAAAGTACCTGCTTGTGATACACTTTCACTTGATGAGGAGAAATTGTGCTGCAAAATTTCCATTAAAATTTTCTGTCGGTAACATGAAACTAGAAATAAATTTGCGAAAATTTTTTTTCGAACAATTTTCAAATAAGTGCGTTCCAATTCAAATACTATTATCATTAAATTATCGACCAAGCTTAATGATTGGTTAGAGTCATGCTTTAATCAAAGATTCATCTATCAACCGTCAAATCATCTTATCTCCAGTTTCACTAACAATTCTTATCATAACAAAATAATCATGATAATTATGGAAAATGAAGAGATTAACCTACTTATTTCATTTCACATATTCACTAAAGCATTACAATCATACGGTGAAACATTCATTCTTATCATTACACTTTCTTTCCTATCGTTATCATTACAAAAAAAATTTTCAAGAAAAAAATTTACCCTACCAATTCATTGAGCAGATTATTAGCATACTGTGTCAATTCGTTTGACATCATCACTAAATCACTGCCACAGTCATCACTCACGTACGTGCTGAAATTATCACAAAATGTTTTAAAGCGACAGAAAAAATATGAAATTTTCAAAAAAAATTTTCTTTTTTATTTCTAATAAAAACTTCTGATCTTCAGAAAAATCAGTGAACATCTAGTTTCCAAATACACAATTTAATAGTGAGTAATGAATTTATGGAAAAGTTGACGCTGAATTATTTTTCACATCGTTCCTATTATTTGTGTCATATTCGATATAAGTCATTTACCGTGTTCAATAATTAAATATATTCATATCAGAAGATAAGGGAATAACAAAAAAGGTAAAATTTATCGACCAGAGAGGAGATGATCGATCATTTTTGAAATCTTGTAGTACTTCACATGCGATCGTTACAAAATCATCCACAGATTGCATAGCCTCTTCATCCGATGGTATAGAAGATGTTTCAATCTGAAACGAATAAATTACGACAAAGAGAAAAAATTAAATTTGGATTTCTGTGTATAAATTAAGTTACGCATTCTTGAAATTTAACTTCATTAATGAAAATTACCAAGACCATAATATATGTTTTACTTCTGATATTATCGAAATGAATTCACAAAGCTATTAAACCAAGCTCTCCAACATTTTTGGTCCTTACTTCACTTCAAATGTTCCTAACTTTAAGCTATACTTCGGTAAATAATGTTGGAAAGACATGATGATTCTAACTTGAACTTCATGAATTATCGTCACTGTAATAGACTTACTAAAAACTGACATTTTTCCAATTTTGACTAAAATCCTCCGCAACAGGCCAACCATACATTTGCGCCAGTAACATTGTCAACATTACAATTATTTCGATTGGTTCAGAAAGAGTTTTCTGAAAGATTCGAAGTTTTTAGACAATAATGAATTAAATTTCAATGTATAGCTATTATAAATAATTAACAATAGAATAAGAATAAATAATGAATAAAAAGAAAAATAACATCGATATATATATATATATATATAGTTCAAGATATTGCTAAAACATATTAATTCATCATTATTTACTGTAATTTACAGTAGCTATTTCTGATGGAGTTAAAGTAATGTTATTGTTTATCAAACTGCCAAGAATAAGCATATGAGCGCGATCCACACCAACGTAGCCAGCGATTCGAGATATACTGTAATTATCGATTGTCTTATCACGTTCTGCAATTGGTTTCCTTAAAAATTATACACAATATGTGACTGAAAAATGATTGAAATATAGACTTATGAAGATCGAATAAAGTGAGAAATGTATTTTCGGAAGTGGTTATCTAGAGAAAGGATCAAATTGAATAATTAAGGACAAGAAAATAATTGAAGTGGATTTATTACTGGTAAATCAGAAGCTATGGGAAAACCGAACAGATCGAATAAGGATAGTGGAAAATCTTATACCTTTCCAAATATGATCCATTAAAAGGACAATAAAATCGAATACCGATATTTCCATTTTAGTGGCGCCCTCTCTGATTCCCATTTTATCAACATGAAATGCAATGACAGCTTTGGAAATCTCTTCCTCATTGAAATCAATAGAGATCTAGAATTAAGCAGAAGATGAAGAAAAAGACTAACATTAGAAACTAAATGTCAAGATTACTAATAAATTAAAAAGAATGTTAACAAAAAAATTTTAAATAAAGATATCGCAAATCGACCTGATTATAAGAAAAATTAACCTTCTCTTGGATATGATCAAAAAAATCAGTATCCAATGTTGTAAACCCATAAATAGTTCTTCGTGTTTTGTATTCGGGTCCGTTGTAACGAAATGTTTTATATAAATTACACATTCTATCCTCACATCTGAAAATACAGTAAAACATTTAATGAAATAATCGAAAATAATTTTAATAACATCAACTGTATCGGTATTTCCTTCGTCTCAATGTTACGGTAGAAAAGAAAAGTGAGCAACTTTAGAAAAATCAGTATTCTAATTTTAACCATTCACAGAAAAGCGACAAAAAGTGTGAGTTTAATGTTAATTACGATTTGAGTCATGTAACACAAAAGTCTTAAATACATGTGAATTTGAAATGCTGTGTATTGTAACTTAATAATAAAATAGATAAAATTCTGATCTAGAACAAAGCTTTGAAGCAAACATTCCGAGCTACTGCAAGTGTTTGTCAAATTCATCTAAAATTTACATTTTCGTACTAAATTAAAATCTCAATATTTCCAGAAAAGTGAAAAAAGACATGATTCCTTCAGTATTTTCGATACGCATGGCAAAGAAAACTTACAACGCTTTCCTTTCATTACTTAAAAGACTTAAATCTCGACTATCGAACACGGCCATTTCATCCGAATCATCCGATGATGTCTCATCCACCAAAAAAGCATGTGCATCAATATCCATGTCAACACTTCTTTCCTGTAGCACACTAATTTCAAAAAATGAAAGTGCATCATCCTCCAACCTAAGTAAGCGAGTTTCTTCATTAAAAGTAACTGCTTATCACAAAATACTGCCTACAGCTTTCTTTTTAACTTTTACTCATACGCAATCGAAACACCAAATGTCTATGGGACATGTTGCATATGACGTAAACATTTATCACCGTTATTATTGATAATGATATGACATAAACATTCATCACCATTATTATTGATAATGATATGACGTAAACATTTACACCGTTATTATTGATTATGATATGACATAAATGTTTATCATCGTTACTGTTGATAATAACAAACTATGCATTAGCAGGTGCAGATAGATTGACAATCATAACACTAAGTTCTTTTCCTCTTTCCATTTCAATTTGTCAAACAAGCCGTTCCGAACACATCAGATAGCAAGCCTAATACTCGCTTCTGAGTATTAGATTTGCTATCTGATGTTTTTCGAATTTTTTTTCTTTTTCGATGCCTTCAGAACAAAATGCAAACTGACACCAAAACTCAGCCGGAATGTATTTTAGCAAAAATAATATGAAGACTAAAATACAAGTCCTGGAGCCATCCCCAGAAAGTGAAGAAATTTTCCAATTTTAACATGTACCTTTGCTACTTATCTCGAAATTTTCTCCAGCTCAATTTTTTCTTTATCCCTCTCTTATTCCGAATGATTGTCTTCTAGTCTAATCTAACTCGAAATAAAATCTAACGAAACAATTGTTTTTTCTTTTTTTTTTTTCAACAGCTAAATACTTTTTTTGCAAAGTGAAAAGCTGAGTTTTATTTCTCTATCATATATAAAGATGAAAAGTCATCATCAAAAATTTCTTTCATTTTTAGAATTTCAAAACGCATCGCACTTATTTTTTAAAAACTGATACCTGAAATCTAATTTCAAATAATCTCTCCCGACTTTGTATATGCGTTATTTATAAATATAGGCACTCGCAAAATTTTAGAAAACAGCAATTGAGATATAAGAAGAGGTAAATTTACACGGAAATTCGTATAAAATGCACTTATCACAATCAAAATGTTACAAAAATAATAACAAAAGTATACTTTCCAATTTCTAACAAAAAAATGATATCAATACCCGTATTAATATATTATTATTAACTGATACCGGATAAGTTTGAGAAAGAAAACAAGGAAATAAGAAATTTACGGTTGTAACAGATACTTCAAAAGGGGCGAAAAATGATAAAGTCTTAAACTTTTTTTTTCGTAAGTATTATTATTTATGTTTTTTTTTTCGAATTTTTAACATAAGAGCCCTGAAAAAACCGCGTTTTCCGGTACTTTCTTCGACAGCCTCAAACGGCACAACGCCATCTCGGAATTTTTCCAAACTTGGCTTCTTCTTATCCTAAAAAGTAAATTTACTCATCAATTCATAATACATACAATAATTGAATATTGACAGTTCGAAATCCCAAAATAAAAATTACATGTTCTAATCGACAAACTACAGGCGTTCCAAACGAAATCCTACCATCGCTGTTACCAACAGATGGCGAACCAACTGCCGCACAAGATGTCGAAGCCATAATGTCAACAATTGGTGTATTATGTTTCTGCAAATGAAATTCATCCAATTATTATAATTTTTTTATTTCATTATAAATCTCAAAGTTTTTAAGAAACGTTAAGGTATAATGATATCGATAATTTTCACAAACAATAATGTTTAAACTCCGGATTAAATTCTTGGGAATAAAAACTTACCATAGTTTTTACTACCACAGTTTCTTTTAATGATTGTGTAGACATTGTTTCACTTTCGTTTGATTCATCACTAACCAAAATAACACTGTCATTCGAATCTTAAAAGTCCAGATAATTTGTTCAAAATGAAGATATTTCAATATATCATATTAAAAAAAAAAAAAAAAAAATAACTGTAAGTCATGCCATTTCTTGATCGTTTATGATCATTTTTGTGCTCATTCGTATACTTTCCCCGTTTTCTATTTTCTTGACCGTAATTATCAAACAATCGATGCTGCAACAAAAATAATTTGCAGTTAAAAATGGAATAATTCAATTGATAACACATAATAAGTTCATGCGTTTCTGTTCAAAAACAAATTAGGCAAAGCATAATGTTTACCGCATGATTTTCCTTGACATATTCTTGAAGATACCGAACGTATTCATCAAATCTAGGTACTCGAAAACGTTCACGCTATAAGAAAATTTTAATTTCAAAGATAGGCTTTATAATAAATTTATGAATCAATATGCTTAGTCTAACTATAAAAATAAAAAAAAGTCTCTTAGAAGTAAAAATGCTGTTATATAAAAAATAAATCTCCACTAAAAAAAGCAAATCAATCAAATCGTACATCTCTAAGATATCGATTATAGTAGTTAAAACCGGGATAGGCAATCACTTTATCGGCAGAAACCATAAATCGTTTACGTTTCTTATCTTTTTCTGAAACATGAATGAAAAAAAAAAAGAAAAAAAACTATAAAAAATTGACTAGGAATCAGAATACTTAAAAATCGTTTATTTTTTTATCATTATAAGATACAGGTAAAATAAGCACCTCGCAAAGTGCGCGGAGTTCCCAATGTTTTATCATCGGTGTGAAATTCCAATAATGACTCTTCACCAGAGCTTTGATCAAGGGCCTAAAAATAATCCCATTTGTTTTCCAAAACAACATGATAATCTGCATTTTATCTACTTTAGCACTGAATAATATAACTACATATTAATACACGCTTAAATTTTCCAATTGTTTCACACTAAAAACAGTGAAAAATATGCAAATTTAACCTCTGCCAAATATCCTGGTGGATAGCCATCAATGAAGCCTCTTCGACGCATTCGATAAATCCATTCCGGAATATCATTCGGACCTATACCCAAAGCTTCACGTAAAGCATCACTGATTTCCCCAGGCCTAAATATTATCATTTCTTCAATTGTTGAAGAATTTTGCTAGAAAATACGCTCTATAAATAGAGAAATTCTTTGATTTACCTTGTATTACACGTGCCTGCTGATGCAGTATCATCCACTGTGGTATACCGTTCCTGCGCTGAACGCTTGTTATTAAAATGAGCAGCACGATTGGCAGCGATCCTTCGTTGATTTAAAGGAATATCACACTGCTGTAAGGTATGCTCACCAGCACAATTGAAGCAACTTATTTTGAACGCACTAAAAATTTGAAAATAACTTCTGCAGCATAAAATTACCAAAAAAAAAAAAAAAAAAAAAAAAAAAAAAATCCATTCTGCGAGGCATTACAGACATAAAATAAGTGAGCAAAATAGTGAGTAGACTTGTTATCAGCCTCATGATCTAATTTTAACAAAAACTATTTATAATCAAATAAGCTTGATTTATCCATTTTCCTACCACAAAAATAAGTAATCGACGAGAAGTATAGTATGCTATGTATGCTAAGAAATAACCTTTCTTTTTTTTCTTCTGATGGCGACGGAACTACTACATCATTCGTCAGAATTCTGCTCACATCAAAAATATTATCCTTTCCTTTTGTCTTGGATGCCTTTTGCAAAATTTTACGTTCTTCTTTTTCCAAATCATGTTTTGGTGTTTTGATAAGGCTCTTTCTATTTATTTCTTCTACTTCAACAATTTCCGCCCCTTCAGTATCCAGAACGAATAATTCACCATCACCGTTACATTCACTTTCATCAGATATCTGTAGCTATAGATTCAAAACTTAAATCATCAAGATACTAAAAATAAAATGAAAATTCGTAGCAGGAATTGGTCAGAGTCTAAAAACCCAAAAGAGTGTCGTTTAATGAAATTTAGTTAACATTATGATAGATTTCTTACTATTTCAATATCTTCATCATGGTCTTCTGTTACCAAATCGATCTGCTCAATCAAGGATTCATTCCGAAATTTCGCGTTTTCGTACCTGTATTACAAGCGTTTTACTTAATCAAGATCAGGTGTCAATTTCAATTCGAATATATTCAGACAATGACTTTATACTGCAAAACAAGACACTAGTCATATATGAAATAAAGCTATCACTTAAACATCATGTGACTTTTCAGACTTGAATGGATACTTGGAAAGGATTAAATAGTGAGTTTAACATGTCCAACGACGATTCCTTTTGTTATATTCATTGTTGTGGATACAACTTCTTAAGACACGTAATATCAGAGCACAACGAATCGTCAAATGTATTTTAGTATTTAAATTCAACATTATTAACAGATAATGTAAATAGTAGAAGTTTACGATATAATTGATATTATCAAAGATACGAAGAAAAAAGAATAAAATAAAAAAAGAAAAGCCAGAAATCATGAATTGATAGAACAATCTATATAATAAATAGAGAAACAAAATTCCTCACAGATTACCTATGTGTTGTTTTCCTCTTGGGCGTTCTCTGGACATTTATATGGGTAACTTCTGATTCCGGTGATGGCGTACGTGAACATTCACCTGGTTCACGTTCATCTCGAATATCCATCACTGAAACCTCTAAAAGTAAACAAAAAGACTTAAGAAAAATTTCCAAAATAAAAGTTCCGAACATTTAAACAAACGACCGCAAAATCCTACCACAACACCCTATCGCGCATGTCAATTTCTCCAAACAACCCAAAAAACCGTCATATTACACTGCAAAGAAATGAACCAAATCTGCTCAGACTACTGTCTGAAAGCATTCTGCTCAAGACCAGCAGTATAACTCCTGAAGTTATGTGATTTCCAGAATTTTATTTTTTCAGGTTGAGATTTGTAGTACTATGGCATAAAGAATGATATAGGATTAGGCGAATGAAGTTTAAAAAGCAAGTCATCAATCTATTCACTGTCATTTTTACGTTAGCCATAATTTCTAACTTAGAACAATTTTCTTGTTTTGCAAGTAATTTTGAAAATTTGCACCGCAATTTTGAAGTCTAATTCGCAGGATTAGTGAAGTTTAATTTGTGATATAAATGACCAGTGCTTCTCTGATATATTAATTTAATTTTCAAAATCAAAGAGATTATTCAAGATTTTGAAACTTTATTTCATACATGCATACAAATTCTAGTCAAAAAGTGTGTTTACTTCGCACACTTGTTTAACAGCCTTAAAATTATTTCAGAACTCTGCTTCGTTCTGAAATAATCCGAATGAGTGAAGAAACTAAATAAATAATAAAGCATTTGTCAATTCCCATATTCCATTCTCCACACATCCAACAATCTGCAAGGCAAATTATACAATTCAATCAGATTTTTTCCCCAACAATGGTATCGCCCAATGAACATAGATAAATTCCCGGAATTGTTAAGAACTGGAAATATCAATGATAAGCTGACTAACAATAAATGATGGTTTGAGAAAAAAAAGTTCTATGATGATACTTTGCAGATTTCTAATCCAACAATTAGAGGTGGATTCTTGTTGCTCTTGCGATTCGACAAGGACATATGGACTTTATTGAGTGATATGATATTATACACAATATCGAACTGTACAAAACTAAATAATAAATGAATGATACACGATAATGGAAGGGTACTAACAGTGGTTTTCTGCCGAGTTGTCGCTTGTATCGATTGGGACTGTCGATCGAACCTTTTAAATCCTTTCGGAGTTCCTCCTTCTCTCACATGCTTATCATTTTAACGTACAAACATGCTCATTCATGTTGGTCCATTTGAAACTGTCTTCGCGTTTCTTGATCATTAGCAGTGCTTGTTTATAATAAGTCATCTTTCGGATTCTTCCAAACAACCATTATTTTCAAAACATTAAGCATCAATCCTCTGATCGATCATATGGATAAAATGCTTTTGTTTTATGTACTGCTTTAAAAGACGTGGCGCAGCAAAGATTTAGAAAGAAAAGTAAAGTGGCGGATATCATTCAGCTATCAGTTAAAAACTTTTATCAAACACTGAAGATGCTGTTGATAAAACTTTTTAGACCATTTCATTTCCGATGGACTTTTTTGGAACAGTGGTTTATTATTTGGCATTAGCGGTTTGATAGATAGAACTTTACTTCCTTAAAATTTACTACTGTTTTGTCAATAATTGAACAAAGGAAAGGAAAACGAAGGAAGAATAGAAACAAGACGAAGAAGAGAAAGAAGAATAAATTATTAAACTTAAATTTCAAAATATTTGAAATATTCTGTATATCTTGACTCGTTAACAAGTCAATTTTTTTCTGAACTTTGAGATTTTTTACCTTCATAAGCAAAGTTTAATTTGTAAAAAATAAAATGAATTTAAACAAATAAATTTTAAAATGCTTTGTTATATTCAATTTAATATCGGTTATCGTATTCAATTTTCTTATTAATTTAATATGAATTGTTGAATTGACATCTCTTACTAAGCAGAAATAAACAAATGAAAGGGATCGGCATCCATGACTTTAAAAATGTCTCTTGTTCGATCTTTTTCGACCTCGGTCCTGAGAATAACGGCGTCCGGCACTGCAACTCTTGTGAAAAAGTTCTTAGTCTCAGACGAATAAATCAACTTTTAGATATTCATTTAATGCATTTTGGGATATCAAAGAGGACAACAGCTGTAGTATTTCAGGTAATCTTCATTTCGTATACTTTTAGCTTTCCGAGAACACTAGGTAGCTATTAGTGAGTAGAAATTGAACTTATTATTCACTGATGTCCGCAGAATGATGATTTTTGAAAGGACCGTTTAAAAAAATGTTAATTTCCAAATAAATAACCATTCATTTGAGAATTTTTTCATAGAGTTATAAGTTCTTCGAATATTTCCATTTGTTTACGCCAGCAATTAAGGGACTAATTAGATTTCAAACACAGTTAAGTAAAAGAGTTCGAATGTAATCAGTGGACATTTGTCACCATTTCATGGAATCACAGCACTATATTAGCACTTCCAGAGTTGATCTAAATCAATCGCTATAAATATCTTTATTGTCATAGATGACTGCGCCAAATTATGTTTATACAATCCAACCAAATCAAAAGAAATATGTCATTTTCAATAAATTTTGGCCTTATAAAAATCATTCCAATTGACCAAAATATTTATCAGTGTCATAAATTGAGAAATATAAAACTTATGATCAATCAATTTGACTTCCTTAATTCTACAATGAATTAATTAAGCATACAATATGAGATCTAAATGGCATTCACAGTCAGTGAAACTAATTAGATGTCAGCGCAGCGAAAATTTTCTAAGAGTCTTTAACATTTTAAAATGTGGAACATATTATATGATGCGAAATCTAACCTATTGGAATTCAATTTTCTAATAAATTTTAAAGGATTACTTTCAGATTTTGATTTTCAAGTTATTTTATTGCTTAACACTATTACGCTATTACATAATTCAATGTGGCTTATATCGGTATCAAAACTTCGTCGCCAACGAGTTTCATTCCGCGTTGTTTCACATTTTTCCTGAAAAGAAAAATCGAAAAAAAAGATGCTGATATGGACAATAATTACAAATGAATGTTTCGCTTCAGTTAAAGCAGAAAAATGAGATTAGCTTGATTTAGCAATTAATTTCACATGAAATAGTCGAAAGTTCCATTCGAATTCAATTAATTGGAGCCCTGAACTTCTATTTCTCGCATTTTTGTTATTCTTGCTTGCATTTCTTATTTATTTAGCTGTTTTATGTATATAATCCTTTTCTTTTTTATTCTTCCCAATTAATAATATCTTTCAAATACTTAATGTTTCAATCTACTAATCTATCTATCCCTGCATTTCTCGAAATTAGAATAGTACCGGAAAACCTTCATTTTGGGAGATGTCAACAGCACACGTAAAATAAACATCATCGAGTCCAGGAAATTTGAAAGCGCTGATTCGGAAATAATGATAAGTTTGTCCTGCATTCTTCATTCGGATCATTTTCCCGGTTAATTTAGGTTGCATTGCGCACCTGAATTCAATTTATATTAAAAGATCAGTTTCTCTTTTACTGTAGCGAATTCGATATCACGGGACTCCAACCGAATACCAAACAAATAAATAACCAAATAAATTCCTCATTGTAACCAATATTGTGAATCATTTAACTGATCTTACATTCCTTTCCAACGTTTTTTCTGTTTTTATTTATGCTCATATCTTTGTATTCCTGTCATACAGGAAGTGTCTTTACTCTCAATCGCTCACAATACTCATCTGAATTCACATCATTGTCCAATTTCATATCCCAATCTCCTCATTAGATCTTGTTACGATGTTTATGTTGTACTTGGGTCTTAACAGTTTCCGGTGATTAATGTTGACCACTCCCATTTCTAATACATATAAATCTTGTTGTATTAAGAAAACATCTGTCAAAATATCTGTTATATTAAGAAAATAGCTGTCTTCAAATAAAGATTTTATAATATGGTGTGGACGCTACTCAACCAACTCGATCTTACACAACTTACCCAACTCGACTGGGCGCGACTCAACTAACTCGACTCTACACATCTTGGCCCAACTCGACTGGGTGCTATTTAGCCAACTCGATCGACACTACTCAGCCCAACTTGACTCGACGTAACTCAGCTCAACTCGCCTAAACTCACTAGTGGTATTTGGATCGACATTACTCATCGCGATTCAGAATTATTCACGACATTTATAAAGTTTTAATATCCTAACCTCTCTGTTTGTATTCCAAAAAAATCTTCGTAATTTAATTTTATATAAAATCATATCTAATTCATATCTAATTTAAATATTTGGAAAAAGTACCCAAATTGATCAAAAAGCATAATTTTTTCCAAGCCTTGCTTATCACTGGCATAACAAGAATGAACAAATAAGTTGTAAGTATCATTTTCTGAAAATTCACTTTTTTGCATTACTTTAAATATCACTATGTTAAGATTATCATTATCATTAAAAATATTACCATTCGTTGATAACTATTTTTAAACAAAAAAAAAGAGTAGCAAAATTAATCAATTTTCGCAAATGAGTAACAGGATTAATTAATTTTCTTTCAACTAAAACAAGCATAATGGAAGAAAGTATTCAAAAAATTTATTACATGATTTGAATTTATGATTTAAAGCGTTACTTAAATTACGCGATCTGCTCCGTATTACCAGTGAAATATTTTCACCAATTTGAATAGGGCGATTTATTGTGTTCCCGAAAGGTACTTCATCATTATCTTGTATTTCCATATATATTGCCGTATCAGTTGTCGGTTTTTGGTTTGGTAATTGGGTAGCAAATATTTGAACTGATTCCAATGGTTTTGTCCTGATTTTGATGAGTTTTGTATTACTTCTTTCTAATTAGTCGGTTTTCCACCCTTTAAAACTTTCATCCTTTGGAGCTAGTGGTATCAGTAGTGATTAAAACTTATTAATTGACAATGTCTCTTCAGTTTGTCGATAATTCAAGTGGTTAATTTTTCCAATGAAAAAATCTAATAAAAAATGTCATATAAAAAGCTACTAAATACGAATTACCTCGAAGTCGAATTTTCTCGAGCTGCTAATGCTGTTTCTTTCTTATCCATTGCTGTTGTTGTCGAGAGGTTTGTGTTCATTTCCGAAGATATTTTGTTTGAAAATAATGGTGTAAATACTATGCTGTGCCAAAATTTTATTTCTCCCAGAATTTTCATTAAAGTATCCAGATTTTCGCTGGATTTAGTACTAACATCAGTGGCACTAGTGGTAGCAGAAGTGATTAAAAGTTTATCAATTGACAACATCTCACCAGTTGTCGATAATTCAAGTGGCCAATTTTCAAATTTTCCCTCGGAACTAATAGACGCAGAAATTGGAGTACTGGATATTAAAATCGAATTAATAGGCCAATTGCCCCAGTTATTTTCTAGTTTGAATTCCGGTTCTGCTTCTTGCGAGGAAAGACCGTATTTTGGAATCCTGTTCTACAAATAAATTCGCTTCAGTACCTGAGGTTGTTCTGCTAAATGAAACACCATTCTTCAAACATGAAAAGTTGAAGTTGTCTAAAAGCTCGAAATTTCTTCAAATTTGAATGTAATGTTTGCTATATTATTTAGAATAGAAATCAAGATTGAAATGATCAAAAAGTGACAACGCTAGAGCAATAAAAGTGAGGACTGTACTAATAAGGATTTGTGCATTTTTTATAAATAAATTTACGCTCACTCATTGCTTGAATTTAGATAATATGTAAAAGTACTTTGGTAAATGTATTAAAAACTTTGTTTTAAAATCAGAATAATTTTCATCTTTCATTAATTTGGCCTCATATTTTATTTAAAATAGACTCGAGAAAATCTAGCAAACATACCGGTAATAAAGTTTCGCCATTTTGAGCTTCGATTAAAGATTGTCCTGGTGGAGGTGCCAACTGACAAGTGAAGAGAAAGTGACGATCGAGAGATACTTGAACTTCCTTCTCCATTTGCACGTAGATAAAATTTTCGATCAGATCGACTATCTAAAATTACAAAAATTCAAAATACTCTGATAACAATGATGTTGTGGTTTCTGTGTAAAAACTGAATTAAGATTAAAAGATCCTTGAGGAGTTTCTAACTTGAACACTTCTAATTAAATAATCTAGTGATCCCAAAATGTTATTCAAAAGATTTCTCAAAGAAACTGATAAAGAATTGAAATGATAACATTTCTTGTATTCTTCGATATCTTCGTGCCACATTTGTTGAGAGGTATGACAAATTTGATCTCAAGAATCGGTGTATTATTTGTATTATGATAGATGCAATCCGGATTCGTGGAATAATCGACAGAGTAAATTTTACCATTAAAGAATCGGTTGAACTCGATATTTGCAGCAATTCCATCTTCTGTGCAAATAGCTTTAGCAGCTAAAATGATTGCTATTTTTGCTTATGCGTTTAAATACTACCAAATGAATTAATTTCTAGCGAAATGATGAAATACTGAAAGAAACTTGTTTTGCTAATCTAAAGAAAACAAGAACAGCATGAAATATTAAAGAGTTATTAAGTTGAAAAAGAATGAAAAAGTTATCGTAATTGAATAATTATTAAATGAAACTTGCATTTTACGATCGAACGATCGGAAAAGGAATTAGTAGGAACAGTGTTAAATATTAACAGATTAACCAGAAATAGCATGAACCACATCAATAGTAATTTTAGAAATTTCAAATCATCGAAAAACTCGATCGAGAACTAAAAATTTTAGTTTCAATCTATTCGATTACTTTTCTCTCTTCGCTTTCCTTGAATGGTGAAAATTTGAAATCTCATCTGAAAATATCATTGCATTTGTTTCGAACAAGTTGAAATTTGTTAACATTAGTAGAACAAATTGCACAAGGACGTATCCCTGCTTCTGTCTATGACTAATCAAAATGATTCCCATAAATTTACATTTATTCTTTTTGCTGTTCATTAGACGATCCTTAGAAGAGAACGATTATTTATACAGCGTGATCGGAATACAAATCCACGTGGATGAAATACAAAAGAAAAAGTCCGGATTCTGCTGGATAAAAAGAAATTCGGAGAAGTTTGAAAGGAGTGATGAGAAAGCGATATTGGAGAGTTATGATGAATGAATAAATCGTACCGGAAGCACAATGACCTCAAGTAATAATAGTGCAATAATGATGACATCGTCGCATAAATGTCACATCTGACAATAAAACTATCATCCTCCGTCCTTCCTGTATTGATCGTACTCTTATAATGGATTTTTGAAAAGGAAAATGCCGAATGATCGATGATTAATAATTTCACATTTCAATTTTAAATTTCATAAACGCAATTTTGATGTCAAATTTTGGTCTCAGTGGACACATCCAAGATGGATGTAAAAAATTTAAGGTGGAGCAAAAACCTGAGTAATCAAAACATCATATTTTTTTGTTTTTTATTTTACTTGCTTGAATAGCTGATTAACTCGATTATATCCTCGATATCCCACAGCTTGCATTATCTTATGTTGTTGGATACTTACTTTTTTTCTTGAGCCTAATCAGTTCAACAAATTTTATTTCAATCAATTTAATGTGCAAAATCGAAGATTCTAGTGAGAGATTCTATGTATTTTTCAAATTTTATTTCTAAATTTTATTCAGTAATCATCCGCATGAAAACAAAATTGTGAAATGTGCTAAACAAATATATTGTCACATTAGAATCATTTTTCATGAATTATTGAGGAGTGACAAAATCGAAAATTTGTTGAGTTATCACAAAAAAAATGTATGCAATGGAATAGGGCACATTATGGAAAGAAAATTCGTCACAAAAATTTAGTTCATAAATATTTGTTGTTGCTTGCTTCGTTTTGACGCATTTCAGGCACCATTTTGCTATTACTACGGTATTGCCTCAATAATTTCATTACTAAATCATTAAGAGTTATTGCGAAGCAATATTCATGGTAACTGAAAGTTCTTGTTACAAAATACTCAAATTTGAATCACAAAGGTAAATGTTTTTTAAATAAAGTAATGGTGAGAATTCCGTGCGAATTGATTCTGGTCTCGATGCATTCCGTCATTACATCATCCGGTATCACGTAACGTCGCTCAAATTGCTTCTTTATATGAAAATTTGAAAAGTTAATTTTAACTGGAAATAAAAGTCTACTCTTTCTTTAAATTTGGCATTAATATGATTCCGATTTCTCTCATGGATTGAAATGATTTAATTTCTTGATATTCAAAAATCTTAGAATGCCTTTTGTTTCTGCCATGATTTGACAAAATTTTTTTAGATGACTTGATAAAATTAAAACTGTTGCGTTTAATGAATTTGCAACCTCTTTACTACAATTGTCTTGATACATTTCAATTTCACATGTCGGAAAGTATCAGAATAAAAATCGAATTATATTACCCTGCCATTATTATCAATATGCATTGCGCCAATTTTGAGTTCGTTACCTTCGGTATTCACCTGAACTTTTATTAATAAGTAAAGTGAACGAAAAAAATTTGCTAATGTTTATTTTACAATCAAACAAAAAATCAATAATTAATTAATTGTTTATTTAGATAGTTCAAATATTTCTTAACTCGTTTGTTATTTCACCAAAATTACTAAATTTTCTGGAATAATTCTATGTAAACAAACTTTAATCTCATCTGGTGCGAAATTTCGTGCATCAATCGATACGGAAAATTTTTCTGCATCATCGATTATCTAAAATACAATCGAATAACAAAGTGATTATTCGAAAATTTAAACTTTAAATTTTCGAGTTAGCTAAACGATTTAAAGTTAGAAAACAACTATATGAAATTGAACTTAAGTAATTGAGCGTTTTGTTACAATCACTAGCTATTGCACTAATTCAAGCAAAAATTGGTTAAATATTGCAGCATTAAGATAAATTTCTAGCAAATACAAATTTCTTCTGGAATTTCACCTCACCCACTTGACTGCTGAGAAGATCTTCATTCCGCAATCGCAAAATTCCGTACGGCAAATAATTTGATGGACGCCAATGATTGGTAAATATCGTTGGTGCTGTATCACATGGAAAAGATACTTTCCGAGACATCCTGATCCTGATCCCCCTGTCCTCTGTTCGGGATTAGCGGTATTTCGTGCTTGCTGATTTCATTCAAACGTTAAAAAAATGATATTTCCGCTTTACAGTAATTTGTATGTAAGAATAAAATTCATTGAGGGACAGCATAATCAAGAGAAAATAAAAAGAAAAAAATATAAGAAAAACATATGCATGCACTCTTTTGTTGCATAATGCAGTAAGATACATTTTAATGAATATTAAAATATTAGTTTTAAATTATTCTTAAGTATCTCTAAATTTGAATGAATATTAAATACAAGAGTGAAGTGCTAACGGCACTGTTTTCCGCTTTGAAAGCTAAGTTTATTTATCCATCGATTTTCAAAGAATGATAGTAAGTTTGAGGAAGATTTCTCAATAAAGAGAAAAAAGACAAAATTTCTAACTCAATATTGAGTAGAAATGAATGTTGATGGTTAAATTTGACCAAGGACATTCAAAATTTGGAGAAAGTAAAAAATCAATAATTGTCTACTTTTCATTATTACACTGTTTGCGATATCGTTGGAATGATAGGGATTATGACTGAAACAAGATAAAACTCTGTGAAAGTAATCTATCATCTCCTACTACCAAAACTATATGCATAAAAACTTTTTTTTTTTTTTACAAAAAGAATCGATTGAAATAAAAATTGCTGCTCACCCCTTTAATTTTTTTCCCCTTTTTTGAATTGCAGTGCTGTCAATGACAACTGTCAACAACAAGCATAATACGAGCGTTTAAGTGTTTTTCGAGCGAAATTTTTGGATTTTCAAGAAGGATGAAGTGAGTTCAAAATTTTTTGACGAAATTCGAAAACCACAACTCTAAGGAGAATTCTATTCGAGATAAGTAATTAAGCAAGTTCTCAAAAGTTGTCAAATATGAGAAATTCACAGAATTGTGTGAACTATTGGATATCATTCCACACATAGTCACATGTATAATGGGAATACAATGGGCGGATAAGGTGACGACGGAAAAGATGACAAGTGTCTCTTTAACATTCGAAACGATGAATTATAAGTTGACATAAACAACACAATCAATCTGAAATGAAACAAGTAAGCAATCCTCCTACCCTCCTCTTATCTCCTCTCCCGTCATTCAGATGTTATCGAATTTCATCCAAACAGCAACAGATCCAAACATTTTTCATATGAGAATGACAAGTTTATGACAGAACTGGATCGGCAGAGAGAACAAATTATTTGCATTTGGAAGAGAATTAAAATTGACTGGAATAAATTGATGGCTAAAACTCGATTTTTGGTGGAAAGAAGATTGTCTGTGTTGTTTGTAATTCTCTATTCATGCGGTCTCTTTAATGTTACTAAAATGCGACCTTTATAAAGATTAAGCAATTATGGAATATTGGCAAATTGGATTTAACTGGAAAATATCGAGACAATTTTCGTATGTTTATGACGAAATTTATTAACTTTTCTCACAGTAGTTTAATATTCTGATACTAAGAAGTTCGAAAAATAATTTAATTTGATTTGAGTTTAATTAATTAAGTTTCTACTAAATACAATGCGCTTTATGTACGATATCAACAATAATAAAAAATTGTATTTAAGAGCAAGCCAAAAATAATAGCTCCTCTTCTCCCTCCCTACCGCTCATATCAGCGATATGAGTTTATAATCCGGTTTTCCATATTTGATGTTGAATAATATTTACCAATATTTTTCTCATGGTGTGTAAACAAATTTACCGATCAATAACTGATGTTTAAATGTATTTTCTAACTTGAACTTCATGAAAAATTTAGAATTTTTCACTTACAATTTAATTTTTGATTTAAATTTACCAAATAAAGAAACTAAGTGAAATTTTTAAATTTTAAGCCAAGTGAAAATTAAGTAAAATTCAATAAGTGAAATTTTGGAGCTGAAGCAGAATATTTAACTTCTTGAAATCAAACGTTTAAATATGGCTGTATTCAAAAGATTGCATCTTCTTAGCTTTTCAAAATATCTTTCAAAGAAACTTTATTTCGGTCGCACAATCTAAAATTTGCAAATATATATGCCCGATCTACAACTGTTAATCGATTAATAATATTTGTTGCAATTTATTTTAATCAACAATTTACCCATTGGTTTCGATTCACAGACCTAATTACAAAGCAACATAAATTTAGTTATACGTATAATAACAACATCAGTAGCGTGATTACAGCATCACTTTCCCACTGAAACAAATGGAATCCTAAAATTGGGCATGTTTTTTTCCATGATGAGAACTTTTCAAAATTCTCGGAAACCGAGAATTTTCAATAATTTCCAAAAAATTTAATAAGATTCTGAAAATGCGATAGAATTTTATACAATGTTTCAAGTTAGTAGTCAGTCAAATACAATTAAATCAATCAGCTGACTTTCAAATCAAATTTTTCTGAAAGTCAGCAATAGAGATCGAATAAATTTTTAATCATCATTGAGATCACCAATCGGGACATCGTATGTTCGAGAACGTTTCCCAAAACGTATCATCATATCTGCTGCACTCGGTACACGCTTTACAGTGTACATGTCATCGTATGGCTTAAACTTAAATAATTTAATTAAGCTAGCATCGAATTTTCATTATTTTTAATTGGGTTTGCAAAATGAATCGCTATTCTCTTCTGAAGAAACTTGATAAAAATTACAGTAATCTTCCCTGAAAGAAATAACAACAGTACTTTTCGAAGAAAATCACAGGTTTTCAAACTACTACTTGACAATGAAAAATGATTTCTTGTTTTGAAACCATCATTTTACTAATAATTTCTGTGTGAAACGAATTATTTAAATAGATATTTTCGAAAGTGAATTTTTTAAACAAAAAGGAATGAATTTCTAACACTCATATAATATTTCATTGGTTCGAAGCCACCTCGGAATAAAAATTGTCGTGCGAAATCGTTGTCTGGAAATAATTACTGCAAGAATTATTTTAAAAATATCATGAATAATTAGATGTATTCATCCGGAAGTTAGATTTTCTGGAAGATTATTACTGATGCTGGCAATCACATGGGAAATGAGCTTTCCTGTATTGTTTGAAATAATGGTATTGATCGAAATTTAGGATTTTTTGAAATGAGAACTATCTTTGCAACATTGAAAGCATTAGTAGCATATTTGGAGGACAAATAAACTTACCCTGCAATCGTTTAGAGTCATTGAAACAAAAGTGGTTAATGATAAGCAATACTGCTATGACTAATACTTTAGATGCAGACATTGCAAAGTATAATTGGTCTATCGGTAATTAGTCTGAAATTAGTCTGTCATAATTTGTAAAACTTAATGATAAACGCATGAATGTTGGAAATCTTCAAATCATTATCTTCATTTATATACGTTTAGAAGATCCACGAAGTTCATTTTATTTATTAAACAACTGAAAAGCATAAAATATCTAAGGAAGAGTAATACTTTCTCATCTGACGCTTCACTAACTCAGATTTTACGTTTGACTCGAGTTGAATTCATCAAATGAACGGACAATCACATAAGTGACATGAACCGAACTCACTAATCTTTAGGTAAGCTACATTTGCTTGAAAACTGACCAATCTATGATTTTGTCAAAATATTAAATATATTGAGGCTAACTAAATGTCAACTGCATTATTATTTCAATGGTTTCTTGCAAAATCATGATTAAATTTGAGTATGATACTGAACAGCAAAGATCAAAAGAACTTATGAAATAATTTTTAATAAGCAATCACCGACAACTTATACAGGAATAGCCTGCCCGATCAGCAGTAAAAGTAAAAATGCTAAAAAATTTCAAAGTTTTGGCCTATCTGACTTTATTTAAACTATGTTAAACTTCAAGACAGCAAACATATGAATCTAATTCCTTTCCAGAATTAAATAAACTGATATTTGAATCAAGAAGTTGGAAAAGCACCATATTTCTATAATGTTTTCTAAAATTTTATTGAATTTTTTCCTTTATTCTTTTAAAACGCTAAAACTTCATCATTTTAACAAACAACAGAAATAATGGAAAGTTTTTTTTCCTTGTTAAGAAATTCATTCAAGTAGCAAAGCGATTATTTTCTTGCCGTATGGAGCTCATTGAAAATTGCCATAAAACAATTTAAATATGAAAGAGAGATCGGAACAAAAAATTGCAGATTAACGAGATAAAATCAATGAATGCCTTGAAAAAGTAAAATTTACAATATATTTACATGCCTAAATTTCAATTGCAATTCAGAAATATTGCAATTTTTTGCTAACCTTGATTGTTATTCAAATCCATCATCAAATCTCATTACAACAAGCTCTCTTGCATTCTTTATAAAGAGAAGTATGACGTCAGGAAGTAATATCCTAGTCATTTTCAGGAAGACTGAAGTTTAAGCTTTTTATAAGGAGCTATTCAGTTTCAATATTCCTATTTATTTAATAAGTTCTTTAGAATGCAATGAACAGCGGCAGAATGCAAGGAAAGCTTTCGCTGACATGGGAGTTATTGAGGAGTGAGATAACTGAAAAGACTAAGTGGTTAATTTTTGATTCGCCAAACAATCCAGAGAGTTGTTTATACGAATGATGAACTGAGAGAAATGGCACAAATACTGCTTAAGCACCCCCACGTGAACGTTTCTTGGATGATATTGATGAACACATAGTATACGATGGAAAAGTTCAGGTTGAGCCAAAACTCGACGACAGAGTTTTTGTAGTCAATGGAGTGTCAAAAGCTTGTGCAATGACGGGTTGGAGAATAGGTCATGTTGCTGGTAGAAGTGATTTCTCTGATATCCGGCAGGAATGTCACCGTGATAGGAAACCGAATGTAATTCATTTTATCATATGGAATTAAAGTAAAGATTACTCAACTCTATTCAAGACATTCATATGTCACCAACAGCAAATGAACTCAATCTTACATTGATCAGCCTTGATATTCCTGATTTTATAAGACTAAAATGAAAATTCAGTTTTCAAGTGAACTATGCAATTAATGTAAATACATTTATTTCATAAATGAATGATGAAATTTCATTATTCCGAATAATTATAAACTATGGAACATTCCAATATGTAGAATAAGTTGTTGGGAAATAACTTTGAATTTAATTGTTTGCGACCTTTTTATGGCATTTCTTGCCTGGATTTTCAGTGTTTCATCATTTTTTCTTTCCTTTTGATTTCTGCAAGCATAAATTATTCACTGTTCATTAAATCACTTATGCTAGAGGAAATTTTTAACTGTAATTATAACAAAATGAGATTCATCCTTCACATATGAAAAACAGCATTGAAGTAAATCAATTATTTTTAGAAAAGCTGAAGTTAAAACTTTTTTATAAGAATCTATTCACTAGTTAAATTTCAAAAAATTTGAGCTCACTTCAAAAAAGATTAATGCAGACTTCATGACTGCAATATTTAATTTCATTTTTTAAGTTGAAGCAAAGTACTAAATGATTCAAAATCCTAAATACATAATCAATTATTTTTTTCTGCTACGTAACCAACGTGAGCGAATGAATTAATCTATATTTGGATTTTAATTTTCGAAAAGTTCATAAATTTTGCAAAAAGAAATTTAACATAAAAAAAGAATTAATACATTTCATCGCGTACTATGAATATATCGTTGAATGAAAAGTGATGTAAGCATTTATTTCATACATTCTATCTTTCAGTGAGAACGCGATCATGCGATGAAATGCGAAAGAAGTGACAGTAAACTCATGAAGTTTTCAAAAACAAGGATATGTTTTAGCTCAAGTTTAAATTAGACGAGAAAAAGGAAACAATTAAATTGCTTTTCATCCAATTATTCCTTTTCCTTCTAATTTACTAAACAAATATGCAATGAGTCACAGGAAATGGAGAGCTGTAAACTCTCGATTTTTAATCAACAAATTGTTTAAAATTTCCGCCGAAACGGCTAAGAAAGATTTTCCAATTTACTTCCACCATATTTGTCAGCAACGGAACAATTCGTTCGTTGAATTTCAGTAGCCATCCGTTGTAAAAGAACAAATTGAAGAAAGATCATCTTCTTATATGAAATTGGAAATAATATTTCAAATATTCGGCAAAATTAGATATATTAGAATTGCAAGATCATTATTGCAACCAATAATTCTTGCTAGTGCAATTGCATGTCGCATATGAGAGATCATAAAAGAAGCTTTCTAGAAGAAAGAACCGAAGATAATGAAGTATATTAAATAGTACTTTGCAATTGTCACTCCATTCTGTGCTATAATGGATGACGGGATCGATATCGAATGTCATCATGATCGTTTGGCATCTCAGTGTATTATTAACGGAAATTTAAAGCATAAAATGTCTTATATTTTATGCAAAATCAATATCAAATGTAATTTTTTTATGGCCAAAAATTCTCAAATGAATCTTTCTGATGAGCAAATATGGAAAAAAAGGTAACAAATATATGGAAATATTTCAATTTATCCTGCTTCCTTTTTATTTTTTCCGTTTCCTTCTCATTTCCATTCGGTCTGACAAAGCAATAAATATGGAGCACCACAATGCACTTCACAATGTCTTTTTATAGTTTTCAGAAATTACTACTAATAGAAGAGGAAATTGGAGTGTAAGGATTTGGGTACCACATTCACTTCCCATATCTCTATATATCATAGCAGTTATTATTTAAAGGTAGGTTGTACTTTATATTAAAAAAAAAATTGTAAAACATGCAATTGATTCTGAGTCATTTTTTTAATTGAAAATGAAGTTTTAAAATTTGAATTCTTTCAAATTTCTCATATTTTAAACTATTTTTTGTCTCCAGGAAACTATTACAGCTATTTGATAAATACGAAATCGGAATGTTAACTTTCAGATATTTTCCGCTGGGAGAGTGCAATTAAAATATTTCTCTAATCATAAACAAAAAAAGTTCATTGCAGAATAAAATTTTCATGTGATATATTATACTGAAAATAAGTACTATAATGAAAAAAGAAATTTCATGCACAAAAAATGTTTGACAAATTAGATTAAAATTAAAAAATCGCTTTGCGATTCGTTAGTATTACAAATTAATAATTAATAGCATTATTGATGGATTAGTGTTATACTTTAACGAAGGGACACTTTGTCAAATTCATTAATCGAACTCTCAAAGTAACTAACTAATTGTTTCACATCCGAATTCTTCAGAATCAAAACAAAAGCGAAGAAGTGAAATGATAACTGGATGAATGATATTTCGAGAGCCTTTTCCTTACCAAATGAACAGCCCTAGCCCACACCATTATGATAAAATGCTGATGAATTATCCCTCTTTTGCATTTTCATCAAGATTATCTCGCATGGTTACCAAAAAAAAAACTAAAATCTATGACGAATCGCCAGAAATATCTTTGAAAATATCCTCCCGCTCTTATAAATGATATGAATTTCTTGGAAAAAAGATTGGAATTTAAGATATCTCTACCCTTCATGTTCAGTTATTTGACAAGGAGTCATATTTCTTCAGAAGAATTGATCAATTTATTTGGTTTTTTGATATGAATTATTTCAGACAATGAAAAGCCATTGAAGAAAAAAAAGGATGTTTACAAAGCTAACAATATTTAACAAATGAGGAAGAAAAGTGAAATGGAGTGTCAGGATTAGTTCAATTTATTTCTTTTGCCGTTCCGTTTCAGCTTGTTAGAATTGTTCAAGTGCAATCATTCGATTCTAAGTTTTCTAAATAGAATCTTATATTAAAAGAAAAATTGTAATTTATACGGCCTTCAATATTCCTCTGGGGATGTTAAATTAAATATCCTCGAATCTATTTATCGAATTCAATTTCAACAATTTAGTTCCATAGTTCATGTTTTAAGAGAATGCTAACACTGATAGCTGCGACAATGAAAAGTAATCCAGTTTCTGAAAACATGGTAGTATGATTAAAGAAAATAGTCATTACCATTCTTTTAGTTTTTAGAAATTTTGCCGCTTAAAATGCGAAGAATAAGTAATTAACGATTAGGAAGATATATTGCTTTAGAAAATTAAGCTTGAAGAAATTGGAACAAAAAATAGCCAATAACCAAAAATAGCCGACAAAGAGCTTGGATGTTATTGCTTTGCATAAATTTCAATGACGGATCTAAGTGACAGCAGAACACATACATCTCCTATCCTAAATTTATTAACTGTCTCTTTGATGAGTAAGGTGAAATGTCGACATTTCATCCCAGCCACTTGTCAATCCATCTGATCTTGGTCAAATGGATACTTTTTGCATCAACAAATATTTCAGTTGTCAAGAATGAATCGATGGAAGTCACAAATTTTGAACTCATAAAAGGCTATTGTCAACTGCAACTATTATTTAATATGTTAAAAGCAATTATTTAATTAATTAGCAAATTGAAATTTTGAAATTACTTTATTTTACTTTCGAAATTAATGACTGCCTTTCATATTCGATCGTTTATAATAACAAAAGCTTTTAAGATTGAAGAATGGTAGTCATCCGCCTCTTCATTTTTCGGAAGCCATTGTTCCAACAGCAACAATTTACATCGATAATGGCGAATCGAATTTCAAGCAGGTTCATTGTATAAATTAATAAAATCTGATTTTCGATAATTTGACAAATTTCTGATTAAGCCCTGCATAATCCTGTTCATTTATTCGAAAATGCTTGCTTTAAGTGATCTTTTTCATCCAAAACATTTCAATTGAAAGAAATTATAAAATGTTCTATAAATTTGTTCTGTGAGTTTTATTTTTACGAGTCGAAAAACCAATCGATTTCACAAGTGTTCCTCAACAAGGTAAACATACTTCAGTAACGATGACGCAAAAATACTCGAACATACCTTTGCTTTCAACATGAAATTATGCAAACTTCTTTACATTAGTTTGTAATATCATAAATAAGTGTTAATTAGAAAAAAAGTATTATCAAAAGTTTTAGTTGTTATTTGAAAAATTAGCAATTCAGAAACTCATGTTCAAACGCAACTTCAGTTTTGCATTTCCGACAAAGCGCTATGAAAATTATCAAAAAACTTCTGTTTGTTGGCGCGACGACTAATGAAACGATCACTTGTGAAGCAAGTCAAGAAAAAATCGATTTTTGATACTTTAGTTTTGTTTTGTATTATTATGTCAGTTTTGTGTTATCATATTCTCCCATCAGTTAATAGCGCTATTTTTTTTTTTTTTTTTTATAAACAACGTGTATTTAATTCTTTTTTTGGCAGTAAATCTAATTAATTGAGAATTTTCGGAATTATTTGTTAAAACTTAATGAGTTTTAATATGTGTAAGTCCAGTTAATGAAAGTTTATACCTGGTAGGCCTGATTAGTCCCTCTTATAATGGAAGTTAATTGGGCAGATGAACATAGGAGAAGTACAAGAAGAAAATACAGATTTCAAATCTCTATTACTTCTTTTGTCTCACTTGTTAAGCAAATTTTGTTGAATTCATATTCTACTAAATTAACTTCGTTTGTTTCTAGATAATTTTTATTTAGCACAGCTACTCATCATACTTGTTATTATTTTGTTTGTTGCGCGTATTTGTAAATTATTTCTTTATTGCACCAAATTTCTAACAAATAAGAAACCAAATAAATCGCATTCAAATTGATAAAAAGTCTTTTTTGGAAATTTGAAATTTATAAAAAGAAAATCAAAACAAAAAAAAAAACCCTCGTAATGCTGCGAAAAAACATTCAGCAGCTCAGCACAAAATCTTACCGATATTTGTTAACCTAAACCATAACCGTAACAAAGAGTCTTTACAAACCTTTCAATTCACTAAACTACAAAAAATTTTTTTCAAATTCTGAATCTGAATAATTATCACAAATTTGCAATTTTTCTTATCAAACCAAAAATCAATTTTTTTCTACATAGAGAAAATGGCAGACAATATGACTATTAAAAACACACACACAATTATAATTTACATTGAAAAGATTTTTATTAAATAGCGGAAAATTAAAAATTGAGCGAAACATGAAAAAATGGACCGAAACAAATATCAAAAAATCTCAACTTTGAACTATGCCTAAAAGTTATCAGTTAATTATCAACCAGCTCAAAAAAAAAATCATTCTTAACATCTTTATATAGAATATCCTCAAAGCCGTAGTATTTTTGAACATTATTTTTTTTAACTAATAGGATAGTTTCCAATCTATATTTTCTAAATATAACCGGAATACTGTCATTTCTGAACATTACTCATGATGCCAAAACTAATTAAGGTCAAAGGTAAACCAAATTTTCTAGATTTCAACATTTCGCAATCATATCCGGTATTTCAAGCGTGATCTAAAACCTAACTTCCTATAGCATTTCATTGTTTTCAATGTTTGAAACAATTTTGTCATGAATAAGAATCATTAAACTCTAATAATTCTTCATTTATTCACCTTTCAGACTGGACATCATCAACTGCGAACTACAAGATTGATCTACTGACGATCTTTGCTTTTGCTTCTTGTCCTTCATTCGCCGATTCTGAAAATTTGAAAATAACTGAGGGTACATAAAAATCCATAGAAACTAAATGAAATAAAAATCAATGATTTCAAAAACTAATCATTATTTTTTTCAATATCCTTTTGAAGTTCATCCTAAAATAGCCTATGATTTCAAAAATTCATTCAAATAATGAAAACAATTTTAATGATGCCATAAATCCATATATCAGTATCTATCAACAACATAATTCTGACAACTTTCAATGTTTATGATGGTTTCAAAATCTCATTATTCGTAAGATAGAAAATGGAAAAAAGGCGAAAATCCAAAACCTTCACCTGAAACCAAATTTTGACTTGCCTCTCGGATAGGTACAAATTTTTCGCCAATTCGTATCGCTTCTGTTTGCTGACATAAGTACTGTAAAGAAATTCTTTTTCGAGTTCCAAGGTTTGATATTTGGTGTATGGTTTTCGTTTTTTCCTTGATGAAATATTTCCAGTCCAATCTAGTGTTGCATCTAAAATGCATATTTTTATAGAAGTGGAAAAAATTAATTAGCTCTTTCATTGAGACAAAAAAAATCATTTGACATCAACAACTGTTCCAGTCTCATTGGAAATCTTTTTTCTATTCCAAGATTGAATTGAATCTTTTAATTTTCTGAAGGAAAAATGGATCAATAATGGTATTCCAATGTTAAATGCTAAAAATTATTTTATTTCAAAATCGCCTTGTTGGAAGATTCAAAATTGCAACATCCAAAAAGCTGTGATAGTAAGAACGCTAATGATGGAAACGGAGTGCAAACAATGCAAAAGGATTTAGGTTTCTCAAAAAATAAAAGTCTTCAATATTTTGTTTTAATTGAATCAAACTTAAATTCAAAATTTTGTAAATTTGATGGAATATGTAAAAAAGTAATGCTAAAATATACAATTTATGCAGTGATCGTATTCATTCTATTGTAATTATTGGGTTTGCAGCACACGTTAATGTCAGAAACCCACTCATTAACCGAACTCTAATTGCTGCTACCTTCGATTTTATCACCTGCAATATAACCTCTGCAGAAACTTGAATATAGCGAAGCCATATTCTCCGCATTATCAAGTATAGCAAACGATCAGATTGAAGCAATTTATGAGGTAAATTGTTAAATGGAGAAAGTGATGAAAATGTCATCAATGATTAGTTTGAAGATTTATGATGTGAAAGCCTCAAAATAAAGCCGTTTACTTTCAACTTTTCATGGTCCCTAAAAGGCTTATCTTGATTATAGTTCACGGATTGGAGAGCTTTTTTCATTCAAAGAATCTTCAAATGATTCTAACTAAACAATTTCTTTTTAAAGTACTTCCAATTTTCCAAATATTTTGTCCGAATCTAGTTCCTCTCATTTTATTTTTAAAGTAATTTATTCCAATCTTCCGTCATCCTCCTCTCTCTTACCAATTCAAAATTCATTAGCTTGCAGCATCATTTAACAAAAGTAATCTGTATAAGTGGAAATGGCAGATAATTCTGTAAGCAATCGTAAAAAGCCGAAGCAACAGATGGATGTTACTGCTGAGCTCTTAGAGAAATGAAATGGAGTAAATGAAAAGGACAGCTTGAAATTCATATGAATTCATACTCTTCATGTTGGAACATGAATGTATCACAAGCTACCGTATCCCTTACACGACAATTTGAACACTTAAATTCTCTCTTAGCTATCTAAAACTTATCATAATTAAGTCGAAAGCATTACTTTCATGAGTATGAAAATTCTATGAACATGAAAAGTTTTTATTGTCTTATGCAGGCCTCGAAGGAGAGATTCTAATATCTCAGCTTGACCTTCATCATTCAACATGATTAACTCTTTCTTCGTCAAAAAATTTGAGTTGATCGGTTTGAAAGATTGCAATATTTTAGAAACATACATGATGGTTTCAGCAAAAGAAGGCGTAAGCATTATAAATTCCATTTAGATAGGCTTGTAGAGATCGAATGAGAGTAATGATAAAAATTGATCAAAAAATTTCTTAGTTCTATTTAACTTCCATCGTTTAATTTCTATCGCCTTTTCATCCAGTTATTTGAAATTACAATGATCCAATCAAAATTACTGTCAATTCCTTATTTAATTAAATACGCTTTCAAAGTAGAAATGAATAAATTTTGCCACACGAATGAATCAATTTCTGAATTTTCTATTTTTCATGCAATTAACTAAATAAATCAATTCTTCACCCGAAAAATAATTCAACCTCCTGAACCGAAAAATTTCGTTACTTATTGTTTAGTCGAAAGAATCGAATTGTAAAAATTCCAGTTTCTAAAGATTTTCATTCCAACTTGTTTGATACCCTCAATATTTTCATGTATATTTCTTGCTATAAGAAAAGCAATGAAAGTAATTCTATTATTTGCCATGTAAATAAACCGATTTCCTTAAGCAAACAATCACTTGGATAATACTGAAGAAAACTACAGTATTCCAATTTCCAAGCATAGAGAGGAGCAAACATTTGTTCAGAAGAGGGAAATATGAAGCTCAAGAAGGCTTTGAAAATGAAAGAAAGAAGGAATACCGATAGTGTTACGGTAATTTTGGCTGATCACAGCAGAAATCTGATTACTTGCGAATAGATGAAAAGTCTGATATGCCTTTTGTATGGTCCGAAAGAATCCCGGATGGTCGAGCCAATGACAGGAGAAGAAAAGATATTTATCAAATGAGTGCATCTAAACGATTGGTAATAAAAAAAAAGGACCAAGTAAATGATGAGAGGGAATGTTGCTCGATTGAAAGCAATAGAAATTTTTAAATTTTGATGAGAAATAATTGGTAGAAAATTTACCGAATGCATAGCATCATCAAGTTATTCAAGTTTCACGGAAAAAAAGGTGCAAAAATCTCATTAGTTTCAGCATAATTCTCCAGAAAAGATCCAATGTTTAGAAATGAATCTATCGACTTGGTTTTGGGTCTAAAATACGAAAAAATGCTAATCAGTAAGAGATCAGTATTTTTTCATATGCTAACAAGAGCTTGATGAAATACTTTGTGAAACTTGCCGAATGAAATGAGGCATTTAACGATGAGAAAAACCAATGATATTTATTACAGTTGAGTGACGATATTTACTACAGCTGGCGTAATAAACTTGTTTCAATAATCAGAGCATGGTGTCGGTGTTACGCAAAGAAGTCTTATCAGACATCAGTATCTTGGACAGATGATGGATTGGACCTTCGTTCCTTCATATTTGCAAACCAAAAGGCAACAATCCATATCCTTCCATTTACTTTTTTAACTACTGTACATAGAAATGACAGGCGGCACACTTTCCAAAATACAGAAATGATCTATGAATGCGAAGTTATAATTGGAATTATCTCCAAAGTGAAGATCTCTTTTTGAATGATTGCTATCTGGAGGAGTAGATCAGTGATAGATAATTGAATCCATTCTATTGATAGTACCTCTCTTGAATCTCCATCTACGCAAGCGAGGAAAAGCAACCAACTCGTATCTTAGTTTATTTATATGATCTAATTGCTTTGAAGAATACTTGATCACTTCGATATTGAAGAATGGCAAAAGAAACGAGATTAAGAAGTCAAAACAAAATTATTATCTATCATCTGCGAAATTTCTGGAGAAAGTCATCAGTAAAAATAAAACGGCCACAAAAAGTAACCAGTAGAAATTTTGATAAATTTGGAAATTCATTTTAATCGCCCAAAATATAAGTTTCGTTATTATCACTTTACTCTATTACGTGTCAAAATCTTGAAGAACATTAACATTGATTTGAAAGCATCAACATTTTTATTTCTTTGCAACAAAAGCAGCGCTCCAATTGATCCATCCGTATTGATCAAAAAATTCACCAAAAATTCCCCCCAAATATAACAACTATATTTAAATTTATGAAGCTGTAAGATACCTTTTCCCAGGACATGATTAGATATCATCAAAAGCACACGCCGCATTATCGTTTCTGTTTCTGGAGATGGAAAAAAGGCCAATTTTTATGGCCATAAAAAATGTTTTGTTGTCGGATTCGAGGCTAAATAATGATGGCGGCATTTTTATGTTTATTTTACCAGCTCCAGAAAAGAAAGATTACAAGTCATCCTCAGAAATGCATCTGAAAACAATTTAGGAAAGATCTAATCTGGCATAGATATATGAAATTTTGCCAACAAGATAGTAATGACGGAGAAAAGAAATTAAAAAGAGAAAATAATCAATCATTTTCGTAAGATTTGTATTGCACAGTGTTGAAATAAAGTATTGAAATATTTTAAAAAAATTTGCCGAAAGAATTCAAAAAAAAAAAAAAAAAATACAGCACAAACCGTGTTGTCTCCCCTAAAGCAAAAAATTCCCAAGATTGTTTTGAATTTTAAAATTTTTGTTTTTCGCTTTGACCATTTCCAAACGTTCAGCCAGTTAAATTACCTGCCGATTGTTCTCTAGTTTCTTCATAGAAAAAGTAATGTAAAGAGAAAAGATAGAATGAAGATGAATTTATTTCAGTATAATGAATCCGTAAAATTTCCCTTTTAATTTGATAATGAATCTATAAAGTTAGAGATTTGATTAATATATAGAAGCAATAAAAATGGATAAACAACGGGATTTGTTTGGGCACTGGTGCAAAAATGGACATAAAAATATTGTGAGGAAGAGATCAAACAATGCGATTGACTATTGAAAAATTTCAAGACTTTTTTCATGATAAAAGTTGAAAATTTTCAAGACTTTTTTCACTGTTCCCTGTCGTACGATAAAATTACTATATTTCTGAATAATCGTCCGATTGTCTGATTCTCGGGAAATAATTTGGGTATTTCTGCAGCGAGCATGCTTGAAGCAGATGATTCCAGTAATATTAATAGTAGCGAATACAATAGAAATATGAAATTGTTTATCCGAAGATGTCATAAAATAAGATTAAGGTCTGATACCAAGACATTTTTTATAGATTGCTCTCGTACCATACGATTTTGGGAACACCTGCGCTCAAAATTGAATAGCAGTATTCTAGAATTCTATACTAATCTTTTCCGAATTTCACTTCTCGAATTAGCTGATAATTTGTTCGTTTTAGTAAATTTATCAAAAAAGAGGCACAATTTGAGAAAAATCTTGTCTTTGAAATATTTTAAATTGATAAGGCTGAAAATTCTTGACATTTCAATATATTTGCCATTCACTTGAAATATTCGTTAAATCCATAATATATGCAATTTCAAGTTTATTTGTTTAGATCTATCATCTCTAAATTAATTTAGAAGAAATGTTGAAATCGAAAATTTTTAACTAGACAGCTTATATCAACTTTTCCCTCTTTTCTTCTTATTTTTCCGACATTTTATTATCTCACAATTTAATCCGATGCCACATGTAAACATTAATAAAAAGAAAAGGAAAGAAAAATAAAACTTGGGGAAGTTTAAATTCGCACAGAAGGTAATTTGGACAATAAAATCTTAGTAACCATGTTCTGAGAACTACATCAAAGCAGTACCGCTCATATTATGTGCATCTTACTTCTATTTGCATTGGACATTTGGGTTCATCTGATAACTTGCAGCTCTTGCATTTTCCTCGAACTGCAAGAATTCCCTATGTTTAGCGTTCTTTCGAATATAGTTTAGCTTGGAAAAAAAGCTAATCTATTCATGAAATTCACGAAAAATATGAAATCACACTATCCAATCATTTCATATCATCGCACCATCGAACTTCCATTTTTTTTAATTGGCAACACTCAGATGCTTATTTTGGATCACTGATCTGGTCAAATAATAAGTGGAATGTTTAATAATAGCGTGGAAGTTTTTGAATTCGAAAAATTGTAGTTTAATGATAATAACTGAAAATTTAATGAGTAAAATATCGTAACCTTCTATGGAAAATATATAATAACTATATTTAATATTACCCTCAGTTTAAAAATTGCTAGGAATTCCTTCGTCCTGGCCCTTAATATACACAAGCATAAACTTTCCGCTCTAAGATGAATCACTCCATAATCTTCATTTTCTCTACTTAATTTCATGAAAAGTAGAGAATAACTATATTTAGCAATGCAATAGTAGAAATTTCTATTCATTGCCCGGTGGAGTCCAAATATTGATGGAAATTGCGGTAAAACGACATAACTATGTCATCATTCGTAGATTAACGATAGTGCGGATATTTGTTGAAGAAGATTATTGGTAATTGTGGTTATTAGTGATATCGATACGTGATATCATTATTGATTTCAAATTCAAGAAATAATTTTTATTTATTGGTTTTGTTTGCAATTTATCAAATTGTCAATTCTCACTCCCCCGCCTTCATTTTATCTTCTCCTTTCTCTGCAAAGCAGTTTATGTTTCGCAAATTGTGCAACTATACAATTTTGCTGAACTTACAATCAGTACTAACAGGAACGGTAGCCACTCCATGCGTGACAGTCAATCGCACGACCGGTCGGCGACACTCTTTACTACCTGATTTTTCATTTTCTTCTCTCTCTTCTATTTTATCGAGCATTTTCTTCAACGGATGTTTTATATGAATTTCATTGGATCTTTAAAATTTCCGTATTCTTTTTTCACTCCCCTCTTTCTGTAACATTTTTCGAATTTCGACGAATTCATCTTGATGTAACGAGAAATTCTCCAAATTGAAAATCCTCTCCTGTCCGATAGAATCTCTTTATTGTTCATTATACTTAATTCAAAATTTCTCTTCCTCTTTCTCTTTTCTTTTCTTCTCTTTTATCTCTAAATCTTAATGTTCTAAAGGATATTGATAATTGTTTGATATATTCTCCCATCATTCTGCTAAAATAATTTACCTCTACTTATAAGAAAAGAGATGAAAAAATATATTTGAAATAAAAAGTTTTATAAAGCGATCTCAAGTAAGAGAGCCATAAATTATGCAATAAAATAATGAAAATCATGCGTTGTGAAAGTAAGTACGAATCAAGTTAATTTAATGCTCAGGCCTGCTGCAGACTCATTCTTTGTTGTAGCTTTATTATGGACAAGTTTCGAATGGTTCCATCCGAACCAAATTAAAATAAGATTAAAGCAATCAGACTCATTCATTTGGAATTACAACTAATTAAAAGATTAGTGCTCCAAATTTTTTTTAAGGGGCGAAATTTGATGATATGGTATAAACTTCATTTCATAATTCACATTATGGCATTTAGAGATTTTCGCGAAAAAGAAAAATTTACAACAAATGAGAAAAAAATTTTAGAATATTATAATTTAAATATTATGATCTGAGGAAGTATTGGTGACATATTCTGTTATGAGTTCAGATTATGAAGTTTAAAGTAATTTTCTAATAATTTAAACAATCATAGGTTTAACTGTAAGTACCGTAGCTCCCTAAATATTGAACTGTATAGCAAATATTAATTATAATGAAGTATTAATGATAATCAAAGGTAATATTAGTTAAAATATTAGTTATACACCTTAATAACAAAAAAGCAAACCTGCTAAACCAGTCATATCGGCTACCATACTTCCTGGATATGGATGTGTACCAAAGTGGTACTGTTGTGGATAACCGTACGGCCATGTGTGCCCAGAAGCTACAGCAGCTGCATGAGCTGCATGGAAATTAGACCCGTAAAAATCTGCTTGACACATCGGATTCATCATATCGAAACCTGAATGAAAAGTTTGGAACGAAATTTTTCTTAATAGAAATGTTTTATTGGTCGTTAGCAACATTCATATAGTATTGGTAGTAAATTAATGAACGAAGCATATAATAAAAAAACAATAATGTTATTTTCCTACGTAATAAATTGAAATAATTGGTGATAAACCAACCTACCATTAGCAATAGTAGCAAATTTTGTCGCAATTTTTTTTTTTTTTTTTTTTTTTTTTTTTTTGCAAGATGCAAGTGAAGTCATATTTAATGACTTCAAATTAAAAAAAAAAAAAATATTTGAAAATCTGAATATACTCGAAATATATAAACTTGCCAGTTGCAGTAGATGGTGAAAGAAAGGCAGCTTTGGCGACAGCATTTGGTGATGGTATTCCTGAGGAACCTAATGATGGCACACAGGATGATGCTGAAACAAATACTGTAACAAATATTTTTTAAATTTGAATTTTTAATCAGATTAAAATTTGATCTCTCAGAATTCAGAAAAATTGAACTTATTGTTACCGGAAGCTGAAGAAACGGAAACAACGTTAGCGGCAACAGCAGCGGCTTGTTGCACGACAGCTTGTTGTGCAGAGAGATGCGCAGCTTGAGCGGCAGCTGCAGCCTGATGCGGAGATGTCCAATCATAACCGTATGGATAATGCTGTGAATGTCCGGCATGGACATGATGCGTACCGGGCAAACTGCTCATCATATTCATCACTTGCGAAGATGAAGCGGACGACGAGCTGGAAATGCTGATAGTATGATAATGATTAAAGACAAGAACATGAACGGCCAAACGGTTCACTAATAAATTCTGATTTCCAAAGAAACATAATACACTGAATTACAGTACCATTCTTCATTGATTGTTTTTCAAGATTGAATTTTTCCTTTTTGAAAAGAAGTTCTATTCATAATTGGAAAAATACTGTAAGCGATACCTTGTTGCAAGTGCATGAGGAGTTCTCGTCCTGTCATTTTCGTTTGTCGCACTTGATACTGAAACACTTGAAGATGATGCAGCCGTAGCAGCAGCAGCTGTGGTTGCAAGCGCAGCTACAGAAGCTGGCGCTGTAACATTAGCGGCAAATTTCTGATAAAACGGTTTATCCATAAAACTTCCGGAGAAGCCGAACGATGCCGGATTGTTGATACCGTTCATCACAGAAATCATATCATTAGATAATATAAAAAGTTATACTGCACACAGAGAGGTTTATTCCTGGAAGTTAAAGTTGAAATAAAAGATTAAATATTAAGAAAAGATCGTATTGACAAAGTTGAGCAAGACGAAATTGATTAATTTTCTGATTGATTAAGTAATTAGTTTCTGCGCATTTCATCTCTAAAAATCCAAATTTATTCAATTTCCAGGAAATTCAATCTATTTTCTAATCAAAAGATGAGCGAAAGCTATTCCTGAATTTCATGATAAGACTATGTAAATGAAAATTGTTATCGTAACTTATATTTGGTTTCAAATTATTCTCCACCAACTTACATTAGTTTGCCTTTCAAAATTTCTATCGTCCTCATAAGGAATAAATTTAGTTTCTTCTTTCATACTTCTGAAGACGAATTCGAAAAGAAATAATTATTGTATTAGGCCTATTTTCCCTTTTTTTTTTCTTTCAACTTGAAAAGACAATTGATTCATCAGCAAATAATACACAAATGAAAGCCGTATCATGCCGATACAACAATAGAGGTATTTGAATTTTATGATTTCCTGATAGCTAATCAAGTGAACTATCAACTTTTTTTTTTCTTAAATTTTTCTATTTCGTGAATCCTCAAAAAAAAAAAACTGCATTGTTAAAAAAAAGTGTAAAATATACATATTTGCCTAAAGCAAAGTTAGTATGAGGAAATCCTTTTCTGTCAAGCATTTTTCCAGCTACTAAAAGAATATTTCACATACTTCTGTAAACTTTTGATGGGTCAGCAAGACAAGGCCATACGTTCAAGTTTTGTTTTTATTAAAACGTAACCGAATCCCAAAAAAATTATTCCACAAGTATTTGTTTTAAGTCCATGCATGTTTCAATGATTGTTACTCGGATTGAAAATCTTTCTCACCTCTCGCAGCTTGCTTATACTTTCGCAAGAATATCCTCTACCGTACTTTATTTTCATCTCCAAGTCATAAAGTTGTCTTCAAGTTGGATTCAAATCGAAAGTAAAAAAAAGAGAATGCACTAATTGTCAAATATTTAAAATACTAAAAATTACTGATATGAATTGAAATATTGCTTCAATGTTGAAAAAACCAATTTTGCGTTTGTATTTGCCAAACGCTTTCCAAATTCTCAATTAATAACAATTTATGTGTACATTGGCATACACATACAGACACATTTACACACACATGTGTGCATGCACAACATGTATGCACATGCACGCACACACACGTATATGTGCATGCACGCACAACATGTGTGCATACATGCATACATACATCCTTTCAACAAATCTAGTTTTCAACATCGAACGAATAACGGTGATTTTTTGTAAAAGATTGAAAATTTTGTCTAAAAAGTGGTACCTATTTTCAAATGATCAGACAAAAAATTTTCTTTGAACTGTCATTTTATGAACTTCTACATGAGGTCATACCATTTCTGATACCTAAATTAATAATGGCACGATGTGTCATTGATCGTATCAATGCCCAATTTTGTGCATTGCAATATAAAACACCATATTCTCATGCAATTTATCTTAGAAAGATGACAAATATTGATCGGAATTTTACGAAAACTATGTGCTTGTTAAAATCTATGATGATGTTCAGATAAGCTGAGATGAAAATTAAAATTAGTGCAAATACAGAAGTGTCAAGTTAAGCAATAAAATCGAATCTTCTGTAATGATTTCAAAATAATTTCATTGCTAGATTAAAGAAAAAAATTTCGAAAATTCATATTGACTTTTGATACAACCTGTCAAGCATGTTACTACTTTTTCACTCATCATATCAGTTCCTTTCAGTAATTCATTCCAACAAAGAAAGTTATCGTTATAAACTGTGCGTAAAACAAAGTTTTCATGTATTAAAATTGTACGATGTGTTTCAAAGTATTATTAATAGTATAAACAAATATATCAAATTACACATAAAATTTGCTATTAAAGTCTTGTATAGAATCATTCGATATCATCTCTGTTATACCAAAAATGTTATAAACTAGGCGTAATTAAAATTTCGTTATTTGTAGTAAATTTTTCTTTTTTGCCCATAAAATGTAAATATCCAGAATCTCCTGAAATGTTCGGAAGAGAAAGTTGTTATTCTTGAAAGCAGGGAAAATTAATCGATGTTTAAAAATCGACTTATTTTAAGACATTGCAAATGCCATTCAGATGCTGACTAAATGCTTATCAATTATGTTTTTGTGCAAAATTGCAACAAGAAATAGGAATTACTGAAGTAGGAAATTAATTGACAATTTATTTTTAAACAAATCAAAGTCATGTATAATCTTTTTTATGTGAAAAATTTCTCTATTATTATTCAAAGATAAATAAAAATTATGATAGCGATATATATGTTTTTTATGGCAAATATAAATCATGAAAATTGTAGGAAAAAGGAAAATATTTGGCAAAAGGGGGATGATAAAGGAAATGAGACATAAATATTGTAATAGCCCAATATTTTGATAGCAACATAAAGCCAACGGTGGTGTTAAAGGCATATAAAATGCCTGATACGATAATCTATCTCAATGGTTCATGAACGATTGTCATAGTTACAGTTGCCGCCGTTGCAGCCTGCTAGCAGCATAATCGTGGTTACAAGAAATTGCCTTTGCTAGTCTTCAAGCTAACTTATCCGCTAATGATTACTTTTAAAATTTTCGTCAAATTTCAAACTACTAATTGGTTGGTTTTATTTTATTAATTAACATTTGTAGCAATTCTCCACTTACATACAGTTATTATTTCGTTATTCCAATCGTTCATTCTACTTGTATTGTATATACTATAATAAAACATTTTCTAAGACTTTGCAAATATATTCATTTAAGTAAATTTCTTAACAATAAGAAAATAACAGTCAAAATTCATCAATTTTGGAGGATTTATACTTGGCAGCTTATCAAATCACTGATTAAATTATGGATGATATAGCTATTGCTTCATTAATTCAGTTAAAGAACTGATAAATCAAAATCATAAACTATCACCATTATTTAAGTAAAATGAACAATTACAGTGCATAAAATGGTCATTTAGAAAGATGGCGAACGATGCTATGATAATTTATTTTATCATGAATTATGTGCTGATTCATCGCTTTGGTAACTTTGATATGATAAAGATGATAGATTAGCATTAATCGGATCAAATTACTATACTTTTCTTGATTGGAAGAGTTGCATAGATTAGAGAACAAATGTACTTGTGAAGCTTCTAAAATGAAGAAATGAGTCTCTTGACAAAATTATGATAGATACTTCAAGTCGCTTTCTTTCAAATTTCAAACATATTTATGATTGGACAAGCTTTGTGATAATTTTGATAAATAACAATGATAAGCACATACTAATCATTCATAGAACGAGCTTCAATTGCAAGCTATTCGTCACATTTTTGTGACAAAAAATTTGCAGCGCTATATCAGTTGACAGTGATATTTTAATTTTTTTTTTTTTTTTTTTTTGATAAAGAAGGAAGATGAAAAGTTGAAAGTTTGCTTATAATATTTACTCTGAAGTGCAACCACAGCTTATCTTTTATCACACCCTTTTCAAAATTAGGCCATTAAGTAGTCGCATACCAATCAATTTGACAACATAACTCTCTATTGGATGTCTAATTATGATCACTTTATGAAACACATACACACACAAACGCGCATACATATGAACATAATGAGCAAGCATGCATGCACGCACATGCACAGGAGCATGCACATTTGGCTGGTCCTACATGTGCACATGCAGTGCATGCATGCATGCTAATAAAAAGTTCACTATGAACATTAGAGAAATAGGAAAGAATGACAAGTAGATGAATAGCTCGTTGCGATGTGTCGACGAACAAAGAAGGAGTGGCTATGTATGAGACCTGAAGTAGGCGCGGCTTGGTGAAATGAACTGCGATGGTCTACCGTTTCCTTGAACCAATCATATAACAGCGACAACATCAATAACGACAATTACTGGCCAAAACAGGAAAGTTTCGGTGATGATTGTAGTACTTATCATGATATGATATGATATGATCATGATATTGGGCGAGCAACAACAATATTGATGATAACATTGTAAAATGTCTGCTAATTTTTCATGTTAATAATCATTACATGACATATGCTGTACAGATAAAAAAGAACATAAATTTGTAAAAAAAAGAAAAGAAGAAACAAGAATTATTATTGATTAGTCGAAGGGTCGCTTTTCTGAAATTTATCAAAAAAATTTGTGACTTTTAATGCAACTAGAATGCACTAGTGAACCGGTACTGTATTAATAATTTTTGAAAAATTACAAGATTCTTTAATATTTTTTAATTCAAGAAATTTTAAGCGTTTCCAGTTCTAAGAAAACATTCTTGTGTTTTCCTTTCCAAATTTATTGCATGAAACTTTTCAGAAATAAAGCAAATTTATGATATAACAAAGATTTTTTTTGTAAACTGATAAAATTTTCAAAAATTCTACTCGACAAAATTGCAGTTTTCTTCCAGCTACATACATTTTAGAACATATGTTCTGGAATAAATTTGAATACTGAAAAAGGAACCTAGAATAACTATATTTTAATCTCTTAGCAACTGCTGAACAGCAAAGAACTGATGATTTTGGCCTGTTTCCGCTTTAACAAGGATAATTACTAGATCTCTTGCAAGCCAAGATGCTCACTACTGTTTTGGATTCCAGGATAGATTGAATCGATAATAGTAAAATTTAATATAATCTTCTTGATAAGAATGAATTGAGATTACCAATCTCTAATTCTTCTCTAAATTTCATTTATTTTACCTAATCAAATGAAATTTAGAGAAAGACTAGGAATAAAGAGATTTCTTATCCTTCTCTAAATTTCATTCGATAAGACTAAATCAAATAATCATTTTGCAAAATAATCAACCATTTCTGTATGGAAAATTTTCGATGACAAAGTTTTGACTAGAAGTGCAAGCTGAAAATTCCGAATTTTTTTCAAGCGAAAATAGTATGGAAAAAGATTTTTTCAGCTCTTTTTAGAGTAAAAGAATTCCTAAAAAGTCGAAATCACTGCCAAAATTATTCAGAATCAGTTTGTACTATAAAATTTTCTTATTTCAGAAATTTTTCTAGGGTGAAACAATTCGAATTTTCAAAAGTTTCACAAAATTGCGCAAATTGTTTTAAAAAGAAAAAAAAATCTATCGCTGCTTCTTTTGTCTGTCCGTTCCTTTGATCATGATAATTTAAATATTTATGATAGTTGCTGATGCAGTGTGTCAGACAGCGCCGTAACTATCCGTTTATTGCTCAATTAATTGAATTTTACGTGAATTAATATAGGAATGAAAGTTGGAACATTCGTAAGAGGGTAAGATTTACTAATCTTTTTATTGGATTCCATTAATATTATTGAAAGCAATGCAAGGTAATAATATCAAGCATCTTTTGATGAAGACTTTCACTGATTTTTTGCTAAATGAATCTTTGATCTAATATTTGATCTTGATCTTTAGTGGTCTCAAACTGACGCTACTATTAAAAATCGTTACAACCCAATATCGAATAAAACTTTTCAGTAGTTGGAGTTAAAAAATATATGACTTTGAAGAAGCAAGTTTATATGACGTAAGCTATTAAATCATTATAATGAACTTTCAATAGCCCTCGTTTTTTCGTCACCTCAAGATGACTCCCTTACAAATCAGTGTTCGTCTTGTCTACTGAATCAAATCAGCTCTCCCTGATATCACTCCGATTGATCCTAAATTCTATCGCGACAATTCATTCCAATTAAGCGTGCAATTTATTATGGCTATAATTTTCACTGCAATAACAACCTGGTTATACTATCCATAAAACATATAAATGGATAGGAAAGTAGCGTACAACTGTTGTCGTAAGTAGTGGAATGGCTGGAAGAGAGAGAGGAATGGCATGTAAAGTGCTATGGAGAGGATGAGTGAATGAGATGAAAGAAGGCTCGATTGGTAATAAAACTTGGCTCAAATGATATTGAAACTCGCTACTGGTTATCGTTCATTATTGTTGCTGGAAAGCAGCAACTGAAATGAAAGGCACGGAGGAAATTCTTCAATACAAATGCGAAAAGGCGGTGCATCATGCGACGGTAGCAAAGTTATTGCAACGCCCAATCCTTGCGAGAATAAGATTGGATGAGCTTCCAAAATAACCACGAATTCGGATATTTCAGAAATTCATAGAATGCCGCAGAGATAGCGATCGTTTTAAAATCGATTTTCTATTTCGATTAAATTTGGATTTATTTTAAATTCATTTTTTTAACTCTATTTTTTTCATAACAGATGTGTTTCTTTTCTATTTTTGAATTTCGAAGGATTCGGCAAAAAAAAAAAAAAAAAAAAAAAAAAAACTGATAGTTTGTCATCTTACTATGTGATTTGTTTTAAAATATCTTCAAAGCAGGGAATCATTGTTTCGATCAAATGTAAAATTGTTAACAGTCAAACTTCACTTAGGTCCAATGCATATCATCCGATAAATGAACCGGGAATAACCAGTCCTATCCAACTTAATGCTCAATAAGTTTTGGGAAAATATGGTATAGTAAATAGATGGACTTTCCAAAAGCGATTTATTCTATAGCAACACACTATCTTCTATTACAAAAACAGTGATTTTTTCATTTTAATAAACGTCAGAATGTGACAATTATAATACGAGAAACGGTCTGTTACGATTAACGACGTCGTTGCTTCACGTACGTCTATTCCAACTTATTCTCAGGCTAATCGAGTTATCACATTACTTGTTACAACTGCGAAATTGTGCAGATGGAACTTGGGGGCTAGAGTACAAATTAATTAATTACAAATTAATAATTTTCATTATTTTATATGCGGTAAATGAAGTAGTATGAAATTTATCTACAGAAGATTCGAGCAAGTCAGATGAACCAAAGAAAGAATGAGATATGATGGAGCAATCGGTCCTTCCAAGAGACCCATGTACAGTTAAATTATATGATTGGATAAATCTAATTCAGTTGTGTGGATTATTAGCATAGTAAGACAGTGTAGTTAGATTAGTTTTAAGCTAAGGCAAAAAAAGAAAAGATATGTATATACTTTGTGTTTCAATAAAGATATTTATAGCGATTGATTTAGATCAACTCTGGAAGTGCTAATATAGTGCTGTGATTCCATGAAATGGTGACAAATGTCCACTGATTACATTCGAACTCTTTTACTTAACTGTGTTTGAAATCTAATTAGTCCCTTAATTGCTGGCGTAAACAAATGGAAATATTCGAAGAACTTATAACTCTATGAAAAAATTCTCAAATGAATGGTTATTTATTTGGAAATTAACATTTTTTTAAACGGTCCTTTCAAAAATCATCATTCTGCGGACATCAGTGAATAATAAGTTCAATTTCTGCTCACTAATAGCTACCTAGTGTTCTCGGAAAGCTAAAAGTATACGAAATGAAGATTACCTGAAATACTACAGCTGTTGTCCTCTTTGATATCCCAAAATGCATTAAATGAACATCTTAAAGTTGATTTATTCGTCTGAGACTAAGAACTTTTTCACAAGAGTTGCAGTGCCGGACGCCGTAATTCTCAGGACCGAGGTCGAAAAAGATCGAACAAGAGACATCTTTTAAGTTGTATCCGATTTCTTTGATTTGTTTATTCCTGTCTAATAAGAGATATTTACTAAACAACTGATATTAAATTGAATATAACAAAGCATTTTGAAGTTTATTTGCTTAGATTCATTTCATTTTTTAGAAGCTGAACTTTGCTTTTAAAGGTAAAAAATTCTCAAAGTTCGGAACTTTACTTTTTAAGAAGTTAAAACACACAAAAATATTTCGAATACTTTGAAACTTTAATTTGATTCAATTCATTCGTCGTATTTTTCCATTCTCTCTTATTTCAACTCTTTCTTTCTCTTCCTTTGAGCTTTTTTCAATTTCTTTTTCAATTTCTACTTTTTTTAAATAAATCGATGAAATTATTGATTATTTACCAAACAGTATTAAATTTTTAGGAAGTAAAGTTCTATCTATCAAACCGCTAATGCCAAATAATAAACCACTGCTCCAAAAAAGTCCATCGGAAATGAAATGGTCTAAAAAGTTTTATCAACAGCATCTTCAGTGTTTGATAAAAGTTTTTAACTGATAGCTGAATGATATTCGCCAATTTATTCTCTTTTCTAAATCTTTGCTACGCCACATCTTTTAAACTGATATATGATAGAAAAGCACTATACCCATTTGATTGATCAAAGGATCGATGCTTAATGTTTTGTCATAATGGTGTCGCCAAGTGAACGGTGGATAAATTCCCGGAATTGTTAAGAACTGGAAATATCAACGATAAGCAGACTGACAATGAATGAGATCTGGAAAAAAAAAGTTCTCATTGGAGTTCAGCACGGAAATTGTCAGATGCTTCATTATTTATTAAATTTCTTCATTTTTCGTCAATCTTGATCAATCGAAATATATGAGTGCTACAGCTTGTTAACTTTAAAGTGCACGAAATTGGAATATTTCGAAAGCTTTAAAGTACACGAAAGTGGAATATTTCGAATGCATAAAATTGATTAACTTTGAATAAAAAAAAAAAAACAAACACTTTTAGTTTATTATAATAGCATTTTTTAGTGCACTAACAGAATGAAAAAATTAAGTACAGAGAATCGTACGGAAATTCTTTTATAAAAGAAGCTGTACATGTTATCATCAGTACTGTGCTGAAGAACCGTTAGAAGATTTTAAAAAATTTTAATTCATAATAATAGTAAAATGGATTACATTTAAACAAATGATGAAAAAATGAGTGATAATTTCAAAGAAAATGATTCAATTTTCTTTAATGAAATAGCGAAATCATACTAAACATCTTGATGTAATCATTAATGATCGGAAAAGCAATGGATGTTTTAAGGTAAATGAATATTCTGTTTCACAATTAATAATTGAAGATTTAACTTTTTTTCTACACTATGCCCGAAATTAATCAAAAGCCGTAAATTCTGGATGTAAAGATTACATTAAGATTTTATTAACAGAAAACCTATGGTGATGTAAAAACGATAACACGAAAATGTCATTGGACATCACTTACTTTAAAGACCTCCCAGATAACTTCTTGTTCAATATTAATCAAGGATAAGTACCTACAGATTAATTAAGTTCCTCACTGCTCTGGTAATAAGAACAAGCAAAATTCAAAAGCCTTGGATATTACTTCGGAGTGATTGTGATATGACTCAACACATAACAAGCAGCACATTCCAAGATGGTCAACCATCTGCAGAGCTCATGCCGACAAATAAGCAAATTAGTTTTTCGGAATTTTTTTATAAAAGCACAAATAAGCGATCCACATCGAGGCATACTGAGGAGAAGTAGACGAGGGAAGAATCTGAACTGGAAGGATCGGTCACCTTTGTTCTTGCTTTTTTCTTGTTCCATCGATTCGACACCCATGCATACACGTATTAATGAATATTAATAATGTGAACGAAGGTAAAAACCAAACAAACCAACAGTATCATCACTAAAGTCATCATAGCTTCTCACTTTGATCGAAAGCATACTTTTCTCTAAACTAATCATGACCAATGAAGATATGGGATATCGAAAGATGATAGATTTATATATAAATCAGCTAATTAGCATCAACTTAATTAGCGAAGTGAAATGTATAGCATATTTTCAATTGTAACAGATACATACTATTTGCTCATTTCATGAAAACCGGTGACGTTTTTCTAAAGCCAAAAAAATGAGTATTGCAGTTTTGAGCAAAGAACAAATTGTCAAACAAGATAAGCATCCCATCAGTGTGTTGATAATATATACTGTCTTCTTCTTGTGAAGTTTTAAATCTAAGATGTGAAATTTTTTAAATAATTTCTGCACAATTCTTTCACCATCCCCTAATATATATCATTTTCTGGCTATTTCAATAACTACAATGAATGATTGAGAGGTTGGGGGATGGAGGAATAACAACGGTATTTTACATAAAAACCATAAATGTATATTTGAAGAACTTTTTTGGACATGATTTGATGTGTTAATGATGCCCGAATTGTGCAGACAATACTATCGAAGCAGGCGGTTGCGTGGTGTTGGCCAAACGATGACGTTTATGGATCGGAAGGGAAGAGAGGGATCGATCAAAGGGAAGTTGGCAAGGCCTTAAAGCTATTAATATTTGCAAAAGAATCGGGATGATTATCGTTAACGATGCTCAAATTTGGCCTTATTATGTATGCCGCCAGCTTATCTGAGTTCGACAGAACGGCAAGAAGGGACATTTCGTTTTTTTCTTTCTTTTTTTTCAATTGTAAATATCACGCAAATGATCAACTTACATAGAACATGAAAAAATATCATGCAAAATATGCTTGAATTTAATTTTCATAAAGATTCCAATTCCTCCCTCGTCTCTGACATAATCGAGTTGTCATATCAGTGCTTCTGAGGGATCACGATAAAAAGTACATCGAAGAAGAGATCTGCTTGAGAAGTTGTAAATTGTTTAGTGTCGAGAAGGTGTACAGAGAAGAAGGCATTATCGTCGTTCTCGATATTCTCGACTGTTTCTTGAACTGATTTTTTCGTTTGTGGATTGATGTGTGTTTCTTCTTCCTTCCTTGTAATATATATGTATATAAATATATATATATTTATATTGCTTAGAAGCACTGAGAAGCAGCTCCATTACAAACAAAAGTTTTTTTTCTCAATCATTTCTCTCTTTCTTTTTCCAAACTTCTTCTTTCGATGCCTTTCTTCTCTCAGTTATGGTTTTATAGTTTTATTGATTTCAACTTTTTTCCATCAAAAATTAATTCTTCCATAAATTTCAGGTTTTAAACTATAAGATACAAACCAGAGATTACTATTTAATTTCATAATCTTTTCGAGCTGTCCTTTTGTACAATCTATTACAGATTGCAAATTGTGAAGTACAATCATATTTCTGACAACTTCTTGACTTTTTTTTTCTCCATTTGACTTTTTTTTTTTTCTCCAAGTCCACAAATATTGAATGTCTGTTCTCGACATAAGCCAGATTGAATTATCAGTTATCAATGAAGAAGGAGTCAGAATGACTAATTAAATTTTGATGAACAGAGGAGTTTTCCATTGCTTCCAGTATAGACATAACTTTTGTTCGAAGCCTTCGATGTCCTAACTTTAATACTTTTATTAAACTCTCTCACAACGCTAAATATGACTCATTCCGAATATGTTTAATAAGGGAATCTCAATCCTCTTCCGGTTTTATTTTGCCAGTTTTTGCGCCTCGGTGAGTATTCCCTAATTCTGAGCTAAAAGTCGTAAAACTGTTTTATAACATGTGCTCAATGAGGATAAATTATTGACCTTTCAAGCTTCTATTTAAACTTTCCATTACTATTCTGTTACCATAACTTGCATATTATGTAAACGAAACTCCCAACTTTAGACTTAAATTTTTCAATTCTTCTAGACTAGATTATAACCACAAAATCGTAGAAGCACTCATGTAAATCTAAGCTTTTCAACATTTTAGACAAGATTGGAATAAATGGAAAAAAACCTACCCTGAGAAATCTACGAATAGAGGATGAATGAATTATTGTGAGAAGAAATAAAGTAAGTTATATTGCAGAATTTCACAGATTACGTTGTAGTTGTCTATCATAGATCTATCAGAAAATCTTTTACTATTCTAATTAAAAAATGAATATGAGATTCGCAATAAATAGGCGCGAGTTTTTGAAAAATCGAAGCTCTGAACTTTGTCTTATTTTTGAACTTCAAATAAAATTACTGAATATAAAATCTATGTACTTCGATAAGGTTAAAATTAATTATAACTTATGAAATGTCATAAAAACATCCTAAGTAGGTAATAATTCATTTTTACGCAAATTTTTTTGATCTGATTAGGATATGATACTCATTCACTGTATATTTTTCAGCCAGAGAAAGCGAGCGTGAACTCATGAGATAAAAGTAAAGGATTCATCAAAATCTATTTCATTTTTTTTTTTGAGATATTGTAAATTATTGACTAAATCATTTCTTAAATATCATGATTTTCTAAATCAAACGGGTTTTCCAGATAAAAATGTCATCATTTTCCAGATCAGATGACCAAGTCCTAAAAACCAAATGCAAGTATCACTATTAGACAAGAGTACAGCGAAAAAAAAGAAATCAAAATCAAATATTTGCGATTTTCTGGAATAATCAACAAGAACTCCCGTCTTTTAAAGTACTCTATTTTCATAAATTTCGTGATGGACTGGAAAATTCTGATTGTGCATTTCTTTTTGTTTAAGAAGATTTAAGAGGCCGAAAAAAGTATTTATTTGGAAGAAAATCATAAATAGTGAATTGAGTGATTCACTAAATTCCTTACTAGTTCAAGATCTTTCTAAATTGTGAAGTTGGCATATTTGCATAAGTGAAAAAGTTCAAGTAGGATATTATGCTATGTGTCCGATCCGTTCTTTGTCAACAAAAGATACTGCTACTGTTATTAATGCGATTATAAATATTAACAGTGTAAAAGAGGGACATTGCTTTCTAAAAATGTTTGGGACAAAGCTTAGCCGCATTTCTTGTGACATTTATCTCTCTCTTTCTTGTTTACGTCGGCAGTAACTTTTTTGTTTTGTAAAAATGCAGGTGTGCTTCATACTTTTGTTTGGTCTGATTGAAATAAATCATTCGTTGATTTTAATACCTAAGATCAGAAGAATATTTGGGGAAGGGATATAATAAGGGACCTGATGCAATGATATTTGTTCCTTAGCTTCTGTTATAGTAGTGCTGATGGAAGCAACTCAAATAAGTTATTGCAAAAAACATATCAAAATACTAAATTAATACTAAATCACTAAAAATTAAATGCTAATTAAATGCTAATTTGTTATTTTAACCAAAAATGGAATAGGATTTTTACATCGTTTTCGTTAGATTAAAAGCTAGCAAGTTTCCAGTAATATTTTTCGAGATACGTCTATTTGAAAAAAGAAATTTTTCCGAATGAGAATAATTGATTACAGTAAGGAACGGAATTAATAACCGAAAAAAAATGGTTTGTAATAAAATAGAATAAAGAAGAAATTCATTTTTTTCGTAATGAAATAATCTAATTATCAAATTAATGTGAGAATTTCAGCAAAACAGAGATTCATTTTCATAGCGCCTTTAGGGTCTTTCTTGCGCAAAAACTTTGTAAAATGATTGAAAAATGCAGTATAATTTTATCGTTCATTGAATATCAGATTTTAAATTTTACGAATAAATATAGCAAATTCTTACTAATTTTACAAGAATCAAGCAATTTAATTTATTATAAAAAGGATGCAAGAAGAAAAAATGGAAAGAGGAAGATGATAAGAATGCGGTAACAACAACGAGAATCAGATGATGTGATGATGAACATATTAGGATACTGTAGTTCAGGTCATTGGAGAAGAGGTTGGAAAATAAGGTAAATTATGATAATAACAGCGGTGGGACAAGTTCGCCCGGAGGTGATAGATAGCTTGTCAAATGAATTAAACATATTTTATCAATCCGAGGGTTAAATGATTTATTTGACATATTTGTGGCAAATTGCAGAGAATAAGTTAAAAACGATATTATGGTAAATGATCTTTCCAATCCAAAATAAAAGAAATATACGCAATTTTTTACAGTTTAATAAAAAGTAACTTTAAAAAAATGGTAAATGAATTAAAAAGGGATAAAAAAGTGTATGTCATTGTGACAGCAACATAATACCTAAGTAAAAAAAGGGACAACTGGTATGACATTTAGTATGATATGATAGCTATCAAAGATAAGATAAATCATCATTCATATTTCCAGTAAAATTCCATGGAAATTATTATATATATTTTTTTTTACTTTTAAAAGGACAATTAAAAACGAAACAATTAATTGACGTTACATTGTTAATGTCAAGATACAAAAGTGCTGAACTTTTGGATTCTGAAATCTGATGGATTATATAGTCCAATTTAGCTTTTCATTGATTACACTGGTATGATCGCGGTGCTTTGATAAAAAATATTCAATATTAAGAAAGAAAAGTTCATAAATCAATTATTTGTATTTCTTGTCTGTCACTAATTGTTATCATCAATAATGCAATGGTTATTGCTATCATTATTACGAATGTCTCATCATATTCATTATTACCACTGTTATCGTTGTCATTATCTCTCCATTTGTTAATATATCACCCATAATTTCAATAAAAATTAAAAAAAAAAGACTTGACGAGTGAAACAGAACAGTGAGCTCAATAAGTTAAATTGAGAAAGGAACGGAGAGATGATAGCATATCAGAAATAGTTCATGCTTCTAAGCGCCACCATCAAACGGCGGCTTCTTGCTTTGATCCAAAAATGTGGTGCATAAGTTACATATGTATGACCATAAGCTGTATCATTTAAAATTTCTTATCAGTAAATTCTATTTTTTGTACTCAGTGTTATCAATGCAAGGAAGATGGGACACTTCTGGATGCCATTGCTATAAAAATATCATTCCTTCTTCTTAGTACAGTTCTTAGCAATAAGCTTCGAATGTTTAATAAATTGTTTATCCTCTCACTCGGTGATACAATCAGTAATCTGCATGACCTCGTTAAATTTCGCGCATAATTTCAGCATATTCAATTTAAAAAATTGTTTCTAAAATGATGTTTTCGCGGCGATTTAGAATTAATCAAACTAAAATTAATTAATCAGATTTAAAATCACTATTCTAATGATATTCGAGTTTAATGTTGACAATTTTAGCAAAATGCAGAATGCGAGAACAAAATGTAACTAAATAAGCATGCTGATGACGCTATCAATCAATGGATTGATTCATCAGAAGGCAGGGAAAATCCAAAATAGAATGTTGGAAAATCAAATTATTCGTTCTTTTGTTTCTGATTTATCAATCATAAAATTATTTTTTTCAAAGCTTTGTGCTATCCTTACATCTTCATTTTTTTAAAATTTTCAAATTTCCGGTGTCCATTTATTGTGCAATAATTTCGCATTATTTATGTTGTATGAATATTGACCGACTAAATTCTGAACTACCATCTGTTGAAAGATAGGTCTTTATCACTGTTCTCATTATTTGTCTTTAAATCATCTTCATGATAAAACTGAATGGAATAACAGTCACTGTTATCTTTCTATCGATCAGTTGACAGAAAAGATGTCTTTATTCATTTCATCCTTCTACGGAGCCGAATTAAAGGAATCCGTGGGAAGAATTCGAGTATATTTCCCATTTCGGAGTCATCAAATGATCTTTACCGGTGTTAATGGCATGGGTAATTTGGTCGGTCACACTGTTTGTCAACATATTCAGGTACAAAATGAGCGGTATTAACAAGAAATAGAAGAGAGATTGTAAGATGAAAGGAGAGGACAGAAGGAAGAATGACTTGAGTTTTGGATTATTGAAGTGCGATGAGTTGAAGGAGAAAGGTGCGGTTGTAAACTTTTGTTTGTCGTAACCTTCTTCCTCTAAACTTCAACTTGTCGGCAATCTATCGTTATCACAAAAGCAAGAAAAACCTCAAAACAGCTCACGTCTTACTTCTGTTTCATATCTTTGTCTTCTCGGCGCTTTACTTTTTATTACTCCTTTTTGTTGTCGATTATTATCATTTCAAAAAAATAATGAGAGAGAAAGAATGAAAGAGGGAGAGAGAGAAATAAAGAAGAGAGAAAAGGAAATTTTTACATACTTTAGAGTCGTTTAGTTTACAAACTTTAACTTGTGTTATATTCCTTGACATTTCCAGTAAAATAAGCGACGTTTGAAAAGTTTTTCAAGCCTTAATGAAACAATTGGCGAAACTATGGAAATGATAATGTCATCAGATTAGTCTTCCCTTATGAAATGATGATATTTAAATGACTTTCTTAATTTAACTCTAATCGATCAATAATTCATTTCCTTCCAACTTGATTGAAATCTTCCGGAATGTCACTTATACCAACTATAATAAACAATTCATTTTGTTGATAGCTTTGTCGATGTTTCTCAGGCAAGAAATCAATATTTTTAAAGAATTTCAAGAGTTAATTTAAATACAAGTTTCAACAATGATAGAAAGCAGCTGCAGACTTTTGATTTTGATATGAAGCAGCAGCAGCGACGAGAATGTGTGGTATTGAAGAGTAGCAACAAAGGATGGGTCGTCCAGAAGGTTGTAGTGCATAAAACTACCGTATACCATTGGCTCATAAAACACCAATATGCTCGAAATTGAAGAGATGCCGACCGGACGCAGTCAGACACGTTAGGTGCAGACGACATACAACGATACATCAGACAGTTGGGATCGGGGCCGTAATACCGACAAGTACCGCGATTTAATGAACAAACTACTTGGCAACTGTGTTAAAACATATCATTGATCGACTGTCTTATCAAGTGTGTCGAGCAATTGGACGAAAGCAGGTGATAGCAGGTGATAGGGCACTTCTCGTTACAGTATTTCAATTGCCCCTTTCTCGAATTTCCCTGAATTAGTCAGCAACTAATTAATGCTTTGATATTTAACCTTGTGAAACGAATTTATCGCTTTTTTTTTTCAAAAATGATCAATCAATATTGTTACACTTAGACTTATTCGTTATAGAGTATTAAAATATCTCAGAATATCAAAAAAACTTCGAAATTGTGCATGCAAGTCATTACAATAGTTCATATGTTATTTAAATTTGTTTTAAATTTGAGTAAAGAAATGCAAACTTCTTTGAATTATATTTAATTTCCATTTCAGATACTAAGCAAATCGAGTATTATTGGACAAACATCTGCGCTTCAATTACAAGCATGAAATTTGTGCAATTTTTACCGAATCAGCACACTGTTAACTGAAATTTATAAATTTGGAAAATTTTTATAATTTATTTCCATTTACATGTAAAGTTGAGATGCTGAAATAAAGTTAAAGTGGAAATGTTATAGATATTCTTATAGGGTGATCGAAGATCAATTCCATTAATCCTCAACAAGAATCTTTATTTCAAGATGAATCAAACATGAACAGTGACAAGCCGAAATTTTTGCTTCCAAGTAGAATGCATGAAATGAGCATTCACATGACTACTATTTCGTACAAACCTACGTCATGTTCGTATTTGTGCCGTGAATTACGTGATTTTGTTTGTTGAAAATCGATTTGCTGCTTTAAGAATATAAATGCACAAATGCAAGAACAAAATGCTTCGGCTCGAAGGGCTGGCTAATAGGCAACAACAACGTGGCAGTTACGATGCCAATAAAATGCAGCTTTGTTAAATTAAATTCTTCCGACCAACGATTCAGCATAGCAGTGTTTATCCTGAAATAAAAAAAGCAGTGAGGGACTATCAAAACATTTGAGCCAACCAGAAAATGAAGCGTCTTGCAATGCAGATAGCTATAGCGTGAAAATGAAATGGAAAAATTTGGAATGCAAATTTCTCGATCAATTTTAGGTTATAAGTTGATAGACTTATATTTAAATTCAAAACATTTTCACTAGTTCATTAAGACTGAGTGTTGAGGTGTGAGATTCCGAAAATCCTTTAAAATAAGAGGAATGTGTTTAAAATCCTCATTTGGGAAATACAATTTTTAAAATTTCATGAAATCTTTTGAATCGAAAATGAGTTATGGAAATTTTCTGTACTAAATATTCTCCAAAAAAAAAAAAAAAAAAAAAAAAAAAAAAAAAAAAAAAAAAAAAAAAAAAAAAATTTTTTT